>PVIW01000025.1:600000-856513 GCA_004026585.1 Noctilio leporinus
TTCAAGCTTCTTTGCATTACCGCTTGGCTTATAAATATTCATTGTTTCCCCTCAGCCTGCTGATTAAGTATATTCTTCTCAGCCTTATATTAAAGACCTCTGATAATCTGTCTGATACCTACTTTCCTGATTTAATCTCCCAATTTCACTTCTTATTTCAAACCAAAACAGTATATCCCATGGGCTTGAAATGACTCAGGGGACCTGAGCTGATGAAACCACCTAGTGGTGAGGGCTCTAAATGTGTAACTTACCCACCCCCATGTCTTCTAAAAGGGGATGCACCAATTACTATTTCATTTATTCCTGCCCCTCTCCCCTCTCATGAAGCTTAGTTATCTTAACCTTTTTCTTCACTATTTCTTTTTTCCATCTCTTCTTAAACTGCCCCATAAAACTATCCCCTCTGTCTCTGTAAGCCAGTGTAAGACCTACCTAGAGGTTTTCTGTTCAACCTACGCAAAGGAAAAAGAAAATTTATAACCAGGTGACAACGGAATGAAAAAAGCAGTGATGATCAACCAACCCTTTTCCTAAAGATAACAGGGTCTGATTAGGTCTCAGGTCTCTTTTCTCACCATTTATCACACCTCGATCAAGCTGCAACCAATCCTTAATCCTTAAGTAAGACCTGATGACTAATTAAGTTGTCAACTTGATTTGCACATGCCATTTCCACTCCTTGATGAGTCCCTCCTGATTCACTCTTCCCTCAGGGCTCACCCAATCTAATATCCACCCACCCTAGGGCCCTGCTTTCTGCGGTGTAATGATGAATTGCCCTCACCTTGATTGATCTTTCCTATCCATTCCATAAACTATTCATGGGAACCTTCTCCTGCACTGGACTGTAAGTAAGCCCCTTGAAGGCAGGGCCATGATTTGCTCACCCTGTAAGTGGCCCATCAATGTCTGACACAGAAGAGATCCTCAGTTACTGGGTCCATGAATGAACAGATGGGCGAGGACTGAGAATGGACAATGAAAGGCAGAACTGAAGGAGGACAAGGGTGAGAAGGAGGGATAACATGGTTAACACACCCATTGCTCCTGAATTGACAGAAAATCCAGGTACAACCACCAGGCCAGTAACAACACTGCAGATGGCTGCCCTGTAGGTGCCTCCAATTTCTAGCAGCTCAGAAAGGGGTCACCATGTATCTCAAAATGCTTCTAAACTGAGTGAAGGGTGGTGCTAGATGATCAGCGTCTGTACTGCAGAGCTCATCATATAGTTCTGCGTGCACCTGAATATTCCATGAAGGCTAAGGATTAAACAATGACTGATTTCCCTAAGCGGTTTGTTCAAGGCATTTCATGATATTGATCTCCACATATGCAATAAACTATAAAATTAAGCTAGCATTTTGGCAATGTACTTAAATCTGTGACTTAAGATGAATTTTTTAAAACTTTAAAATGTGAAATATACAGATTCATCTGCTCAAATACACTTTTGAAATAAAAAGCTCCTCTCAGATATGAGAAGGTAGCAACTTTCTGATCTGAATTAAAAGTTACCTGCATTACTCATTTCAAAAACTCCTGTCCAGTGCCTAAACACTGGCAAACAGAACAATTAAGTGAGACAGAGAGATACAGTTGGGTTTCATCATCTACATAATTTGATCAAAAGACAGCATACCTACTGCAATTTTCCACTCATAACGATTAAACATGCATCTAGCCTTATGGCTTCCAGCTATTAAGTCAGGTCCTTTAGACCACAAATTAGGCCACTGAGACCACATTCACTGCAACAATAATAAACTAATTTGATTCAGTTTATTGGCTCCCTGTAAAATCTGCCAAATTTGGGTGGAGAACAGGTGGTTGTAGATTTGCTAAGGGAATTAAAACAGATAATCTATAAGATCCCTTTCACTCATTACAGTCAAAGAAATGACTAACAGCTAAGACTGGGGGATCAAAGGAATGGAAACTGTTAGTTTGCATATAATCTTTAGGTTCCTCTTTTGGCACCTGTCTGTAATATGGATTTGAATAATCTATTAACAAGGTAAGAACCTAATGGGGATACTTCTAGTAATTAAAAGATACAAATGAACATAGTTGGCCTGAATGAGTTTATGAAGTCCTCTCACCTCCTTTCACAGTAACAAACCAGCTGGCTCATTTAAAATGTTCATTTTTGCAAGAAATGGGTACACAAAGGAATGCATACTTTATTCAAGGCAAACCCTGAACTGAATTTGTTAAATGCCAGGTTTGGCATAACTTGGGAGTTTTATCAACTGCTTTTAAAATTATGTAACCTTTGAAGTATTTTTACATCCACCTTAAAGGTTAAATATGTAGCAAGGAAAGCAAGTAATAATGCTGGAACCAGAGCTGTCCTTCTCAAACACGAGGACAAAGCCAAGTATCAGAATTAACCTATGTAAACAGAGAAACAAATCTTCATGAGTAACTTTACTAACTAGATGTGCCAGATGAACAACCCCAACCCGGAGAGTAATATGGGAAGCCATCACCATACCTGGTTTTAACACAAGCAGTTACACTACTTACACTACTTACCCTACTTCTTACTACCAATACCTCCCTCTGAATATACGAAGCCCTGAGAATCTGCCTTTGTAAGAATATACAAACGAGACAATTTGCCTTTTTAGTATTTTCCTGATTTTAAGTCACTGTTAAATATCCAGTTAAAAAAAAAAAAAAGACTCTACCAGGCACCAGGGAGTTGCTTAATAAAAGACGCTTAATGTAACCATAGTTCAGTCATGAAAAAAAAAAAAAAAGTTTAACTGCATAGAAAATATTTGAGTTTACTTTCCTAATGCAGACAATTGCGTCCTTGTTTGCCAAGCCCTGCAACTCACATCAATGGGAACAAAAAAATCTCAGACAACAGAAAGCTCCCTACAAGAAAGCACTTTGACTAAGAAACAGCACGGAAGGACCAGAATCGTTCTTTAAAAAACTGATTTCCCAAGTTTCTCTTCCTGAAAAGCTAGAACTGGATCAGCGGTACGAAGGTTCCAGCCGGCCACTCACCAATCGCATCTATCAATTTATCAATCACATCTACCTACATTCCACCAGCGCGTACGGAAACCTCAGAGCAGCGCTCCTTCAGGGCGCAAAACATCTGGGCGAGCCGAGACTCCATTTCAAGATGCCATCTCTTGGCTACTGGCCTCCTTCCCTCTCTCCTGCACTGTGACTACTACATGTTTCATAAACTGGAAGAATTAACCCAGCAGAGAGCCCAGAGAGCAGGCACGCGTGCTGTTACCAGAGGGGAGAGGAGCGCGCCGGGGAAGTTTCCCCGCAGCAGGGCGCAGCGGAAGTCCTCGCCCCCGGCCACCCGGTCGCCGCGCGCCGCGGTGCCGCTTTGATTTCCAGCAATGGCTCCAGGACCAGACCAGTGCGGCTACGGCCGGCTCGCCGATTCCCATTCGGTTCACGTCCCGAACGCTCCCCTCAGGCCCCTCCGCCCCGCCTCCGCCTCCCCGCCCCGCCGCCGACTCCAGGGCCAGCAATGAACTTTCCAGTGGGCAGGCGCCACGGCACTGCCCACCTTCCAGCCGGGCTCTCGTTCACCCCCTTCCCGGAGCTCCAGCGGCAGCACTGTCCGCCGCTGAGCAGTCCCGGGCTCCACTCCGCCATCCGCCACAGCCAGGAGCACGCCGCCCCCGGGCCAGCGGCGCCGCACCGCTCGCCCACCCGCCCTCCAGCTCCAACTTCTGTCCGCTCCAACTTCTGTCCGATCCAACTTACTGCAAAGTTGGCCTCAAGTGGCGGCGGCGGGGGCGCTTTCTGGAGCCGCGCACCTCGTCGCGTCAGCGCTCCCGGGAGCAGGGATCGGGTCGGCCCGGGGTCTCATGGGGACCGCAGACCCGCATGGTGCCGCCAGCCAGGTGCCTGCGGTCAGCCGCTCGCCGCTAGCGCACCGCACGCCCAGGCCGGGAGGCGCTGCGCAGATCCCTCCGCCCTCGGCCACGCCCGCGAGCGCCGGCGCTCGTTTCTCCGGCTCGGAAACTCGAGCACTTTCCCAGGCGGCCGGACTCGGAGCCCCTGGGTCCCGGGCGATGATGTCCCCCCAGAAGTCAGAGAGTCCCTGGGGGTACAGCGACCAACTCCAGGCAGAGACGAGCGAGCATCCCAGGCGAGCATGCGACACCCCAAGGAATAGTGTGGGGCTTGCTCTAGTGCCGATGTTAGTTAAGGCCAGCACAGATTTGTGCAGGGAATGAGTATGGAATGTTTCTTGCTAGGAAAGGATACGTTAAGAATTAAAAAAAAAAAGCCATCTAAGGCTAACGAAGAAGCTTCCCATACTGCCCCTTAGATTCTCCAGAACCTTCAGGGAATTCCTAAATCTGAATTTGAATGCCTCGGTTACGGGTTTGCTACAGTTTGGAAGGGAGAGGGTGTAAAGTCCTCCAAAAGATCTGAAAGGAATGCAGTTATATCGGATTGACTTCCCCCTTAAATCATTACGACCCAGGGAAATACAAGCGCTTCTGCGAGCCCTCTCCACGCACAGCTCCTTAGTCCCCACAACCTTCCAGAACCTGGCGAGGAACCCCCCGCGCCTGCCTCCCCGGGCCGGCACTGCCGACTCTCCAGCCTGCCGGACAAAGGCAGTAGTAAGTAGTGCCTCCTCGTGCGCTTTCCCAGCCTGTGAAGTCACGCCCTGCAAACGGAACCCATTCTAACTTGAAACTAGAAGTTCCCTAGGGGCAAAGGGAAGCCCCGGGCGTCCAGACACCCCTCTCCAGGAACTCCCCATGCCAGGCGCCTCCATCCGGCGTTGCGGACCGTGAGCTCATCTCAGCGCCAGCAAAGCTCCAGACGCCCGGGCTCCGCGTCGCTGAGACGCCGCGGAAGCCTGGAATGCTCCCGGGCGTCGGGAAATAGCCCCCGAGAAGAGGGCGAACGAGACCTCAGAAAGTTTGTGAGGCTCCACAAAGAGGTCTGATCTCCCCGGAATCGGTAGAGGGGACTGCAGGGTGAACTGCGAGGCCGATGGGGGCGAAGGAGTCTAGGGTTAAAGAATTTCCTTGGTCCCACGTTAATGCAGCGTCCTTTTAAACCGCCTTCAATAAAGAAGGCGATTGAACAAAAAATAAAGGTGTCTAGCAGGTTATGACTGGGCAGGAAAAATAATGGCTGCAGCGTGAATGTGCTGATTCCTAGCTCTAGGAAGATCACGTATTGTATTCCCTGCGCATTATTTAGAATACACACCAATTCACAACAGGCACTATCGTCCAAAAACACTTGGGCAGAGCCACAAATGCGCAGAGCGCGCCTGCATTTGTAGGTCAATTTCATATATGGAACACCTCGAAAGGAGGTGATCTCCAAGCTCAACCAGTTTTCGCCCTTCGCCGAATTCTAATTCTGGACAAAACGCAACCACACAACACACACTAAGGGGGAGGGGGGGGGAGCATAAAAGTAAACAGACACCTTCCCGGAACCTAAAATCACAAGATCCTTTTTAATGGCACAAAAGAATTCCCGGAGAAAATTACCATGCATTAATCAATAATAACGCTTACTCGAGCTAAAACATCTGTTTTGGAAGCCCCAGGTTCCAGGCTCCCTCGGAAACCTAACTGCAACTGGATGAAGTTGCACTTGGTCGCCACAGGTACAGCCGAGAGCCAGAGATGGATATTTCAGACTCCGGCGCTGCCACGTTTCCACTGATCCAGTAGCCCCAACGGAACGAAAGAGAGGTAGGTACCTTTTTGCTACCATCAAATCACCTTCTTGCGAAAGAGGGATGTAGTTGAAGCTCCAGGTTCCTCCTTTCAAAAGTCGACCCTCCCTCACCTTGTCCCCAAAGGCTCTTGGAAATGAGAGGGATGGGGGCGCTCCTCGGAAAACACCAGCACCGCCTCTGAATCCAGGCCACGCGAGTTAATATTTGTAAATTACATATAGAATAGGCCGGAGTGGGCGGTAAGTGAAGGCTGGGGTGGCGGAGCCGAGTTCACGCCCACGTCCCAGGAGCAGGTCCAAGTTCGCTGTGCGCCAGGAACCCAGCAGGGAGCGCGCTCCTGGCCCGGAGTCCTTGCCTAGAGGGCGCTGCGCCACTGTGAATCACGCGGCCCGGGATGCGCCCTCCCTGGGCACCATTTCTATAATAAGTTACATCCAAAATAATGCACAAACAGCATGGCTTTTCAAGTTCTTCTGAACAGTGCTAGGTATGTATTTTATAAATTCCCAAACCGACGCATACCGAGCTTCCATTCTCGAGCCCTGCCCAGCCGGAGGGGCGTGCAGGTCGCCGAGCCGAGAGAGAGCCTGGTAGGATGCACACGCTTCCCTGCACTAGCTTAGAACCAAATATCCCACATAATTTCATTTACGCTAAAACTTAAATACATACGGCTTCCATCAAACAAAGAACTCACCAGTCCAGCCGAGTCCCCGGCGCTCTCCTTTAAAGTCCGAAACCCCCACGCGATTTGGGTATTCGTTAGAGGCCGTGTCTCAAGTACGAACTTTGCCACGGACGGATCTTCAGCATGTCCCCAACAAGAGTGCCATCCACCCGCGCTGCCGGGACCCCGGCGGCCGCATCTCCGGAGGCTTCCGTCCTGGGTGAAACTTAAGCACCGACACGAGGCGCGAGAAGAGTGCGCGAGGGCTGGAGAGACGGCCGAAGAGCAGCCAAGTTTGTCAGGACTTGCCCAGGCAGCCAACCGCTGAGTTGGAGAGTTGCGGCCCGGAGCTGCGGCGGATCACTGTCTCTTTTCCCCACTCCCTCCCTCCTGGGGGAGCTGGGGGAGGGGAGGTGACGTCAGCGCCCCGCCTCGCCTCGCCCCAACCCGGCGGCTCGGAAGGGATTCTCCCGCGGGGTCCGCCTCCGGGACAGGAGCGGCGGCGAGCTGGCCGGCTGCAGCCGGCTCACCTGTCCACTGCTGTCCCTCCGGGGCAGCTTCTGCCCCCCTACCCCGCCGCGTCTCCGGGCTCCGCGGCCCGCGGGCGTCCCTCGAACTGGGCCACCGAGAGCCCCCGACCCCCGCTGCGCGTCCCTCCCGGGCTCGGGTTCGAGCCCCCTCCGGCGGCGATTCCCACGCCAGGCGCTGCAGGTGATGCTCTTCCTCTTCTGCGGCTGAAATGCCTGCTAGGTTGTCGCAGGCAGGAAACACGAACGGTCTCTGCAGACTGGCCTGGACGACTTGCCTTGTACTTTGTAGCCCTCCAACTTCTGGGGGTGATATCTTCTGAATACTTCTTGTGCGCTGGCGCTGCTTGTGGTCTTTTGTGTTGGAAATCACGGAGCCATATTTTAATTTTCCGATCCTTTCCAAAAGCGCCTACGTTTTTAGACTGTACTCTGAAGCAGGGAAGGTTCCGAGGGGTGGGGGAAGAGATGGAGGAGGAGGAGCCAATTTGTGATGTTTCTGAACAAGTCTTCACAGGGGCCAATGCACAAATCAATTGTCTGCTCCTCGTGCTAAAGACTAAGATACTTGCAAACACGGTTGGCATTTAATTTATAAATGAATGCGGCGTTTTTATGTAAGCGTCCAGACCCCAGGAACATATCCGCTGTTGGAATTTATTTTTACGTTGCTGAAATACCAAAGTCAAAAATCTGCTGAACAGCGTGAGGGTCCCAGGAAGCCATTGCTGTGAGTTGGTTGACACTATTCCCCAAAAGTTGGCATCAGAATTCGAAGATCCCTGGAGCAAGGATGGGGGGTAGGGGCCTGCGAGCAGCGACTTCTATCGCTGCATTTGCAGCCATGGATGTAAACGTGATTGATTGTCCTTTCAGCTGATCCCTGAAAGGTAAAGACCAAAACCTGGAGGGCACAGGAAACAGGACAAGGAATAAACGGAAGAATAAAAGGTTAAGAGTTGGCTTGCGTGTGTGCTTAGCTTTGAGGAAGTCATGTAACTTACCTAACTTCAGTTTCCTCTGTTGGTGGTAAGGGGATAATATCCGTCCCACAGGCAAAAAGGTGTTCATGTACTTATCCATTAAAAAACTACTTCTGAAAGCCATTTATTTGCCGGGGAGATAACATTCATTCATGCAAGCAGCACCCGCCCTGATGAGCATCACATCAAGTATCTAGCAAGCATGTAGTAGGTAATAGGTTTCTTACAATGTCTCCGTTTTCTCATCTATAACATTAGGAAGAGTTCAAGGGAGCTATTATCACAAATAATTCAGGGTAGTTTTTGATTTGCAAAGAGGGAAGAGCACGGAGAGGCTAGAAGAACAAAACCCATGGGAAAGGACCTTGGAGGACCCGGTAAGACCCAGGGGGGCTGCCCCCAAGGCACCAGGTTTTTGAAGAGGGAGGAAGCCATCAAAGGAAAGAGTGGCTTGTCAGTGCAGAGGACAGACTCCTTGTGCTTCAGTGTCAACCACAGAGGCTCACTTCTTTTCTGTCAACAGTTGATATTAGAATTTGACAGCGTATTACAAATTCTATAATGACATGGATAAATTCCCCCCAGATACTATTGCACATGTCAACTTGGTTTGCTATACTAATCTTTAGAGTTCCTGGTAGATAAATCTTAATTATTTCTATTAGAAAAATAAAAATACACCCTGGCTGGTAGCACAGTGAATAAGGTGCTGGCCTGCAAACCCAAAGGTCGGCGGTTCGATTCCCCAGCCAGGGCACATAACCAGGTTGCAAGCCAGGTCTCCAGCCAGGTCTGTAGCTGGAGGCAGGTGAAAGGCAACCATACATGGATGTTTCTCTCCCTCTCTGCCTTTTCCCCTTCCTTTCTCTCCAGAAATAATAAATAAATTTAAAAATACAACGTAAGAGGAACTTACATACAATAATTTATGGGATTAATCCAAATAGCTACTTAAACAAAAACAACAGTGTGTGATATTTGGGGATTTGCGGGGATCCTGGGATCGAAGGCTGGTGCTCAATCCACTGAGCCACATCACCCAGGGCTCTTGTGTTCATTCTTAAATGTAGAATTTCTGACTTAGGAGAATTAGATGGGTAGGCAGCCATTTTAAAAAAATAACTGGGGACATAGTTAAAGTTGTAGAAATCAAGTGATTGCTGTTGAATGTTATAGATGAGATGTAGATTTTATTTGAAATGTGGAATACCTGAAGAAAGTGTAGAGGGTGGAAACAAATATTTTAAATGTGAAAAATCCTAAACCTTTAGGTAAAAAATAATAATTTTTAATTGCATTCTTTGAAGGCTATAAAAAGCTGATGGTTGATGTAGTAAAATTAAACCATAGCTTTTGCTGATCATGGGGCAGGTAATTACAGCCTGCAGAGAAAGATATAATCTAAGAATTTTAAAAAATGAGACCTTGAAGTTTTTGTTTAATTGCATCAACTTATGTATTTAGGTGAATTTTTAAACTGCAGTAAGTTTTGAATGAGGTTAATCTTGTCTAATATAAGTAAATGATTCCATAAACTAAAAAGTACAGTACTTGGAATTGCGTTTTAGTGGTTGTAGTATTGGTAAAGTACTAATATGCAGAAAATAAGGGAATTGCATGTAGAAATATTAGCATGTCATAGCATGCCCGTCCAATTGGATTCAATCATTGCTGAGTACTAAAACCAGGGAAATACTAAATTTCAAACAAGAAAGAATTCTAAGACATTTTTAGGAATAGTCCAAGGATTAAATAATTGTAAATTGGCTGACTGATTTTGGCATGCTCTGCCCTCCATTTCTTTTCACCAATTTCCCCTCTACCTGCACCCCTTTTCTGCCTACACTTCCTGAAGGCGACATACGATTCAGCCCTTTCTACTTCCCCATGTTTTGGAATTATTTTACCATTTACTTTCACATACAGCTCTCCTGTGGGCTCTGCTTCCTATCCAGAGGGGCTAAGGAAGCATTAGTACAGACAACTAGTCAATCTAATAAGAGTGAAGAGTGGTTAACTATGGGTATCAATATGTTAATATTTCTGGTCCCTTCCAAGTTCACTAGAACAAGGGTTTCCTCTTTTATGAGTAAATTGATATTTTATTTTTATGTTTTCTTTATGTTTAATGATGACACTATGACAGAAGAACAAGGATTTCCTTAAAGCTACACCTTAAAGATAGAAATTCACTCTCAATGCTCAGAGTCCAAATGCTATTGTCAGTTGGGAAAATATGTGGAGGCTTTGCAAATCACCTACTAGGTGGCTAACTATTAACCCCACAATAAAAAGGGACAAAGTAGACATTCATTTCAGGGATAAACACATAGTGGAACAGGCTGGTTGTGGATTTTCTATTCCTACACATATAAGATCAGCATTCCCACATGGCTGGGAAACAGATCTTGCTAGAGAAATATAATTCTTGTGATGCTTTTCCAGCTCAATGATGGAAGGATTCTAAGTCTACCTTTGGAATGGTAAGCAATGAGTCGTGCAGAAACGTAAAACTATTTTCTCAATAGAAATAGTAGAAAGAACATTACACTTGACGTCAAAAAACCTGGTTTGAGTTTCATCTTTGGCACATAAACTCTAATTATTTGGTTATTACTGAATTTGGAGAGTCTTACTTTCATCTAGAAAGGTGCATTTCTAAAAAAGACCTTTAAAAAAATGTGCCTCCCTGATTGTGAGAGGTACCAGTAAAAAGATGAAGATGACAACTACAATGCCACTATTCCTCACCTCATTTATGAGGCTGTGTGGAACCAATAGCAGTAACATTGATTTAATGCCTATTATGTTCCAGACTTCCTGCCAACTTTTTTGTATGCAACATTCTCATGTAATTTTTACCAACTCCTGTAAGATCGTAGCAGTTAATACCCTACCACCATGGTATAGATGAGAAACTGAGGTTTGGTAGGTAAGATAACTCACACTGATCACCTTTTGGACTGAAACCCACGGCGAGCTGTCTCCACAGTTAACACTCTTGTCAATGGAATAATCCAGCACCTTGTACTGCAAACCTCATTTGCACCCTTTATGAACCCATGATGTTGTTGTCAACAATGTTGTGGTTTAAGAAGCATCCTCAGAGGAGAACAAAAACATAATCTATCAAATGATGGCTGAAAGAGGCTTCTTCTTACAGCAGCTATATTGAACATGGGTTTTAAAAAATGGTTTAAAAATGGTTCCTTTCATCACAGGGTGAGAGCATCCCTGATTGTGTTGAGAGGTATAAATGTAATACATTTACCGTTTGTTTGGCTTACCTATTTCCCTAGGTACGTATGCATGCTCTTAAACATGTTTCTTTTCAATTCAAAATTGTTGTCTGCCTTTTAACTTTAGTCTGAACAGCAGAAAAATACACACCGATGATTCTCAATGAATTCTGACAAGGACTGCCTCACAGGATTTCCTGATCAGCATTTCAATTTATACTTTGCTTTTTGCTTTGCTGGTCTGGTCCAGCTAGTGTTCCTTGATCTCACCAATTCTCTTTTTTCCTTTCATTTCTTCTTCCTCATATAGCAATTCCCTCATTCTACATTTATTGGTTTACTTTTACTGTTAAGAATCCATCTCTTCTAGTAGGAATTTTTGGTCATAAAAGCTAATCTGATATAGAAATTAAGAGGATCCCATTTGGTAAATTATAATGTGATAGACCACCCAACATCTTCTTTCTGACAGATGATCTAAACCCAATTTGGTAGTTCTGTGCTGGTAAGCATGTGGCCCAAGTGTAGCCCATGAGCTATTGGAGGAAGCATTCTGAAGGTTTCTGGAAAATAGGTTCTCTCTTCTCAGAGAGATCCAAGAGAGACATCGTGTCCTTCAATGGACTTTGTCAGGCTGAGATGCCATGCCTGGGGCCCCTACAGCCACCCTTACTTGCTGAGGGTGAGGCCTGCACCAGGAAGGCAGATGAGAGCACTCAGTGCATGGCATCAACTCTCTGAAGACCAGCTTCACTCCATGGAACATAAGTTTCCATCTTATTTAAGTGGGGTTGTGTCAGAACTTGGGTTCCTCGTACCTGACACCATCTCCCACAGCTATGTAATCCTTTGAAAAATGTGCTAGGAATTATTTGAAAGAAAATAATGTACCTCCTCAACTCACTGGTCACTAGGACTTGAGACTGACTCTAATGACAAGACGGAAAGACTCTTGGAGCTTTTCCTGAATGGCGAGAAGTGGTTCACGGCAGAGTGGTTCAGTCTTGTCGACTGCCCATTTTCTCCTTACTGTAGCAAAGAGGAGAATAACAATATAAAATCATATTTGTTTAACCCAAAGATTTGGCTTCATCCCCACTATTCTCTCCTCTCCAGTGACCTCCTGAAAGTAATTTCCTAAAACCTGCAGGGAATGTTAACCAAACCCTGAGTTCAGATCATTACCAGGGGCTAGGGCAGTCCGCTGGAGTGCCCACTGTTGGCAAATCCACGACATTTGGAATTTAAATCTATTTGTACCTCCAGTTGCCAATATCGACCGCCATACCAAAAAGTGATATCAGTGTATATACTATGGCCCCCTTTGTCTACACTTGCCCTTTACTTGAAATAGAATTTTTTTAATGTCTAAATCCAAATGTGCTATGGTTGAAGATAAAGCTCTCTGCACGTTGGCTTTGTTGTTTTGTACGTTTAGGAAGGAAGAGCTTGTCCCTGTCCCTTTCCTAAGCAATAATTGGTAAAAAGTGTCTTTTCCTGTGTGGGTCAGGGAGACAAAGAACAGAGTGATTTTCCTCTTATTTCTTCCATTCTACTTTATGTTCTAGCATAGTGCTAAAATAATAATGTGCGACACTTGGTAAAACAATGAGGCACTTTATTCAGGATTATTGCAACAGATGTAGGGCCCACGGCAATGACGTTTTGCAGAAAAGAGCAGAAAAGAGACACTGGCCTCAACTCAAAATACAATGAGGGAAAGTGGAGATTTATACCCAAGAAGCAGGGTAGGAGCCAATGGATAAGAAATGACTAAAGAAAATGTCAAGGGTAAGAGGGGACTCTGGCTAAACCAAAATGACAGGATTCTTGCTGAAGACCTGCCAGGGTGATCAGATTAGATACCCAGGGTGGATGATTCTGGCCAAGCTGCCTTACTAAGATTCTTGCTATGGTAGAGTGATACAGACTAGACCAAGATGGCCACCAAGTCCAAGGCCTACAGGAGAAGCCTGTCTAGGGAGAGTGTTTGGCAGTAACGCTCTCCTTCTGTGCTTTCTGCTCTCCTATATCTTTTTCCCCTGGAAAAACCAAGCAAAAGGAGAGAAAACATTATCATCAATCAAACGTCTGAGACCCTCTGGATGTCAACGGTAGTATTTGCAGGTTAACGTCATGAGACTCTGTTGTTGGTTTATGAAAAGAGCCAGACTGCTGAAGGAGGTTGAGGTAGTCCCTAGATGGAGGAAGACACAGAGTGCTGTGGCCGAAGGGAGTTAAAAGGCAGAGGATTTAGGTGACTGTGACCGGCTGTGAGAGCTTTGGCAGGTTTCTGAGCTTCTTAAACAGCGAGGTGATTAGCTGGATTCTAAGATGGACCCCAATGAGGACCAGTGCCTGACAGGTATACCCTGTTAGCCTCCTCCCCACCTCCCCAGCCAGGGTCTGTGTAACAGCTGAAAAAGCCCGAAGAAAGGTACGTCACCTCTGAAGTTAGGTTATAAAGGACAATAAAACATCTAGTCGTCACCTCTATGCCTATCTATCTATCTCATTATCTGTTCTGAGGCGAGCCAAAAGCCCACAGTATATGAGAAACTGCAAGCATCTTTCAACAGCCACATGAGTAGGACTGAAAGGGGGTCCATCAGCCTCACTTAACCCTTGAGGTAACTGCACCCCCAACATATCACTTGAATTGCAGCCTCACAAGGGACCCTGACCCAGGTCACTCAGCTAAGCCACTCCCAGATTCCTAACCCTCAGAAACTATATGAGATAATAAATGTTTGTTATTTTAAGCTGCGTAGTCTTAGGGGCGATTTGTTACTTAGTAAAAGATCTAGAAGTGTAGACTAATGGCTCTCCATTATAGTATAGTGAGAACTCAGTAAAAGCATAGATGGGAATACACAGTAAAAAGGGCTCCATGAATGTTCGAACGCTATGAATAGAGCGGAGGAAAAGGTCTACAACAGCACTTTCCAAAAAGAACTGTGTGTGAAGATGGAAATTCTGTCTACACTGCCCCGAGTGGGACAGTTGTGTGCATGACCTATGGCTAGTGTGAAAGGAGGAACTGACCATTTGACTTGACTCCATTTTCATTCATTTAAACTTAAGTAGTCACAGGTGATCATTCATGGTTACCCTATTGGATAGAACATGTCTAGAGAATTCAAAACCAATGAATAAACTATTCCAAACCAAAGTGAAAGAGAACGCAGTACAGAAAGATCATAAGCATGTTTTCTTCTCCAGCCGTGAGTTTTTCTAAAGGAAGACACAGGTTGGTGCACTTTCCCTCCTGGGAGCATCCTGAGTCTTTCTTTTCTCCTCCCCTCCCCCACACCTCCCCAGGGGTTTACCTTTGCCCCTTTTCCTCCTAAACTCCAAGGCCTCCTTTTGCCTCAGTAACTTGTCTGGGCCTATGCGGCCCAGCTGCCTCCCTTCTACTACCCCTGTAACTTTCTAAATACACTTTCTCTTATAATTAAAAGAAAAAGGGAAGACACGTGTTATGCAGTCTAGAAAAATGATGGATTGAGTTAAATTAAACAATTATTTCCTTCCTTATACGAAGAAGGGCAATGCATTTTGTAAAGCTTAGGTTTTCTGAGGTTACCAGTAGATTTTCTTTTGTGTGTATGGGTGCGACTGATTAGACATAAAATTATGGATTCGGTTGACTATGTCACACAATTGGCTAATTTACATCATTGATTGAAGACGGATGCAATGAACCAACTGTTACCTTAACTACACAGGGCACTGCTGATTCATCCATCTGGTTGGTGACAGAGAGTTAATAACCTGAGTGTTTCTTGGCACCACATTATTCAATAATGTCATTTGGTAAATATGCAACTGTTAAATTACTTTCGACAACAGGTAACCCTTACTGGAGATACACTTCAGCATATGCAAAACTGTATCAGTTAAGGCTTATAAAATGTCATGTATGTATGTCATGCTGTATGTATCTCTCATTCTTTCTAAATGATACATATTGAATTGTGCTCAGTAACAAAGCTGATTGGCTTAAGTGTTGACTGTATCTCTACCTGAAATCCCTTGATCAGGTCAGATCCTGCCTTTCACCCTCAAGTTTGTGGTCATATTTATTATAAAATACCTGCTTCTGCCCCAGACATTGATCTAGAGAGGATGAAGGGAATTGCATCTCTTCACTCATGGAAAATAGTAAAATTGGATCCTTACCTTATTCTATAATAAACATTTTCTCTTGATGAATTAAATATGTAAAGCTATGAAACTAATTGTTAAAATATATTTTTAAATAATTTATTTGGGTCAATGAAAGAATTTACTATAAAAGGCACAAAATGTTCAATCGTGAAATACTGACCTATATTTATCAAAAGACACCATTTTCAAAAGTGAAAAGGCAAGCCCCAGTTTGGGAAAATACTTATTCGACAAATTGATAAAAATTAATACAATTAGCATAAAAAGTCCTACAAATCTATAAGGAAAAGATTCAGAAAGATAGGAAAGATTCAATAGAAGAAAATGGGGTAAATCATTAAGCTGTACTTTGAAAGAGGAAATATAAATGGTGATTATACATATAGTGGGTTAAAATTGTGCCCCCCTCCAAATATGTATGTCCATGCCCTAACCTCCAGAGCTATAAATGTGTACTCTTGGGGAAAAGGGGAAAAGGGTCCTTGCAGATGTAATTGAATTAAGAATCTCAAAGTGAGATCATCCTAGATTATCCAGGTAGCTCCTAAACCCAATCACAAGTATCCTGTGAAAGTCATTCAGGTGAGAGACACCTAAAGCTACAGGGCCGTGGAAAGGCAAAGGCAGAGATTGGGGTCATGCAGCCACAAGCCAAGGAATGCCAGGCACCACTAGAAAGGAGGATCCTTCTTGAGCGCGTACAGAAGGAGCATAGTTCTACCAACACCTTGATTTTGAACCTCTGGTTTCCCGAACTGGGAGAGAATATACTTTTGTTATTTCAAGGCAATTTATTACAGCAGCCCTAAGAACAAATACAGTGCATAAGAAGAGATACTTTTGTTTGTTATTAGAGAAGGATACGTTAAGTCCTCAATGTCATAATACCTTTGTAGTAAGTCTTGGTAAGAAATGAAGATGGCTGATTGCATCAGAGGTGGTGAATATATACCTCAAGGGGAACTCTTACACAGTACCGTTAGGGCAGTAAATTGGGGCAACTGCTTTGGAGAACAATCGGCTATTACCTTAGGAAAATGAATCTGCACATATCCTATGATCCAGCAAGTCTATCCCTAGGTTTAGTACACCCAAGAGGGACCCTAAAGCCTCTATAGAAGCAAAGAGCTATAAAAACAGAAAAGAAACAGAAAAGAAAAAGTATAGCAGCTTCATTCATAATAACAAAAACTGGAAAACACACAGATGTCCAGCAACAGGAGAATGAATAAATAAATTGCAGCATCTTCACATTATGAAATTTACACAGGAACAATGAATGTACATGTAACAATATAAATGATTTTTTAAAAATATAATGTGGAGTGAGGGAGAGACATTGTAGAAATTGGCTCAAAATCCAGTAAAACTAAATAATATGTTGCTTAGGGAAATAGCCATAAGATACAGCATATTCATCGATTCATTTTTTTTAAGGATAGCGGCTACTTTAGAGAAGATTGATGGGTGAGATAGGGAGATACATTAAGGTACAGTCATCTTCTAGTTCCAAGATAGAAAATGGGTTCCTAGGTGATTATATTCATTTTGTGCTTATTAACTTAAAAATGTTTTACCTGAATTTTTTTCACTAATATATAACCATTAAAAATATTTAATACCCCAGCAAAAGTAAAGGAGAACACTGTAATAACAAGAGCCATAAAGAGAGATCATCTGTAACCTGAAGTTATCGCTGTGTCCGTGGAATACCCCTTTTGACACGTATTTGAAGAAACAAAGTGTAGCAGGGTTGGATAGAGCCTCACACATAGAAATGAAAGGAAGTAAAATAACCCTCTGCATATGTGTTGACACAAGAATAGTTGTTAGAGCAGGTGGTAAATAAACGGGTCATCGATCAGAAGAAGGGAGACAGGGATGCCTAGTTGAAAGTGTGATCAGTCACAAAAAAGCTTTCCTAGGTACTTAAAACTGGGAGAGGGACGAATTAGTGGGACGAGGCCCGGTGCTCTTGGAGAAAAACACGTTCCGGCGTGCACCGCTACGAGGCCTACCTGGGCCTTTTAGTTAGTGGACAGGTGTGACCTTGTCACGTGAGGTTGCGTCAGCTGTTTTAAACAAGCAGGCGTGGGGGTGAACAGGGTTCAGTTTTTTTATACCTGTAAATTTAGGTCTTCAGGACAAAAGCTCAGGGCCTAACGAGACCTACACTTTCACTGGTTGGCTGGAGGGAATTATCCTGTTTGATGTGAACCAGCCGTTTCCAGTCGTGACCCCAGCTGATACATGGGGGCCGGGGGCGGGGGGGGGTGCTATTAATTATCTCTCTCCATCCAGCGATGCGCAATCCTGGGTGCGGTTTCCTGGAAGCCCTTCCATACTACACAGTTGCCTGTATGTCTTACAAACAAAGGTGTCAGAGCAGTGATTCCAAGTGTGATCTCAGAAGGGCAGCACCAGCATTTCCTGGGAAGTTGTAAGAAATGCAAATTCAGAACCTGCCCCAGGCCTCCAGACTCCAAAACTCTGCGGGTGGGCTGAGCAATCTGTCCACGTTGCTGCGGAAGATTCTGATGTGTTCAAGTGTGAGAAGGAAGAGAGCAGTTGAACCCAATGAAGCTTGTAAACCCTGAGGAAAAAATACACTAAAAAGGTGGCTAACTGGATTCAATTTTTTTTTTTTTTAAGATTTTTAAATTTAGTATTTTTAGAGACAGGGGAAGGGAGAGAGGCAGAGAGGGAGAGAGACATCCATGTATGGTTGCCTTTCACCTGCCTCCAGCTACGGACCTGGCTGGAGACCTGGCTTGCAACCTGGGTATGTGCCCTGGCTGGGAGTGGAACCAGCGACCTTTGGGTTCGCTGCACCTTACCCACTGGCCACCAGCCAGGGCTGGATTCAAATTTAAACAACAACAACAGAAGCCTAACAGCCATTTCTGCACAGGGGCCTCTCCCCCAAACTGCACTTCACAGAAAAGCCTGCATTGAACCACCTTCCCACCCTGGGTTTCTGCTGGCTGAGCTAGTCAGTTATAAAGGAATTTCTGGAATCTTATTTCAATCAATAGGACAGAGGCTTTTCCCATCCAATCAGGCCTGCACAGCTCTGACCAATCAGAGGAGCTCTATTTTGCCCAATCAGGACAGTACCTTTTTGGACCAATCCAACTTCAGGGATTTGGAGTCCTCATTTGAATGAGGTCAGATCAGGGACCAGGGGCAGGGATTTCTCTTCGGGTAAACCAGCTCCGTTCCAGCTCTGAGAATGCACTTTGCTGTCTCCCTGGGTGAGCTGAAATCTTGAAGCTGTCTCCTCCGAGCAGAGGGGAGTAGACCAGTAAGGAGCAGAACAAAGCTGCCCATGGAGCACCTCAGAGCTGCCTAGTGGAAAGGGGCCTGGCCCCTGGGCTGCCTTGCAGCCCTGCTGTATCATAATTGAGCTGTTTTGCACTAAATAAAATTTCTTTCTTCACCGCTCTCCAAGTTGAGGATTCCTATTGGCGTTGAATTGGCTTTGGTGACCATCATTGGACAAGCTGACAGCCACTAAACTGCTATTTTATAGTTTATCTTTTAAATAAAGACTTGATCTTTAAGGTACATGACATGATGTTTCCATATACAAATACATATCATAAAATGATTACTATAGTTGGGGTAATTAATATGTTTCCTCACATGATTACCTTCCTGTGTCTGCGGTCAGGGTGTATTAGTTCAAGTTCAAGAAAGAACTTGGGAGCCGGCTGGGGACATAGAATGCACTATATTAAATCTGTAGATCGGTGATTCCAAACCTAATTTGGTGACCGTGGGAAGGGGCTCTCATCCACTCGCCCTACCTTTCAGTGCTTCTTTGAGGCATGATTGGCCAATAGTGTCAGTGGATGACAGTGCTGGGTTTGAGAGAATGTTAGGACTTCTCTACAGCCCTGTACATCTTAGCTAATGACCGAAGACGCTCTTACGAAAAACTAGTTTTGTCATGACCTCATAACTCATACACTACTTATAGCGTAAGTAAGGCTGCTACAACTTCTCCCTGGTCAATTCCCAGGAATTACAGTCTGTGTGGAGTTCAGTATTAAATGTCTACTGCGCAGGGCATGATGGCTACACAGAGAGCCTAGCAGAACCTCCCATTACTCAATTTTCAGTTGAATGAAAATGACTATTTCTTTACTTTGAACATTTCTTGATGTTAAAATAAATATATATTTATTTATTTTGAAAAGACCCCTTAATCATGTTCCTTAATGCCCCTCTGGGGTAAAGTGCATTCTAATTAAACAGTCAACCATAAAATACATTCACATGTGCTTCGTTTGGCATGGAATCCCTCATCTCATAGTGCTTGGATATGAAATGAAAGGCTTTGGAAATGAATTGGGTACTTTGACTATAGAAGCCTAAATAACTGGCTTATCTCTGTTTGCTTTTTTTGGTTGTTCTTTTTTGGAACTTGTACATTTGTCATCTATGGCCTGTTTATTTTGCTCTGTGAAAAGGGAATAATGCAGAGATAAAGCTCTAAACTTTGAAATAAAGGAGATGTGTGCGTGGGTGGGTGTGTATGTGTGTACATATCCTCAGGAATATTCTAGTTCTAAGAAGTTCTGTTTAAATAAAAATGTATATAATTTGCATTTAGGTGTGTGTTTTGAACAAGTTTAGCAATGGAAAGTTTTCTTTTTAAAGATTTTATTCATTATTTTCAGAGAGAAGGGCAGGGAGGGAGGAAGAAAGGGAAAGAAACATCCATGTATGGTTGCCTTTCACCTGCCTCCAGCTGGTGACCTGGCTGGAGACCTGGCTTGCAACTTGGGTATGTTGCCCTGGCTGGGTGGATTTCTTTTAGGCCCAAATACTTTCGGTAGAATAGTTATTTTTGAGCAGTGGTTTTATTTTAGTGCATGCTTTAAATACCGGAATTCTGTTTAGAAGGGTAACTTTTTTGGTAGACTTTAGCAATTCAAGTAAATCCAAATCCGAAAATCTTTAGGATGCACCAAATTCTTTGTTAAGTTTAATATTCTGAAATCGATGAAAAATTAGGTTTTATATTCTGCCACACAGGGAACCTCTATTTGGCAGTGCATCTGCCCAGTCACCATTTGTAGAAACTTGATGGAAGATTGTGCTGAAGGAAACAAGGGACATGCTGAAAGCACGTGGGGTTTGCAGTCAGATAGACTTAAGTTAGGCTGCTACTTGTGATAGGGGACCAGGTACTTAATAGCATGGGGCCTTCGTTTTCTTATCTAAAACGACATAATATTTACCCAGAAGGCTACTAAAAATTATGTGTGTGAATACCTAACAAAGTCTGAAACAGCAAATCCTTAAGTAGGTTTCAACTTTCTCCTCTTTTTAACATATTCGTTATCTATTAACGGTTGTAAAAAATATTCAAATTCTATTTATTTTTTAACCTAAAAGTCTGTTTTATATCTTTAAAAGGCGTAGAGTAGAAAATTGTTAAATAGGAAATTTGATCTCCTAGCATACATACAAGCTGAACTCTGATAAACTCTCCCTTGAAGGTTTAAGTCTTTAAACTATCGTTAGCCAGGTTATCAGTGTCTCAGATAGTGCCATTTGAATGCAAATTAGCCAGAAAATGAGCTCCAGTAACAGTATTTATTTAAAGGCCAGAGCTGTTGTACTCTGATCCAAAGAACCTCCTCACAAACAGGATCACACAAAGGTCAGTAGTAATAAAACAGGTACATAAATCAAAATAGAATCTTCCTATAAATCAACAGCAATGCGCTCAAATATTACATCAATTAAGATTATTTACAAATGTGCCATTAAATAATGTAGCATCCCTTGGTTTTGCCTCATGTTTTATAGTTGATGCAATTTGCACATACTTTATGACCTTTTGTAATATGAAAAGAATCCCATTGTTTAGTAAACATCTATCACTTCCCTTCTGTAAGGGCTTTAAAGAGCACACGTCTTCACATTACTTATCTGGGAATGTTAATTACTGTTAATCCCTTATTCTCCTGGGAGGGCGGTTTTCAAACTTGATCAGGCATCAGAACTGCTAAGAGTTTATTGAAACACAGATTGCTGGAGTCCACCCACACAGTTCCTGATTCAATAGGTGGGCTTGTGACCTGAGAATTTGCATTTCTAACAAGCTCACCCCTCCCTTTCCCAACCTCTTGTTGAAGAGCAGGAAATGCATAATGTTGGGAGGGAGTTAAGAACCCCCACCCCCATAGCGTTTCTCTTCTTTGTCTCAGCTCTCCCAAGCCCTGTCTTAGAATAGAGCTATACAGTGAAGCCACTGTCCCACTAAAAACATGATACATGTTTTGTCTTGTAAACTTCTGTGATTTTGGGGTTGTTTCTTATCTCAGCAAAAGATGACTAAGGTGTATCATTGCATCCGTGCATTGCAGTGTTGCTTAAGTACTGACATTTGAAAATGATCTAAATGTTTATTTAAAAGAAAGAATAAATCAACTGTGGAATATTCAGTTGGAATAAAATGTAGCAGTTCAAATGAGTGAACAAAGGCCATATCTATCAATATATACATCTTAAAAACAACGAGGGTAAAGAAATCCACTGCAGGGGGCTACATACAGTATAATACAATGTACGTAAATTTTAGGAAATGCCAACTACTATTCTATATTACTAATGGATATATGCTATGTGGTGAAATTATTAAAATGTGATTAGAACAATCCATTCTAAATTCAGAAAAGTGGTTAGATCTGAAGGATAGTGAAAAGAATGAGATGGGTGAGAGAAGAACAGAGCTTCTCGGTGTCTGGAAAGTTTTGTCCCTTTAAAAAACATGAGGACTGAATGTCAAGATTTGACAAACTAGGTGATGGGTGCGTGGATGTCCTTGTTCTGCATCCTTTATGGATGGAGTGGGTCAGAGCACGATTAAACAATCCTTTAAAGAAAAGAGCTTTTATGTTTTATTGACAACTCATTAGGGCCTGCCGCTTTAGGTATGCAGCAGATGAGAGAGGCTGGGATTTCAAGATGCTCACAGATTTTTAAAAATAATAATAATAGAAATAAGGTGTTCAAGATATTTGCAGATTGGCCTTGGACATGAAACTCAGACAGAGATAGCAAGCCATGTACTGTTGATAATCATGCAGTTCCAGTTATTTCCTTTTTCCTGAATGCTGATTCACTTACCTGGTTGGAACATTTGGTTTGATTTGAAATCAGGAGAAATATTTCAGAGATATCATGTTAAAATTAAACTTTTTTTTTTTTTTAAATGAAGGTATGGAAAGAGAATCACTGGGGTGGATGTGATTATTTCGTAACTTTCCTTACTTTTGGGAGGAAGGCAAGAGTGTAAATTGCTTTCGAAGCCTTCCAGTAGATTAGAATAATCTGGAGTGCTTTTGAAAAGGTGTGGTTGGTGCCAGTTTGGCCTTCTGCAGAGAGTCTGCAGTAGCACTGAACAAAAAGTGGTGGTCAAGCAAATTCAGGGAGACATATATGCTGGGTCTGCTACTCCCACGCTGTCGTGCAGGCAACACACAACAGGATTATGGGACATCTTGTTCCAGAAAGTAGAGGAGGCTGCCAAACTTGGGTCTTATCAAAAGGGCACGAGTGCCAACCTGTTGGCCAAGGACGTGATAATTCCAGGAGCAAAAAGAATAGCGAATGCAAGGGATTGCCACACATCAAGCCTAAAATGAAATGTCGTGAGTTAATAGTGATATTCCAAAAGACTATTGCGGTTAGCAGAGGCAGAGGGTTGGGGGAGGAGGAATTGTGAGAAGGTGGTCAACTCCTATCCTGGCTGGTGTGGCTCGGTGGATTGAGCACTAGCCTGCCAACCAAAGGATCACTGGTACCATTCCCAATCAGGGCACATGCCGGGGGTGCAGGCCGGGTCCCCATTTGGGGGTGAGCAAGAGGCAACTACACATTGATGTCTCTCTCCCTCTTTTCCTCCCTCCCTTCCCCTCTCTCTAAAAAATAAATAAATCATGTCTTTACCCCCTCCCAAAAGGTGTAACTCCCAATTATAGGTACAGGGGTATAATAATTTATAGTGTGATGACTACAGTTAACACTGCTGTATATAGTATATTTAAAAGTTGCTTAGAGAGTAGATCCCGAGAGTTCTTAACCACAAGAGAAAAAATATTTTTGTAACTAGACGAAGTAATGGATGTTCACTAAATTTAACTGTGATAGTCATTTTGCCATGTACATCAAGTTATTATACTGTATGCTTTAAACTTATACAGAGTTGTGTGTCAATTATATCTCAATGAAGTTGAAAACTCATTAACTTAGAATTTGAGAATGTTTATGTTGAAACCTTTACTGAAATGATGAATCTAGGCAATGATACACAGGGGCTCTTAAAACCCTTAGCTGAAGAGATAAGGGGAAGCTTGAGAGGGGATGGAGCAGCCGGCTGCAAGGGCATCGCTGATCAGTCTAAAGAGTAGAGAGACAACCGGGCGTGGAGTCCGACGTATGCAGTTTTCATGACTCAACAATGAAGACTGAAGGGAAGCACCTTGATCTGACCAGGTTGCAGAAAACACGAGAGAAGGAGGAACATACCCACTGATACCTTGAGGATGCTACCTCCCAAATTCAGAAGAAGGAAATCCTAAAAGACAAAATAACCCATTTTTAAACCAACACATGGCATAGAAACATTGAGAATGGGCACAAGGAGACAGGAAATATTTAATGAGGCTTAGAAAACATGTCAACCGAATACCTTTTTTTTTTTTTTTTAAGGATCTTTGGGTTTTGGTTCAAACAAACCAACATTAAATTACATTTAAAGAAAATTTTGGGAAAATTTAAACACAAACTGGCAGCTAGATGATATATTAAAGATTTGTTGCTAATTTTGTCAAGTGTAATAATGATACTGTGATGATTTTTTAAAAAGTCCTCAACTGTTAGATATACATACTGAAGTATCTATGGATGCAATGATATGATGACAGGGATTTGCTTTTTAAAATTAACAAGAGGGAGAAAAAATAGGAAGAAATAGGTGACAAATAATGGACAAAATGTTGCTAATTCTCTGAAGCCAGGTGGGAATACATGACATGCCTTATACTGTTATCTGTACCTTTGTATATGTTTGAAAATGTCTATAATAAGAGGTTCCAAAAATGGAAATTATGTATTTTAAAGTCAACACATAAAATTATTTAGTTCATTTTTATTCTTTTACTTAAATGAAATCTATTTGACATAAATAAAAACGATTTATTAAACTATAAAAGGTTAACATACATGAAGAATTCTTCGACAACAAACATGTGAGCTCCCTAGTTGATGGGATCCACATGATGATCCCCAGCTTTGGGGATCGTTTAGGCAGACAGGATCCTGGAATGAAGGTGAGGCCAGGTGCGGAGTTGCTGGGACTACTCTCTATCACCTCCTTCCCCCTGCCTTCCCCCTACGCCTCCCTCCCCGTTGCTTTCCCAGTTCCAGGGTAGTGCTCCCCGAGTTGGTCCATTGTTCTCAAGGACTCGCCATCTCAACAATGCAGAAGGACTCAGGGTGGGACAGAACATGCTTGATGTTAGGGCCCCTGGCTTAATTAAAATTCCTTCTCAGAAAGAAGAAAAAGATTAATGAGTGTTAATATTTAGCTTCTATATCCATGAGAAAGCTTGTGGAAAAACATTTTCAGAAGCGTCTATGGTAACTAATCCAGAAAATAAATCAAATTAGGCCCTGTGGAGGGCTTGCATTACAATCCAAAATAAGATACGTTTTTGTTTTTTTTTTTTTTGCTTGAGGGTAGAATTTGATGGTGTATTTTGTGACACATGACTTACTATTAATTATTTCAAAGTCAGTTTAGCTCATACTCTAGAGTAATGCGATGAAAATATTGCCAAACTGGATGTCCTACGACTCAGGTTTTGATTTTGTATCTTCCATTGACAAGCTGTATGACTTTCTTCAAGTTACCCGGCCTGAGGCTTCATTTTGTCATTTCGAAGCAGAAGTTTGAGGCCCTTTCAGCTTTAAAATTGTATTTTCCTTGAATGAAAATGTACTCATTCATTTGCATGCACTTTCGCTTACTCTTTTTTTAATTATATTTTGTTATTTATGCTATTACAGCTGTCCCAGTTTACCACCTTTCCTCCTCTTCTACCCACCCCTGAACCCTTCAGGAAATCTCCACACTGTCACCCATGGTTATGGCTCATGCACTCTTAATGGACAAACTTGTGATGCACATATTAGTCACACTTGACAGGTGTAGAAACTGAGGAGAGAGAATAATCTGTTGAAGTAGCTTCTCAGCAGATGTTAAACAATGAAACTTCAGGTGTGTCTTAACTTTCATTCTCATGGAAATATTCAGTCAGTGATGTTTCATAGCATTTACTGTTAGTAGTTGAGGCTTAAAGACTTTAGATATTTGTAGTCTTTTGAAGCTGTAAAACATTGGAAAAGTTTGATTTCTCTAACCATTATGAAAATTTTGCATCTCAATACATACCATCCTTTATAAAATACAAGAGTATTTCTACAGAATAGATTTTTTTTTCTGACTGGATTTGTGTATGGATGTGTGTAAAGGTAAGTTTCCCAAAATTTCAAGAGAATTAAATGAATCAATAGTATGTATTAGGTCTAAAATATCATCAACTAAATGAAAGATCTCTAAATTTAAAAAGGTGCAGTCCATTCATTTAGCAAGTGTTTAGTGAACATTTGCTATGGATCCTTTGTTCCAAGCAAATGTGAAGTTTTAGTCTGGTTCAATAATTTCCTGGGCAGGATTAGTGCCAACTCCAGGCTAGATGCTTTATGATAGAGCCTGTTACCTACCTGATTGTTAGGGTCATTGCCCTATTAGACCATAGACAATGCATTTTGACCTTGTTATCACATTCTAGCATCCATGAGAAAGTTCAAAATGCCAAACCACTTGAAGTGCCTAACAGAATGTTGTGTATAACACAGGTACTCTGCGAGTAAGCATTGAATCAAGGCTAACCTGAAGCCATGTTCCTCGAGGGAAAATGTTGTCAAGAAATTGAAGGCCATTTCAGCAGGTGAGATTTTAGATGCCGATAAATCATGTTAATATTATAAGGACAAATTTAAGTGTGTATAGATAGATACACAGTATATGTATATATAAATTCTAAAGATTTGAGTTTTCCTCAATGGCCATGAAAGATTCTTATTTTTTATTTTATATCTTTCTTTCTTTTCTTTTCATTTTTTTTTTTTTTTTTTTAGCTTGTGTTAACTTTGGCAGATGGTATTAACTCTTATCATTTAAAAAATTATAAGTGACCACCCTAACCCATGTGGCTCAGTTGGTTAAGTAAGCACTGTCCTGCAAAGCCAAAGGTCAAGGTTGCTGGCCCAGTTGCCCATCTTGGCACATGTCTACGTAGTGGTTCAACCGATCATGTTTCTATCTCACAGTCATGTTTCTCTCCCTCTATCTCTCCCTCCCTTCCCCATTCTCTCCTAAAAAATAATTATGTGACCAACTGAATGAATCGACTTAATCAAAAACAATAAAACCATGACCATTTTCCAAACATGTCAAAAATTTCATTTAATTTGATAATAGTTCATTACTATGCAAACTACATTTTTAAGTGAAGGACTCTTAAGTTTTTTGAAAACAGGCCCAAGACATCATCACAGCAATGATTATTTTGGATGAAACTATCAAGCAGAAGCTGCAGAGTTAGGACCAGATGCTGCTCCCAGTGCATAAGGTCCAAGAAGTACTAGAGGGCAGGCTCCCTCAGGGTGAGGAAGTCACCAACTGGCAGCTTCGAGGGTCATGTGGATGAACGACAGTGTGAAGGAGGAGAAACTTTTTGAAGCTTTTTATGTTATACTTTCAAACACTTGGATTACGTTATTGTATCACTTTTTAATGTCAACTTTTTTTAAAACATTATTTTTAAGTTAAAAGGAATTTTCAATTATAGTTTACATTCAATGTTTTTCCGTATCAGTTTCAGATGTATAGCACAGGGTCTAGGCATTCATGTACTTTACAGAGTGTCCCCCACCAATATTTCAAGTACCCGCCTGACCCCTACATAGTTATTGTGATATTATCGATTATATTCTCTATGCTGTCATTTACATTTCTGTGACTAGTCTGTAACTGCCCATTTGTACTTCTTAGTCCCTTCATGTCAATTCTTGAATGACATTTTTATGTAAACCTTGGCTTCAATTCTGGGTGGTAGATGAACACACCTCATTTTGGAAGACTAGTGTCTTTCTGCTAAAAATGTAATAGGAAATAGAAGTACACCCTAAAGGCAGGCCCCGCTAATACCTTATTTGGGCGACCAATGGCTATATACTGACCTTGTTGGCTAAAAAAATGTGACATCTTGTGAGGACAACGTCTTCCATGCTGAGGCCACCTGTCAGGTCTGAATGTTCTGCTGAAAGGGAGGGGAGCATTAAGAATGTTAAACGAAACGGCACACTACCCTGTTTAAAGTTGTGTGACCAGGAAAATTATGTCTTTACAAAACTGTTTCTCTAATTTACAGTGCATTTTAATAAGCACAATGCAGTCAGTTACTTCCCAGTAGCATCAAACAGAAAGCAACACTGTAGGTGGCTGATTAATATTTTATGTTTATCTTTAGTACCTAACCATGTCAACATGTGACGATGTTCTCAAAGAAACAACATGTTCAAAACTATTTAATTTCCTTGGGATATTTAATTTTTAAAAGCATGTATGTTAAAGCCTGCAAAATGTGAAGCTTATATGGACAGTATTTGTACCTCACATCTAATACAATTTATAGAAGTCTCAGGGTGGAAAATGATTGGCTCAACAACTGTTTAAGAAAATTTTCTTTCCTAGTATAACCTGCTATATTAAAAATATCTTTTTGAGCATGTTTAACTCTTTACGCCTTAATATACTTTGAAATAAATGGTGTATGTCCAGGTCATTTTGTAAAAACTTACCAGAGTTTTTCCATATTTTTGTGTTAGCAATAATTGTGTTATTATTTTTGTCTATGCCATCATGTGCCACTAAGTTACACTTCCCCAATTCCTGACAAACAGCTTGGTGTATCAAATCTTCGTTTTCCTGGTTGTACATATTATTTAGTAAAAGGTATTACATTTCTTAAAGGAAGGACTCTCAATCAGTATCATCATTGAGAGGATGCAGCTCAACTTGTTGATGCGAGAGAGACCGTATTTTATAAATATATATAAAATATTCCAAATATTTAACAACTGATAAGGCTGGGGTACCGACCAATCAGAATAGACATGAGCCATAAAGCTGAACAAAGTCCTTCAGGCCCCTTTGGGGGAGGGACATTAACCTTTTAGTTGCTGGATCCAAAGAGGGTGAGAAGGAAGGACCAGGAGAGAGGCAGAGGAGAGATAAGAAAGCTCCTGAGGGCTCATGATAGGGCCTGTCTGCCCGGGTTTCTCCACCTTGGCACTAGGGACAGTTTGGGACCGATAATCCTTTGTAGTTGGGAGCTGTCCTATGCATTGCAGGAGGCTTAGCTGCATCTCTACCCACTAGATTCCCCTTCATTCCTGACAACCAGAAATGTCTTCAGATATGGTCAGATGTCTCCTGTGGAACAAAATCACTCTCGCTGTGAGCCACTGCTTTATGTCCCCTGGTACAGAAATGTTTCAGTCTTTCAACAATCCTTACAGTCCTACCATCGCACGCAGCGTTGACCTGTTACCTACTTGATAGTGCTTAATAAAAGCTTGTTAAATCAGTGAATGATTCAGTCAGCGCACTGGGAATAACCTTTTAGGGAAGGCTGATGCATAGTTTATCTCTTGTACTTTGACTGTAGGTACATCTTGGTTTATGACTAAACAGGTGTTGAGAGCACTGCTTCCCCATGTTGACCATAGTACTTGACCTGTGGGGGCTGCGGAGTGTTGAAGTCTAGGTTTGGTTCACTGTCTGCAGCTCCCCTTGCTTTACACATTCTCCCTGCACCATTTCCGCCGCTCTCCTGGTTACTTAGAGGCAGATAAATTCTGTATTTGCATCTCTGCCCCTCAACCTCCTTCTGAACTGAAGTTGCATTTCTGTGGCCATGGCTGCAATCTTGGGATCTTCAACTTATACTTCCTTCTCTAGCGATTCTGCACAGGTGTTAATTCCCTGTTAACACATGATCACCTCGTCCCTTCCACCAAAAATACCCTCTTGATCCTTTGTTATGAACCAACTCTTGCCCTACTGGTCAGGTGATGCCTCTTCCAGGAGGTCTTCTCTGAATTGTTTATCCTAGGGTTAGGTCCAACCCTAGGTTGAAATAATCTGGTTAACTATTATATGGTTTATTGCTTGCGGGCTGAGACCATGTCTCATTATCTTTATATCCTTAGTTCCTAACCTAGGTGCTTAAGAAATGTTTCTGTAAATAAATAAATAAACAAACTAGATTTAAGTCTAAAAAAGAAAAGCTTAAAGGATACCCATGTAACATAGCTAAGTCTATACTTTTGACATTTATTGGAACTTTCTCCCACTTTGGCCACAAGAAGTACTGGCGTGAGGCTGATCCACATTTCTCCATGAGTAAGAAAAACAAAGTTGCTTTGTAAAATTTGGGAAAGCTGGAAAAAAGGAGGGGGAAGGGGAGAAAGGAATGCAGGACAATTGTAATACCAAAAGCCTAAGCTTTGCTAATTGTATAACCTGAAATCAGTGCTCTTCAAACTTGTAAATGTACTTTGGGAAAAATGTAAAAAGCAGAATAGAAGTCGGGTTATAATAGTTCCACTTTCTTCCTTTGTAAATTGTGATCGAAACTTACACCTCCTTCCCTTCCACTTCACCACTCAAAGAAAAAAAAAAAAAAAAAAAAAAAGGCAAAACCAAATCATTGATATAAAAATTGTATTTTGTGATTATTTTTTTCCCTGCTGTTTCCAGGACTCAAGCTCAACTGAGGACATAAGGCTAGCAGATGGGCATAGTTTTAAAGAAGTTATAATATTTGGGTTGAAATTCCCTACTCTGTTCCTTATGGCCCTGAAGACTTCTTGTCACAAAAGCAGAATTTCACAACCCCTTGACATTAAGAATGTGGATACTCAGGCCCTAGAGCAGCTGCCTGCACATGAGGTCAACAGATGGGCATAGTGTTAAAAAAAAAAAGCTGCATTGCTAAAGTTGAAACTCTCTATCTAACCCAGTCACTGCGGCTCTGAGAGCGCACTGTGTGAAAAGTGGCTTGCTGCTTCCTCATCTGAAGGACCTGTTGGGATTTTGTGCCTTTCCGGCTCCAGCCCAGAGAAGAGTGTTGAGAAGCCATGCCAACTCAGTGAATGGGTCTTGGAAGATAATAACATATTATGACCCTATTGCTACCTGTGCTTTTCTGAAAGAGCACTGAGGAATAGGGATAAAGACAACTGAGTGTGAGAACAAAAGATGATCTTATTTTCTTATTGTTTCTAGACCCTGGCATTAACTTCACAAATCAATGATGAGCTATTGAGAGTCTGTCAACAAACAATGCAAGAACTATAGACTTTAGACCCTTTTATTCACAACCTCTTAAAAGAAACATTTTCTTACAATCCGTGGGCAAGTTTACTAGCTTGATGCCTCTCAAAAAAAGATGAGATGATGAATTGGAAAGGCCAAGTGGGGTTCAGATCTTGTTTCTGGGACTCACCAGTAAATCACTTTATCTCTTGACCGCCACCCCCCCAATGTATTTATATGTAAAACTGGAGAACTAATAACCCCCTGACAGATCTCATTGTGCTTAGAGATTTGAGTACCAGGTGATGTTGATGCTCCTTATCTGATACCATCCTAAGCAGAGCCCTGCCCACCGCCTCAGGCCTTACATACCCGGCCTCTGGCTTCCTGTTCTCTGTGGGACTGGTTTGGAGGCAGCGATCATTCTCCAGCTGGTCTCATCTTTGACTCTGTAGGTGGGGAGTAGCTCTTCTTCACAGATGGATGTCTTAGACCTGTGGTCTTTACTTTGATTTTCTGTGTGGAAAGAAGTGATGTACAACTAACTAAAGTTTGAAGTTATTTACAGGTAGATACATTTTCTTGTCCAACACACTGGTATTAAATTTTTATGGAAATGAGAAAAACTAGCTAGCTATGAAGGAAGTCCAAGGATATTAGAAACCAAAGGTAGTCTTTTTTTTTTTCTTTAATAATTTTTTATTTTTCAATTACAGTTGCTGTACAATATTATATGCATATCAGGCGTGCAACCAAGGGGTTAGACATTTCTATAACTTCCAAAGTAATCACGCTGATAAATCTAATATCCATCTGGCACCATACCTGGTTATTACAATATTATTGGCTATATTTCTTATACTATACTATATATCCCCATGACTATTTTGTAACTACTAACTTGTATTTTTTAATCCCTTCATTTTTTTTTCACCTGCCTCACCCAACTCCCTTCCCTTCTGGCACCCATTAAAATGTTCTCTGTATCTATGAGTGTGAAAAACCAAAATATTGATATTCTTGGGATTAATACCAAAATATTAATTGAAGATTACATGGGTATTAATTGGGGCTCTAAAACATGTTGGCACAAGAACATAGCTCATGACATCCATACTAATCCCGGACTATCTGCCAGGTGGTTTCCAGCATTTGTGAGTGGCTAAATGCAATCTGCTTTAGTTAATAAAAAATTGAGTATAATGAAGTGTATGTATGGGGGGCAGAGTTAGGTAAGTGCCTTGTTCTTACTAACTGATTTGAGGGGGGTAAAGCTATAGCAAGTCCTACCTGTGCTTTCCAAGCCTGGGTTAATGCTTCACTAGGGGCAGAGAGAAAATCACTTCCCTAATTTCGGTTAGTCACACACTTAGAGGAGGCTGGGGGAATAGGCCCAGGGTGGTTGCTTTAAGAAAAAAGTCAGGATAATGCTCATTTCTTCTTTTCCCTCAGTTTGATTGAAATATAATTGACACACACTACTGGGTAAGTTTAAGGTATTCAGCATAATGGTTTGACTTAATAAACACAGAGTGAAATGACTATTACAATAAATTCAGCTGGCATCCATCATCTCATGCAGGTGTAATAAAAAGATAAAGCACCTCCCCCCCACCCCCCCAAAAAAAAGGTTCTTTGTAATGAGAACTCTTAGGATTTACTCTCAACAACTTTGCTTTATACAGGGTGGGATAGAAGTAGGTTTACTGCTGTGAGTACATGAAACGCAAGGTTTATTCTTGCATTACTGTTTATTAATAATTGTATTATTTTCCATATAGGCAACTATAAACCTATTTGTGTCCCAACTGTATGTTCCACCGAAGTGTTGCCTCTACTCATACTTTTGTACGTACATCCCTGGTACTTATTTCTCTCACAGCTGGAAGTTTGGACTTTTTGTCCACTCTTTTTCCAACTGAGTTGTGTGAGAAGCCTTCTTTTCTGTTGACTCTGGTTGACTCTTGTGGGCTTATTACCATCAAGGTCTGCTTGCTGGACACAATTGCTCTCCCTCTGTGGAATGAGGGAAAATCAGCTCTCTTCTACTCATTTTTGTCCCTGAAGGACAGATGACCAAAGAAAACCTTCTATATTACACAACTAAAACTCTCTACGGAATTAAACTTAGGCCTGCTTTTATACCTCAGCACTTTCTCACTCCTGTTCAACCAACACTCCTTTGCAGATCTGATGTTGGAACACTTCTGAGGTCTGCAAACCTGTCTTTGGGCCCTTAGCCTTTGTTATTACTTTTTATTTGCCCATAACTCTTCTGGGGGGCTCTCTCCCTGCCTTGACCCCATTGTCTGCTCTCTACTGCTGTTAAACCTTGGTTCCTGGCATCACGTTGACCTCAACAATGTATAATGTAATTTGAATTTTAAAAGGGAGTCCAGGCACTCACTCATCATGCATAAGGCCTAATTGTGAAACAGAAGGTTCTCCCATCTGCTGCTGGACTGCTAGGCATGGGCAAGCTGTTCTGGAAAGCAATTTTATGTTGGAGTGGTGGGAAGGGGTGGGTGGGAAGTTGGGATCCTTCTGACTAATGAACTGACTGAACACAGATTGAGTAAACATTGGAATAGATGGTTTGCTGGATGGAATTATTCCAAGAGGACCCCAGAAATGGATTTAGAATCTACAAGTGATTTTCTTAGAAAACTCAGGATGAGTGGTGAATGGACAGAATGAGATCTGCCCAGCTTTGGCCTGCCAAAGAAAGATACCACCACAAATCATGTAAATTCCTCCTTCTCTAAGTTGACACCTTTTTTTCTCTCCATCTCTCCTTCTCTACAGCTTCCTGTACCAGTGGTGGCCATCCCCTTACCCAAACCTTAAACATCAACAGCCCTGAAGTACTTCATTGTGGTTGTAAAAAGGAAAGTTTGTTTGGAATTTGACCCAGTGACCTCTGCATGTGCTACCTGTATTCCACCACATACGGCATGTGATGAAGAAAGGCTTTCTATGAGAGCTTTACGGGAAATCCATTGTAGGGATGCCATGTTCTACACCAGCGCATTCCTCTTACATGCACCAGAGGCTCAGAGAGCTTAATCGGTTTCAGCAAGTGCCAAAGACATAAACAGATTTGCTTACCTACCTGTCCTGTCATGGTCTGAGGCAATAACAACAGTGGCATCAATAGTGACCAAATAATAACTGTCATTGACTGACTGCTTCCCCATGTTAGGCCTAAGCACTTTCTATGACCCAACTCCATTAAACCCACATGACATTGAATCTCCATGACAATCTTACAGGGATGGTACTAACCCTCTACTCAAGATGTACACTGAAGCCTGGGCCAACCTTCAACTTGTCTAGGAAGGTGTCAGATAATGAGCTGTGCCTCTGGCCTAGTCCAGGAACAGTTCCCTGGCAACCAAGTGCCTGTGGGGACTTGCAGGAGTGAACTTAACCTTGTTCCCTGCCTCTGAAAATATCTTTCTCTTATTAAGTACAGTGGATTCAAGCAACTAAACAGGGTACTTACATCAGATCCGAAAGTCTCATAAAATGATTAAATCCTGAATAGGACCTATGGAATGCCAAACACGCCTTAATACTAAATAAATGTCCACAACACATTTCTGCCATGTGCTTTGTTTTCCTAACCACCATAACTTTTAACTCTTCACTTTTTTTGTTGTTTTTTTAAGAAGGGAATTGATGGGCTGAGTAACTGATGTGTATCCTAATGATTGTTTTTGCTTAGCTTTTTGCTCTTAAAAACAAGATCATTAAATCAAATATTTAGTAAAAGGCATGAACTACAGATCTTGTTCTAAACTGAACTTACTTGATTTCCTTATCCCTGGTCCATGGTATGGCTACTGTATAAACTCTGGGTTTTGACTCTGGGTTTTGATCTGGTCTCTACTTGCATGACTTTGCTCAGGAGGAGACTTAATACTTGATTAGTGAGGGTTTAAGTCAGTAACTGTGCCCAGACTCCCTCAGATGAATGAGCACATACAGGTGGAATGCAGAATTGTAGGTTGAAGTGAGCAAGGGTTTGTTAAAGATTTTAAGGCTGTGAAGCTAAAGATTCCGCCCCCCCCCCCTTTTTTTTTTTCTCATCATGGCTAAAGAATGGAAACTTTTTGAAAAGCAAAAACCTATATTGAGTGAAAGATAATTTAGGCTGATCTTTGCCACCAGTCTTACCTTCTACCTGCACAAAAGTCCTTTGAAGTCTGCAAAGGAAAAAAGTGAAGAAAAAAAACTGGCCAATTGTGAATCATTACTTAATTATTCATGAGGTATATGGTGTATGTCAAAGAGAAGGATTAAAATGTTTGATGTATTCTGCCTGAGAGATGACTATTATCCCAGGCCATATTTAGCATCAGGCAGAAACTGTGAAGCATGCAGCAGTCACATGTGCCAGGCCCTGAAAAGTGAAGGATGGAGGTTCTGTCTCTCACAGGCTGAGCTATGCCTTGAGACAGACCTGTTGAGTGCAGAACTGCCAAAGGGTTTGAGAAACCTTGAGATCAGAGCGGATGGCTGACCTTTGCCCTCCCCGATTATTCCCTGACAGTTGGGCTATTGGTCAAGGGGCAGCTCCTCCTTCCAGGTGAACTTGCAGTTCTCACTGTTTCAGTTTAGAGCATTAGACAGAACGGGATGACTTCAGAAAAATAAATAAATAAAGGAATGCAGTACAAAGGGCTGATCCTGATGGCATCCCCTGATACGTTAGCTTTTATCAGTCAAGAGGAGCTTGCAAAGGGTCTCAGGGGAAGCCTCACAGAAATGGGGGGCAGGCCCCAGGGAGCTGGAGGGGCCAAGTAGCTCAACCCAAGCTGCCTCAGTGTTACCACGGGGGTGACACAGCCACCTCGGTGGGCCTACAGGGCCAAGTATTCTTCCAAAGGGAACAATTCTTGAGCCTTAAGATTTAATGGGATTTACCTTGTTAACATTTGGATTTACTTGGGATCCATCACCTTTTTTTATTTTCCCATTTCTCCCTTTTAGAATGGAACCATCTACCTTGGGCCTGCCCCACCAGTCTATTTTGGAAGCATACAACTGGTCTGGTTTCACAGGTTCACAGCTGGAGAGTAATTTTGCCTCCGAATCAATCACATCTCAAGTCTCACCCATGTGCAATTCAGACAGAATTTAAATGAGCCTTCATGCCTGAGACTTGAGAATTGATGCTGGAAGGAGTTAAGGTGTGGGGATTGGATGAATGCATTTTGCATGTGCAGGTGCGGGGGGTTGGAGTTAAATGCTTTGAACTAAATTGTGTCTTCCAATCCTCAAGTTACCTGGTGACGTCTTATCCCCTCAATGTGATGGTGATGAGTTTGGGTAAGTGATTCAGTTTAGATGAGGCCAGGAGGGTGAGACCCTCATGATGGGGTTAGTGCCCTTGTAAGTAGAGGCGCCAGAGGGCATGTTGCCTCTCATTTTCTCTTCCCCCATGTGGGACTCAAGGGAAAGGCCCTCATCCAAAGCCGAGTCTGCTAGTAACTTCATCTTGAACTTTCTTCTCTCCACAACTGTGGGAAATAAGTGTCTGTTTTTTGAGCTGTCCAGTCTATGGAATTCTGTAATAACAGCTCAAGCTGACCAAGACAACAAGCTAACTAACTTTGGACCTTGAAGAAATGGGATAGGGTTTGTATTTTAATCATAGCAATCATAATTACGAGTCATGGCCAACATTCATCAGGGGCATACTATATTCCAAATGAGGGTGTAGCAGTGGGAAAGTCTACAGACTTGGACTTGGAGGAGACATCCTACCAGAAGTCTGGGGGACACAGAAAGAGTGTGGACTCCTAGGACTGACTGTAGGAAGTGAGACATCTGATCTGCTTCATAGATTTTCATAGGGTAGTTATAGTTGCAACGTGTCTCTAAAGAGAAGAAGAAAGTTTCAAAATCCAAAATAATTGCAGGTTGACTTAATCACGATTCTTGATGAAAATTTCATTTAGAGTACGTGATTTCCATTTCAGGTACGGCAAAATGAAGTACTCTCTCTGCATGACTTGTACATAATAATCTTCTGAGTACCAATCATTTGACAGTGATGGCCTGAAAAAAATCAGCATTTTGATCTCTAATCAGAGAAATGAACACCTGTGAGAAGAATGAAAAGAAATTGTAAGATACACATTTTCAGAGAATGTAAGTGTTTAGGAGGAATAAAATCTCCCAAAGACAACTGCTACAAATCATTGTTTCTCTGGAGACTTAGAGCTGTTTTAGAATCCGAGTCTTTGGTTTGTGATTTAAATGAGTGACATTTTTTAAGCAAAGCAAACAATAAAAAAAAGAAAGAAAAGTTAAAAAAAATCAACTCAGGCAAAGGGCATGGGTCCTTTTTTGTTGTGATGTTTTAAAACAGACTAGATGCACTCTGCAAATAAAGCAGAAGGCCAAGGGGTGATATTAGAAAAAGATAAATCAACCTTTAGATCTGTAATTATTGTGAAATATGACTCTCCCTTACAACTTTGCAGAAAAATATAAGAAGTAATAAACATTTCTACATTATTTATTCTTTCCTAAGTTGCTCTGCCTTCCCATTTCTGTGTATTCATAAACTTTGACTTTACAAGGTTTATTTTTGTTGACTGAATTATGGAATAATGAATAGTATCATTTTCGCATAGGTGACCTAGACTCTACAATTAGCTGTCCTTCGGTTACTGTGGCATCTTCAGCATGTCTAAGACGGGCTCCATGGATCAGATGGTGAGTGTAGGATGTCCTGTCCTGACCAGGTCTTCAACAATCCTGAGTATGCCCAGCTGCCGGCTCATGTGGATTCCTGGGAATTTCGCAGGGTGGTTGGTGTTAGTTGCATCTGGAAACTCTGTGACTGTGTGTCGCTGCTCCAGCCTCCCATCGTTCATGCCAAGGGGGGTCATGACCTTCGGGCAGGGCTGCTGCGATCAAGAGCTTTGGTCATCGGAATAGTCTGTGTCGCCTCCATATCTTCACACACAAGTCAAGAGGGATGGCCCTGTTCCACCCCCTTGTATGTTTGTTCTTTTCCTCTTAAAAGAGGGAATGTTTGTGAGCAGGTATGGAGCTGGTGCAGATTTGCTTTTATAAGGACAGCACACTGGGTGCAGTCATTTTATCACTACAAGATTGACAGAGCTCCATGGCCTGTTCATTCATCTTGGAGGTCAGCTGGGCTAACCCGGATTAATCCTATTTGTTTTCTGCAGCCCGACGGCCTGCCTGGTCCGAGTTCCTTCTGGCTTTTCCTAGGGCGCGCTTGTGGTGCGCTGGAGGCACCCAGGGACCGGAGTGACCCCGCTTCTGCAGCCCAGCGCCCAGCCCAGTGACAGGCCTTCAATCGCGCCCTCTGCGTGCCCTTGCACTGTGCCCCTGCCCGGAGTCCTCATGGCAAGTGGCCTCAAATCCCCACATTCAAGTTCATTAAAAGGCCCGTTTCTCTTATATAATCAAAGCGCTCTGTCTCTCATTGATCCATTTACAGACTAACCAACCAATTGAGAAGAAGTTAATCTTCCTCCCCGGAGGTTTGCAGTGTTTGGAAAGTATTGAGCAGGAGGTAGATGTTTTCTCTATTTAGACTAACAAACGGCAGAGTGCCTGCCTGGAGGTTGATAAGGACCTATCCACTAAGGCCACCCAGATTACTTCTCTAGCTGCAGATATGCTGAAAAATGCACCCATCCCTGACAAGTAGACCAGAATGGGTTAGGAAGCACTTGGGGATCTTACCTATTCTTACCTATTCTTGACTGGTAACTTAGATAAGGCCCTAAGGTAGCCGTTCTTAATGCATTGTCCCCAGACCCCTAAGGATTCCTGGCACTTTCAGGGTCTGTATTATCGAAATTATTTTAATGCTAATATCAAGGTCATTTTTTGACATTTGCAGGGATTGGGCTAAGGCAATGATGGGTAGAAATGTTAGCGCCTCAGCATGAATCAAGGAGGTGGGGGGAAAGAGCAGTCCCAGTGTTCTTTCCCACCGCACACTCACTGGAGAAAAATGGCAGTTTTACTTATAAACAGAAAATTATACTGATCATTGAAGCAGTAACAATGATCAATATTGTTAACTCGGGAACCTTATGTACACAGCTTTTTAATAGAATGTGTAAAAGCAATGAGAAATATGCATAAAACACGTGTGTACTGAAGTATGACTGTTTTAAAGGGAAATGTTTGTGTAAATGTTTGAGATGACAATGGATTACTCAGTTATTATTTTTTAATGTCACACTATTTTATTTGGAAAAAAAAAAAGAAAGAAAACAACTGATAACAAACCATGGTCATTTAGCTGTGGGTACTTGGCAGACATTTTCTTGAAAATTGAATGAGAAAACCTGTTGCTTCAAGAAAAACAGTGGATGGTTCTTGCCAGAGATAAATTTCAGGATTTAAAGAAAAAAAGTGGAATGGGAAAACTTGGACCTGCCACTGTGAGCTTAAGAGCTTCCCAATATTTAAAGACTTCCAATCAGCTTGATCATGATATTAATATATGTTTTTAAATATGGCAGCATAAAAGGCTGTAGCAGTCAAAAGATTCACACAATTTAGCGAATCAATATTTTCCACGTGATAGGTGAATGATGTCACAACATCATTCAAAGTGTAAACGAGGCCAGTGAATTTTCATGTGACAGAACATGAAAACTATCCATATTGTTTCAGATTCCACGTTGTAACCAATCTGTAAAAAACTACCGCGTGTTAAATTATGGTATAGTATTAAGCATATCCACAATGAGCTGAGAGGTCTCTGAACTTACCCCCCCCTTTTTACAAATATGTGGTCGCGTGAAGATGGATTTTCTTCATCTACTTCCACTAAGACAAGTCACAACAGATTGCGTGCAGAAGCAGATCTACGAACCCAGCTGTCTTCTAGTGCTCAAGTCACTGGAGAGAGCTGCGAAATGTAAAACAATGTCACGCTTCCCACTAAACTTTAGTTGGAGTTTTGGAAGTCCGAGGTTGGGTTATCTGATTTTAGTTTTTTAGTTTTGGGTTTAAGCAATAGCGATGCATTTTCTTGCAGTTCGGGAGGCCAGCAGTCTGTGGATTCAGGTGGCAGCAGGTAGGGTCCCCTGAGGCCTCTCTGCTTGGCTGTAGGCAGCCACCTTCTCCCTCTGTCTGTCCTCAGGTGTTCTGCCTCACATGTCCCAGGCATCTCTGTGTGCCCACATTTCCTCTTGTTATAGCTATTCTAAATAAAAATCTGTTTTATTTATGCAAAATTAATGGCTTTGTTGTTTTTAGTAGGCTGACTTATGCCCTCCCCGAAAGATATTCACATCTTAGTAGCTAGAACCTGTAAGTATATTACTGTGTAAGACCAAACTTTGAAGATATAATCAAGTTAAGGATCTTGAGATAGGGAGATGTGGGTTTTTGGGGTGGGCACAATGCTAGGCTGGACTGTCTGCTTATCTCTGGACTGTCTTTCTTTGTGTGTGTGTAAGACGTAAACGATCATATTTAAACTGTTGCATTTGGGGCCTCTTTGTCATAGCCACCCAGCCTGTATCCAACTAGCACAAATTATTAATGTTATCCTTATATTCCTTTCCCTCATTAGTTTTGATTGATTTGATGAAGATTTATAGATCTCACCTGATTTTCAATTTTGAAAAGACCAAAATAAAATTAGAGATAGTTTTCTCAGTAAGTCTGGTTTCTTACTAATTTTTCTGTGCCTTAGAGCAAAAAAATAGGCTTTAATGTCATTTTTCTAATCATTAGGTTGAAATGAGAATTTTTTTATCAGTGATTATTGGTGTGATGTCTTGCTGTTAACGCTTCTTAATTTTTTGCTACTCTTTGGGTCTATCAGTAAATAGAAATTATTTTGAGGAATTAAAATAATGATGCCTATGATTTTTGCTTTTGAAAGTACTTTGATGTCTTAAAAAATTTCTAACCACTTGGGAAAGTGCTGTTTCCATTTCACCCGTGAGACTGTACCAGGAATCCAGAAAACGTAAGAGGCTTGACTGAAGAGATAAAACTGTATGTCATAGCAGGGTCAGACCAAAAGCCAATTGTATGAATATGTGCTGAAATACGACAGTTTTGTCGAGGATGCCCAACTGATTATTTTCAAAAACCCTTGGTAGGTTATTCACACCAATAAGTGTTGGACTTAGAAATCACTGTTTACAAATATCCAATAATAACTCTAAATAGCCTTTTCAACATGTTACCTCATCCTATCAGACTTCCAGAACATGATATGGGCAGTGAGTATATGTAATAATCTTTAGGAGTACAACTGAAGCACATTAACACATATTACTACCATATTCTTAACTGTGCTATTTACCAAAAAAAAAAAGACTCAGGGTCCAGGGGCTTTAACTGAATAAGGCGAAGCCCAGAAAATTACGTCAATAAAGTAAAAATAAGCCAAAAGACTTAAATAGTTAGAAAGACCACCAAGTCTGTATATATAAAAAGAAGCAGTGAGAAGAGATAAGATGTCACATCACAAGACATAGTCTTCATGAGAAAAAGCTAAGAAATTCAGAACGACAATGTCAGAAAGAACTTGCCTATATTCACATGGCACATGACATTATGATTATTTTCTTCTGACAGAAATAAATTATATAAATAGGACATCAAAAGAGTGTGCAGCTTTGATCTCATTTCTAATTAATTGCATCCAGAGAATTATCAGATTACATAAGTGAGGGATAGTAAGTGTTACTTACGTAAATAATTAATAAGTATCTGTGATCTATTGGGCTTTTATCTGTCCTTCCAAAGAGGAGGAAGTTAACTATAGTTCAGCAAGTAAGAAATAAACTTAAGTCTCTTTTCTAGGGTTATTTCTTTGCAACTCGGAGGGCTTTCCTCAAGAGAAAAAAACAAACAAAACAAAACACTTCTATCATTTTATTTAGAAAACAGTAGCAAGTTCTGGAGCACAAGCCACAATTAAGAGTTTCTTTTTAAAGGTACCTGTGGCAAAAATGTTTGGTTTGCCCCCCAGCACTTCTTCCTTAAAAATAGAATCATAGGTGGGATGTAGCTAAGCAGAAAAGAGCAAGCTCTTGGCAATGAAGGGTGTCCACAGGGCACATCATAGGAATGTGAATGGGTGGCGGTCTTGCCTTCCACTTAACTGACTTAGGAGGAACCCCCCTTGCACCCCTCCCCCAACAACCTTGAAAGACTACCAGAAAAGAGAAATCACTGTCTTTGCTCCTTAAATCGCTGAATAGGTATGGCCTGCTATAAGTTGATCGTGCTGATACGCTGCGGAGCAAATCAAATTGTATCAATGAGGGGGTTCAAATTCTTTTGAATCCTTAGCTATGCTTCATAAAACCCCATCAATCTAATTCTGCTTCTGTGAAGTAGGTGTAATCTACTTATAGAGCTGGCTCTTGGTGAGTTACTGCTCTCTGTTCAGTGAGGAAGAATAAAAATTGGAGCCATTCTTAATCAGTGTACTCAAATTTGCTGCACCTCAAAATTTCTGTATTAAGACATCCCCTTTTCAATGTGCTTTTCACCCTAGATCTCTACCTTGTGCCCTTTAGCCACGGGCCCCCTTCCTTCTGCACATTCTTTCTTGGATATATTCTCTTCTCTGATCTCCTCTCTGTGCTGGTGTATACTTGAGTCTCATGATTGCTATAAAGCATTTTCTTCTGGTTGTACCTCCATTTCCCCCTACCACCTTATCTTTTTTCTTATCTTTCTCCTCCCTTCTCCTACTTTAGCTTTCTCAAAATTCTCAAAAGAATATTCAACCCCTTCTCCTCCAGGTTCATACAATTTGTTTACTAATCCCCTTCTTATACAAAACTTCTTCATTTGCTCTTCATGAATCTAATTGTGTCTGTGAATATTATTCATTCTAAAGAACTGCCAGCACTCATTGCTGTTACCTTTTTGTTTTACTTCTTTGACCATTCCTTCTGAAATCACTTTGTCTCCTCACTACCTGGCTCAACAAATTTATGTCGTCCCTAAAGTCTGTCCATTAACTTCTCTTCTCTCTCCATTTTCTCCCTTGACTGGCTCCATCTACCACCATGGCTTCCCTGATGAGAACAAACTCCATCTATTGTGCGTTTACTTTCTGCATTCACGTGGGTGCCTTGCCAGCAACTCAAGCTCAACATTCCCAGAATGGAAGTCACCCTCCTCTCACTCAAATTACCTCTTACTCCTGATTTCTACATTTCTGCCCCTGGTAACATAGTTTTCCCCATACTCATGCTTAAACTTGCAGAACCAATTTTTAACAAGTCTCTTTTTTCTTCTCAACATTTATCTATTTGCTACATCTCTCTTTCTTTCTTTCTCTTTTTGTTTCTGCTTATGAATTAATCCTCCTATGTATTCCTGTATTTACCTTCCTTCCGTTAACATTCTAATGCAGTTTCTTTCTTTTTCTTTTTTCTTTTTTAAGATTTTTATTAATTATTTCTATAGAGAGAAGAAGGGAGGGAGGCAGAGAGGGAGAGAGACATCAATGTATGGTTGCCTTTCACCTGGCAACCATACATTGGAGAGCCATGGACTTGGCTGGAGACTTGGCTTGCAACCTGGTTGGTTATGTGTCCTGGCTGGGAATTGAACCAGTGACCTTTGAGTTCGCAGGCCGGCACCTTATTTACTGTGCTACCAGCCAGGGCCTAATGCAGTTTCAAAATCTTATTTTTCTGAGGCTTTTGCAATATGCTTCTCATTTCTAAATCCTTCTCCTTCAACCCCATTCATATACCTCTATTGTAGTAATTTTCTGATTGTGAACATCTCAGCATTTTCCCAGTATGAGAAAATATTCAGTAGTTCCCATGGGTTACTGAATATAGTGAAGACTTTGTTGGACTTTAAGGCCATTTTTCTATCTATAAAATGGAGATAATGTCATTATTAGGATTTCTCAGAGGAGCGTATTATTAGGCAATGGACGTGGTAGAGTTTGGTAAATTTTTATACATTTAAAAAACATTACTTGTTATGATTATGATTACTTTTTATTAAAATCTTACTTCTTCAAATATATTTAAGGTGTTTTATAAATAGGAATAATGTGTTAAGATGTCTCTTCTCTTCTAAAATAACTGCCAGAGTGAACTTGTACGCAGAGCTTGCTCATCAAGTATTTATTAAACAAGAATAACAAAAACAAACCTAAAATTCAAATAATACCTGGAAATTCAGGTGAAATGCTCTAATGGCCTACTCATATGATATTAAACACCTGACTGATTTAAATAAAAGAGTTATATGACAATTTTTAAATTTCATATTTCATATCATTTAATACCGCTTAAATTGAAAATGCAAAAGGGGAATGAGAAGGGACAGAGAGAGACTTTGGTTGGGCCATGGGTGCACAATGCAGTGGGCTGATGATGTTCTGCCCAGTTGTACACGTGAACCTGTATGGATTTGTGAACTAATGTCACCCCAATAAGTGCAATAAAAAAATAAAGTTATAATGGAAACCACTAGAATAACAATAACGAAGATTCAAAATGACTACGTATTAGTCTATAGAATAAGGGAAAGTGGTGGACACAGGTGTGCTACCTCTCAAATATTAAGACACCTAACACATCTTAGGTAAACCCATAGAAAATGAAATGACTTTCCTTATCTTTCAAAAAAGAACAAAGATTAAATGCACGTGTAAGTGCCACAGCAGAACATGTCAGTTCCTTTGCAACATTAGGTAAATGGTATTCATTATCTGCAGGCAAATTTGCGCAAGTGAAATCATCAGCCAAGCATTTGTTGGTATCGCACCATGATTTGTATAAATCAAAACAAGAACACCTCTGTTCAGACAATAAATTCCTCTAGAGCTTGATTAGAAAAGGAAAATTTCAAAAAGAGGATTAGAAGGTAATTTTCAGCAGGAGGCAAATAACACATAAAAATACAGTCATTAGCATTCTCTAGAGATGAATCAGCTAGACAAACTGGAATTAACAAGGCATTCTGATCTCTGCTAAGGGGTTTCGAAATTAAACGTCAGAACCATCTTACGGAAGACTGAGTACTTGACAATTGCTTTACTAGTAGGTTTATTTCACACAGAACCGTGTACAAGTTCATAAATCCCAAAGTGAGAAAATTGCATTTTTGTTCACATGAGCACATCTATTATTATGAGAGACTTAGAATGTTAAATATTTTATTTGTCGGACAAAATACACTGTATTTAACATGTCAACTCGGACAAAGTGAATGACGATTGATTTGCTGTCCAGCCTCTGAAATGGCCACACACGTTACTCACCCACCCACTGCCGTCTTTCTTCTCAATGGGTGCTCAGGCAGTTGCAGGAGACCCCTCAGACTCCCCTTCACGTGGCCACCAGGACCATCTCTGGTAAACCACGTGTGCCCCACGGGCCTGGGTGGTGTGGCCCCCTGCACAGGACCACCTCTGCTCCATAAACATTCTTCCTGTTTTCTGTACCAGGCTTGGGGTGTTCTAGACTAGATTCTCCTCTGTGTCTTGCTCTGAGAGAAACCCTCCATCATTCCCACTGCTGCTGTTCTCTGACTTCCTCCTCAGATGAGCAGCACCAAAACACACAGCTGGGAAAGAGCAGGTGGGTGTTTGCTTTCCTTCCCCAGTGGTTCCAAGAGAGGCGCCTCTGCAACAGATTTTTAAGGGAAAATGTGGGCCTATGTTGATGTGACCATTGTTGAAATGAAAAGGAAAGGAGTTTAGAAGAAGCAGGGTAAACACAGATTTAGAAAGCCACCCAGAAGGGAATGTGAGGAGTGGCGCTTCTCCATGCTCACTTTCCCACGGAATACTAGAGTGGGTGCATCACAAGGAGCTCAGCCCTCCTCCGGCACCCATCCCATCCCAGGGCCACTGCCGTGCGGGTAGATTCTGGTTTCTCCTCTGAGCCACACCACCTCTCTATCAGGTTTCTGTCGGCCCCTACTCCCCAGAGTGTGGAAAATCTTTTTGGAAGGTGAGGAGTAACATTTTCCTTAAGCGATGCTGAGAGAGTCACTCCCCCATCTTGCAAAGGAAGCAACAGAACCACACTCTTAGGGACCTGCTTCCCCGGTTGAGCGTGATTTACATAAACCAACCTGGGCCCCTCTTCTTTACCTTTTTAGACTTGTTTACGGGTCCTCCTGTTTTGCTGGTTCCTTTCCCCCCTGGTGGTGCTTGCTGAGCGCTGGATCACAGCTCCAGTGCCTGCCCATAACCTACACATTTCGCAGTATATCGATCTTTTCAAGTATGCAGTGGAAACTATTTCACAACCAGAAATATCGTGTTTCATTCTGTTCAGAAGAATGCTATTGGCATAGTTAGACTCAAAATAACATTTTCCTGGGAAGAAATGCATACATACGGACACACATGCCCTTGAAGTGTTCCATATATTTTCTGACTTTGAAGTTAACATATTCTAATACTTGGGGACAAAAATGGGACAGGGTGATTTTTGGAAACTGCTCCATTGGATGTATTGACTCAGAGTTGCAAGTCATTCATTTATTTGTTACCTGCTGCTGCCTAGTAAATGCCAAAGTGCTCAGCCCTTGAAGATTTGGGGGTAGAGGAGGAGGGTTGGAGGAGGAAAGACACAGTCTATAGAAGACATTAGCTTGTCATGTGGAAAGCCCCTATTTTAGCAGGACATTGGGGAACAAAGAGATGGACATGGAAACAAATCATTTTACTTTAACTTACTAAGTGTTGCAGTAAGAGGCAATCTGCAGTCCTGAGTCCACGGAATGGCCAACTGTGGCTCATGGGAGTCTCACAGACAAGCCTAATAATCATGATGTCCCTGCCCTATTGCTGAAGGTTGATGCCTAGTCTGAAACCACATGGCCCCATCTTGTTTGTTGGGGAAGGTGACGAAGGGAAGGAAGTAGAAATGGCTTCAACGATCCTTCTGCCCCAGAACTGCTGCCCTGTCTTATTTTTCTTAACTGTCCAATCAGGCAAATAGCATCCAACAAGGAGAGCCTAGAACTTTCCCTTGGGGCACAGAACAGACCTGGGCCAAGTTTGAGGATGTGGGTAAGACAGCTTGTCCCTTGAAGGTAGAGAACATTTTCTGGTAAATCGTTTTTACTCCTTCTGTCCCTGAGCGTGTGTCCTGTGTCCATCTGAGGTGACTCACTGAGAGTGGCAGTAGGTAGGCCTGCCTTCTCTCGCTAGAATGGGAAACTTGCAAGATATGCATCATCTGTCTTTCACTGGAGTTTCTGTTAAAAAAAATAAAGCACATTTCTGAGGCTGTGATGTTTCCTGAATTAGGCCTTTCAATGAGTTATGCCCACCCAGATAAATCTTCCGCGGAGCCCAAGACCTGGCAATGCATATGAAGGCAATTTGTCAATTGTTAGATGGTGAGTGACTCAGTCAATGTTATCTTTAGCATTAGAGATCCCCCTTTGAAGTCAATATAAACCATGCCTATTTAGGGTGGTAAGATAGAAATATTTCGCAAACAAATTATAGAAAGACTTTCTTCTCTTGTCTTTCTGGTGATGAGAATGTCGTCACACATCTGCCCTCCAGGCCTCGGGGGTTTTTCTGCTCTTTTCAAGTGCTTTCCGGGCTAAGGGCAGGAGAGAGTTCTAGAGTTGGCCTGTCTGCCGCCTTCAGCATTGAGTGCAGCCTGCTGCATTTCCCCTGTGGAAAATGGGGCGGCTCATGACAAACAACGCACACATGTCCATCACGTTCTTATTTGGCCTAACATTCGCCTTTCAATGCACGTTCAATCCCTTGGCTCAATCAAATCGAATAGTTTATTTTTTAAAAAAAAAAAACTCGGAGAAATGCCATACTCAGCTTGTCTTGTCTAAGCCTGTCCCTTCCCCCGGTAACAGTGCTGCCATTGTTAAGAGAAGGGCTCCGTTTCGACATGTCTTTTTTGAGTCACGGATCAGTGTTTAACGCGGCAGGATAACTGCTGTACCTGTTCAGAAAAATAAATTCATAGAATTCCTTTCATTCAAAAGAGCCAATAAAAAAAAAAAAAGGAAAGAAAGAAACAGCGTATCATTTTAATTCACTTACTTAAATACAGAGATTCTTCGTTTATTAAATCCCCACAGAAGGATTTTCAACAACAAATTGCAATCCCAATTAATATATATTTTATTTACTTTGGTTCGTGCACGGCACCTAAAATGGTCGAGTCAATTGTCAACCTGTTGATTTATTTTTCATGACATTGTACTTTTTAGCTCTTGGATCAAAATATGCTTTACACTATATGTATTTTGAATTTTTAAAAAGTTGGCTTGTCATCCAAGGATGAGCAAGCTCTAGACCTGTTTCTTTTTTCTGTGCATTGTGTCTCCTTGTTATTTAACCATCTTTTCAGTGACATGTACTTGAAAGGAAGTTCAATAAATATTCTCCTTCTTAGATACTACAAATTAACTTTGTGATAATTAATTTTACTTTTTTCTTCTATTAAAGTCACATGTTAAGTAACATCCCTCCAAAGCTAATGTTTTACTATTTTCATCTTTTCTTCCCATATTTAGTATGATGCATATTAAATACGGTAAAATACGAATCCTCTATATATGGTAGCCAGTCATTGTTATTTCTGTGGATCGAGTTTTAGTTTGGCACGTACAACAAAAGAACATTTTTATTTCCACCAACACTTCCAGCCACTACTCTGAATCATTGTCCTGCAGCAGTTTTTAAGGTAGTTATAAATCTGTATTTCAGTTAGTAAAAATGATATCACTTCTCTGGCGGCTGGGCCCAGAGAGCAAATGTTTCAAATGTAAAAAAGATAAAAATTATATCTGAGGACCCTTGGCGAGCTGTGCTGTGTGACATAAAGGCTATCTCTGTTTATGGCCAATGCAGGGATTGATACTGGAGTATTTCCTAAATGGCAGGATGCATTTTGACAGCCTCTTCTCATTAGCTCCAATTTTCTTCCTTTCCCCCAAGAACATGTAGCTGGGATCCTGGTCCTATTCTCTTAACGTAAATTATAAATAGATGACCTGATAGGCTAATTTGAACCTTAATCTTAATGATCCAACTTATGTCCTTTCCCAAAGAACGTTTGCATTTTAACCAAGATTTTAGTGTTTTGAATCAGATGAACGACCAATGGGGGAATTTAGATGCTCATATCCAGATATTTATACTTCAGTATGCACAGAACCTTTGCAACTTTAAGCCTTTAAAAGAAATGAAAAGATTTAGCCTTGGAGGAAGCTCATGTCCACTGGTCTTGGGGTGTGTCACATCCTTCTTATTAATTCCACCATCATTGTTTTTACCTTGTGTCTAGTACTGTATGAGGCATGTAGCAATGAATAAGACAGTAAGCTTCAAAAACTAAGAGGCTTTCCACCCCAGCATATCAAAGTCCACAGATAAATCATCAAAAACTCAAATTCCTTTCACCTTTCTGTCCTCCGTTGTAATGTGAATTTTTCCCTCATGGTTCTAAAATGTCAGCCTGACCTAATCTCTAGACACCACTCATGAGTCCAAGCAGAAAGAAGAGGGAAAGACAAAAGCAAAATGCAAAAGAAAGAAACAAGTATCAGTTGAATCTTTCTCTTAAAAAAAAAAAAATCTTTTGAGACTTCTGATGAACTCTGACTGGCCAGTGCCAGGTTACATGGCCACTCCTAACCAGAAGGTGGGCATTTTGGCTGGTCAGCTCATTCATTGCCCTGAGCGCAGTCTGAGCCCTGTTATTATAAAAGTTGGGTAGGATGAATTCGGCGTAGGAACATAACCAGCTTGAAAGTAATATTACACTTAGCAGGATACTTGTAAGGTCCATGCAAGGAGGGAAGAAGACAGCACAGGGGGTCACTTACACCATGAAGGGAGGAGGGTAGACTGTGGGTGGTGAGCACCCAGTGTAATACACACACGATGTATTATGAAGTTGTACACCTGAAAATTATATAATGTTATTAACCAATGTCACCCCAATACATTTAAATGAAAAAATGGAAGAAAGGAATTAATATCATTACAAAGAGGTGTTTCTGCCAAAACAAGGGGTAGGGTGAAGTCCAGTTCAAGCTGAAAGGAAAACCTGAAATGAAGGCAAGCACCGAGATGGGTTGGAGCTTGGTGCCTGAAAGAGTTCAGAGAAAAATCAGTAGAAACGAACACTGGTGGGAAGAGTGGAGTGTCACTCTGCTAGGGCTAGAAGGCTAAACAAGGACTCCTAACACAATGACTTATCAATTTGAATCCATGAGCACTGGCCCCAGGAGTTTGCATTTTTATAGCACTCTGGATTTTTCCAATGGGGATCAGAAAATGGAAGGAAGTAGAAAAACACCCTTTTTCGTCAAAAGGGGAAAGAGGTGACATTAGCCTGGACTGGACTGCAAGCTGGAGGAATTGTGGAATTCTTTCCGGTGACGGGGCTCAAGGATTGTTTAGAGGTGGCATGTGGAAGGCAGAGGTGACTTGGGAGAATGGCAAGGAGAAGTCTTGGGCCACTGTCTCAGTGTCAAGTCACTGACTCAGGGACTTGGAGATGGTGTTGGTGCTGAGAAGGGAAGGCAGCCTTTGAGAGAGGATAAGCCATGATGCGTTCCATCCCAGCAGCCTGTGCTTGAGGTTTCCGCTGGATCTTCTAGTGGGTCTGTCTAGCGTACAGTTCAATAGTGAGGTCTAGAACTCAGGAGGGCTCTGAGAAGACTTGGGATGAGGTTTTATGTGCATTCATAGACAGATCGTAACTGAAGCCATAGGAATGAAGGAGAATGTGGTACAAACGTGTGTCCAATGAGAAGCCCAGGACAGAACTCCTGTTTTGGGATTGAGCATATGTTCAACGAGATGGCTGCAGAAATAGAGCTAAGTTGAGAAAGTAACGCCAAAGGAAGGACAGAGCAGTGCGAGACAGTTTCCAGATGAAGGATATAACAGCATCTTGTTCTACGCGAAGAAGGGAGTGTTGTGGCAGGAGACTCCAGGCAGCACTGCTCCAGCAGGGGAGAAGCATCAGCCAGGCCCAGACAGTGTGCGGCAGGATTCAGGCCAGCGCACTGCATTCCCAGCCTCCCAGAAAGTTAAAGACCGAAAGTGCATCAGCATATCATCAATTCCATCAAGAAAGGGATAGGCAGGTTCTCAGAAAAAGCCACCCTCTTTCTTTCCTCACCTTCGGTGCTCTGCTTTATTTCAGCTCCTGTGTTATGTTTACCTATGGAAATTTTTCTCTGTTAAAATGGGGCAGGCTCTAATCACATGTTTTTACTCTTTGTAGGTAGGTGTTTGCACTCGAGTGCTGTTTCCTAGGTTTAAAAAAAAATAACCTTACCTCTCTAATGGAATGATAAGATTGACTTTGTTTTAAATTTGTAAATGACAACTGCAGGTTCTGGGGACAGTGGAGCCATTGATAACCATGTTTCGAAGAGTGCTCAGGGGGTTAGGTAATACCATGTATGATCAGCTTTTGTCCCCAACCTCCCCACTTGCCTAAGAGGATGACATCCAGTGACAAATGCTGGGGACTTGGGGCCAAGGGACAGCCTTGGCTATATTTTCAATCTATCCTTATAGACTGTCCTCTCCTTCCTACTCCACCGTGATCCCTCTCTCCCCTCCCCATCTCTCTGCCTCATGATTCCCAGATGTCAGGAAGACATTCTCCTGGTGCCTTTTTTTTTTTCTTAACTCCTTGACCCTTGGCCCAGATTTCATGGTCTTCCGGCTGGGAGACTGGAAGGACTGGATGGACTGGATGACTGTTGCTCCCAGAATGCCTCAGTTTTATGAGAGGGAGTTGACGTAGACATTGGATGGTAATGTAAAGCCCTTTATAATGCACAAAGAATCTCAGCCTTTGGGGCACCTGGAAAAGGCAGCTTATAGCGAAGAAAGGAAATCTCAGTTCTTGAGAAATTACATCAGAAGACTTGGCCTGTTTGCATGTAGAGGATTTGTGTTTATGCCTGTGAGTGGGGAAAATGGGATGTAGGATGGCTGGATGGGACTGGTTGGTGCAGGTTTGACCAAGATAAATAAAAAATACATGGGGCCCTGGCTGGTAGCACAGTGGTTAAGGCGCCGGCCTGCGAACCCAACGGTCGCAGGTTCGATTCCCCAGCCAGGGCACATAACCAGGTTGCAAACCAGGTCTTCAGTCAGGTCTGTGGCTGGAGGCAGGTGAAACGCAACCATACATTGATGTCTCTCTCCCTCTCTGCCTCTCTCCCTTCCCCTCTCTCTAAAAATAATAAAATAAAATCTTAAAAAAAAATACATGGTTTTCAATGTCATGTACTAGAGTGGACCTAGATTTTGGATATGGGATATTGGAAGATATAGGAAAAAACCTTGAAAACTCTGGTTTTATTTATATTTTTGTCATTAACATGAACCCTTTTTCACCTATATGCCTAATGATTATTATAAAGTATAATGTGTATGCATATCCTAATGTAGGCATATTGGGATGTATATAAATATATAGTTAGTGAATATGAATTGAATATACACACATTTATAACTCTTTGACCAATTAAAAACTTTCATATCAGCTGGAGCTACTAACCCCTTTTCTTTCATGTGACAGCAATTTCCTTGAGCCATTATCACCTTGGAGTATATTCAAGGCTCCAAAGCAAAGCTTTGCTTCCTGTTAACAGGGCCATAGGTTCATAGCTGCAGAACCTGGGTTACTAGGATGCTGCTCTCACGTTTTACTTTAAATTGAATTGCTTGAAAAAGTGGTATAAAAGTTAAAAACGAATTATCCCAATTCTTTACTGTCATCTCAAAAAACCTAAATGAGAAACAATGTACATTGCAGAAGGATGAAGGAGCTCCCTCTGCTCTAGAGAACAGCTACCATCCAATGGACCATGTGTGCCTTTTGAAAGCCAATCTTTCAACTGCATTCACCTGTGACAATAAATTTAAGGCTTACAGCAGCGAAGAGAGTAGAGACAGAAAAATGAGCCCTTTTGCCAGCGTAGGCTGGGACAGCTGTTATTTTTCGTTAGGGATATCACAGTTCATAGGAAAGTGCCCCTCAAAGAATGGAATGCTTACATATACATTCTTTACAGATAGAACTTGAAAAAAAAAAAAAAACACCGATAGAACCTTGTAAATACATACGTACAGAAACAGATGTGGGCATTCATGGCCACATTTAAAATGCAAGTCAAAGCCATGCAATACAAAACTGCTTCCATTTTCCTTCACAAGTCATTTGTGTACGTGTCTTCTCAAATAATGTCTGGACAGGCCATGACCTTGGCTTTTTCCACCTGAGAAGGTCAGTAATTGCTCCCCTAGATGGACAGGTGCTCCTGGTCTCCGAAGGGTGAGCTTCTCAAATGTGTAGCCTTCCGAGGGTCTGTCCAGGATTCTGAGTTGGCCAGCCTGGGACAGACGTAGGAATCTTCATGTTTAACAAATAAACCAGTGAATTTTAATGCAGGGGTTTTAGGGAATCATACCAAGTAAACACTGTCCAAGGGCTAATCTCGTAATTAATTAGTGACTGCCAACTGAAAACATTTCTGCATGGGAGATGAGGAAAAAAAAAAAAATTACAATCCAAACTTAAAGCTTTAGGCAAACTTTCATATTGCAGCTTATTTTCTGGAATGCCCCCCACCCTGTAAATTTCAAGACTGCTCTTCCAGGGAGTATCATTCTCAGACTACAACTGACATTTTAAATGACTACGTTGAGAGACTCACGGAGTGGCTGACGGGCTGCAGGGAAGACCTGGAGTCACCGTGGACTCAGTCTTCTTCTCTCTCCAGCTCTGGGACTCAGCACCTGAAGCTCAGCACGGTGACTCCAGGACTCGGCGATGTTCTGGCAGCTGACTCGCGGTGAGCGTCTTGAATTATTTCCTCAGGCTGAATTCCTAAAAATGGCATTTCTGGATCAGAAGCTAATGTTTCATCTGAAGGCTCTGTGTGTATTGCCAAGTTATAATATGACAAATAATTATCATAATAAAATCCGACCCATGAAAGCCCACAGTGTTCTCCGTGCTGTATGTAGCTCAATAATCCCTACACGTTACACATTGAATTTGATCATTATACCCATTTTAAAGATGGTTGTAAAGAAAATGAGGTTTAAAGGACTTTAAAAATTGTCCAAGGTTGCACAAACGGTAAGTGTGAGTACCAGAATGGGGACTTGGGTCTTCTTTACTCCAAGCCCTTGTTAACCACTAGGCTATGCTGTCTTTCGAAAGGTTGTGTTTATTGATGCTCTTACCAGATGTATATGAAAATTCCTATTTTCCTGCATCCGAGCCAACCCTGGATAGTACTTTTTAGTTAAAGTTTCTTTTCATCATTTCAGTGGAAACTATGATTGATTGAAGGAGTGAGCTATCTTTTTTATAGCAGTTCTTGAATTCAACTCATACCATATACTGCAGAGATTCATTCTTTCCCCAAAGGTTGTCTACTGTGTAGTTATTCGTCTTCCTGTACTTAAGGGTAAAATGGCTCTCAGATACTGTCTAACACTACGTTTACAGAACCAGGTGTCGTGGTGGGACCAATGGTGATAGTGACGCTCATATGTTCACTGATGGTGTGATTTGGGGGAAGAGTTTAATTAGCTACACTATCATCTGTTTATGCATGACTCCTAAGCTCAATTTCTTCCAATATGGATGTGGTAGTGCTTTAAATAATCAAATACACAATCAGCAGGGCAATTAGAAAGAAAACAAAAGAACTAATTTTAACTAAACCAAAAGGACAGATATATTAGTTGTAAGCTTTGTCTGTTATTGCAGCTAAGTCCTAAATTTAGTCATGAGGTCTTGACAAAGAAAATGCAGACTTCTATAGTTTCCATTGTTCCCTAAACGGAAGCATGTAAATTCTCTTAGAGAGAATTTGAGGCTACAGGGATGCAAACAGAAATAATCTTCAAGTGAGTATTTTTCATATTTGATCTTGAATATCAATACTTTTCAATAAAACTGTATTAGTCTAAATTATTTAAAAAACAGTTTTAAAATTTGAGAAAATAACCTACTTTCAATGGGAAATAATGACCCCAATGACTTTTTCTGCATGACTTAAAATTATTTGTTTTCTGGTCCATGAATATTTGGGATTCCACAATCTAATGGTGGTTATTCAGTAAAGCTTTAAAAATTATCTTAATATGGACCATGCATGCATCGAACATTATTTTTTGAAGATTTAAAATGTACCTGCATGGTGGAAATTCACAATTTTTCTCTAATCACAATCTGCTCATAAATTCTGCATAAAATCTATACTCCCAAAACAGATTTCACCATCCAGTGCTATTTGGGGGGTACAATGTATTATCTCTGAACAGGTCTAAGTTTATTTACATTTTTGCAAAGCTTAAACTTGTTATTGACACAGTCAGAGTCAGAATGCTAGCAGTCATTATTTTATCCAATATCCAAAGTGGTATCACCATGTTTTCACCAAACCTTATTTAACTATGTCTTGAGGTGCATTTATATATATTTATATTTTATAACTGCCAATTAATTATTTCAATGAAACAGGTATATATTCATTTTCAATATAACGTGGAAAACTTTTGACCCAATATTTTATTTTTAGGATATTCATTCTAAAACAACATTCAGAATGCAGGCAAAAATATCCATTATTACGAGTACTCAATGCAATGTGGCAAACTGTGAACCCTGAATGCTTGAGAGTTTAAAAGTATTTAATCATGGTCCCCGGAGTATTTAGTTATTGATTATGGTTTAAAAAGCATTTAGAATTTAAGCTCCTGGAAGAAGGTAATTTGTTTTGTTTTTTTGTTCTTACCCCTTTCCCCAGTATCAGAAGTGCTTACTTACTCCCAAAGGTGCGCTCAATGAACATTTGCGGGCTGAATAGCTATTTAGTCATTTACTAATTTTTACTCAGTGAAGCTTAAGTAGCCACCTTAAAGTACTTTAAAGGTATTATTTTAATCCTCACCACACCACCACGAGGTAGTGACAATTACTTATTTTACAAACAAGGACAGAGTGACCCAGGAAACTTGTTCAGGGTCACCAAGCTGTGTTTCAGCTGCCGTTCCAACTTATTTTATTTCCAGCATTCCCGTTCTCAACCACCACTGTCCTGTTTAATAGTTTATATGAAAATGGTAGCTTGAAAGAGCGGAGAATGGCACCCTAATCTCTTCACCTGGTGTGTTGGTTGGACTGTAAAATTTTTCTCCTTGCAGAACAGAGAAGAAAATTCCTCCTCCCAGCACCCTGAGCGTGGCTCCGGGCTCTTGCTAAACCAGAGCTCTGTCTCTCCTTCCTGGCACCACCAGGACCGTCTACCAGGGTCACATCAGCCTTGAGGAGATGTCCTCTGTCTCCAGGATCCAGAGATGGCAGGCCAGCTGTGTCTGGAGGTGCAGGGGAAGTTGGTTAGCTGGAGAGAGGGTAACATCCAGGTCTCGCTTCTTGGGGAAAATGCCTCCTCCCTCCTCCTCAAAGCACAGTCCTGAAAGCACAGTCAACAGTTTCTGTTGTCACCAGGGGTCCTTTGCAGGAAACTAGCGGCACAAAAAGAAGCCTGCAGGAAGTATATCAAAGGTGACCTGAAATCAGTGGAAAACTTGAAGAGCTGAGACTAGGAAGAGGGAACCCTTGTATGACAAGGGTTGCAGAACAAATCCAAGCACATTCTTGCTAACTTCAGAAATGGCCAGTTCTTTTTTTCTTAGGATTTTATTATTTGTATTTTTAGAGAGAGAGGAAGAGAGAGAGGCAGAGAGGGAGAGAGACATCCATGTATGGTTGCCTTTCACCTGCCTCCAGCTACAGATCTGGCTGGAGACCTGGCTTGCAACCTGGTCATGTGCCCTGGCTGGGAATTGAACCAGTGACCTTTGGGTTTGCAGGCTGGTGCCTTATCCACTCTGCCACCAGCCAGGGCAGAAACGGCCAGTGAAGTGGGTGCACCCAGACTGCATGGTGGCTCTGTGGGCCTGTGGTGAGGACGGTGTGTCCCCCGTAGAGGGTTTTCTTTAAGGATGATTTAGAAATGGAAAAATGTTAGCAAATTTGGCAATTCGGGTCCATCCCTTGTCACTGTAACTGGCTGCTGCTTTCCATTCACACACCAGGACTAGGACAAGGGAAACTGATTTTATCTTGAAGTTTCATTTATTTTGACCTTGATTTACTTGGAGCGGAGGCATTGTTATAAAGAACAAATACCTCACATAGGTTGTCTAAAAATAAAAGGCATTTATACTCAAAAAACAAACAAACAAAAATGACAAAAAAGAAAATTCCTTCTCTGTGTCCGAAGGATTTCACATTTTTAATGAAGGACAGGGAATATTTTTAAGGAGCTGACTTTAAGGTTTAAAATGGTTTGGGATAATATATTAATCTAACCATATTTACCCGTTTCACAACAGCCTGGGCACAAAAATAAGGCTGCCATAGCAGAAACAGAGCTTCACCCACCCTCCAGCCTTCCTCCGTGGGAATCCCAGCAGCTTCAATTCTACCCCCAAACAGTGCTGAGATTTTCTTTGCGGGGACAGTATGGGGAAATCTCAGGGTTGTTTTAAATTCCTATCTGGATGGTTCTCCCTCTTTGTTGCGATTAATTCTGCCAGGAGGGTGCATCCTACGACCCGCCTGAAGGCCCCTCCTGAATTTCTAGCAGTTGTTGGTCCAGCTGCCTTTCTTAGTTCACCGCCTTCATCATTCTGACATTCCAAATTGAGCTGCAATCTTGCAAAAATGATAAAGTGGGACTGGCTAATCGTGCTTTTGTTCTTAATGCGATGGTAATAAGTGGCCCTTTCGGGTTTCATACACTACTGTATCGCAGCTTCGTTGCTAGAATTTAAGCATGTGTGGACTTGCACAGAAGAACAGGTAAGTGACAGAAGCTATCTTGTGCTCGGCATCACCTCTACGATCTACTCTGTTGTTCTTTCACTAAACGCATGTATTTTGAGTCTTCCCTTGAGATGAGTACAGTACAAGACACCTTGCCAGTGGTCATTTCAACAGAGCTCTAGTAGATGGACCTCGCTAATCTCCCAGATATTGTCAGACCTGTTGAATCATAGGTTTAACACAATTTAGGTTCCAGTTGGGGTTCACACTGCACTAAAATGATTGTTATTTAGCTGATATTCTTGTTTTACTTCTCTTGGTGATTTCCCCTTAACAAAGAAAAAGGTTGCCCTCTAGAAAATTAAACTTTAAGATCAATTGCTTAATTGATCATCTCATATCACAGGCAGCAAGGGAATGAATGACCTTTGGGGCTGGGAGACAATGGCTTGGAAGGTATTAATATGTTAAGGGGAAGTTGGGCAATATTGGAAGCTTAGAAAATGGAAGTTAAAAAAGCCAATGATATCAGAGACGTCAATTACTCAAAAACAAAAACAAAAACAAACAAACACAAACAAACAACAAAGAAGAGGCTTTGGTCACCAGACTTCAACTATTCCTCTCCTATTGGTTAAGAATATCTCAAACGAGGATAAATTGCTGGCTTTTTCTGTACTGACGATTTGAATACCACTGACAACACCATCCTATTTGTGAGAATGATGAATCAGATCATCATGTTTAATGCCATGAAATTCTTAGTTCAGTTACCTTCCCTTGTTCTGATTCATGTACTTTAATATCACAATTCTTCCTAGTATCACTGTTGATCTTTTGGAATGCTTAGTATATGAATAACACTTAAATACATTATCTCATGTAATCTTCCAATCCACCTTAGGAGGTATAGGCCATTGTTCTAATTATATTTGGGCGAAGAAACTGATTTTCAAATATATGAGTACAGATTTGCCTGGCTAAATTCAATCTTTACCTTGCCATTGGACTTCCACATGGATCTGTTTGTGGAAAAATAAGGCAAGACCAATAGAATGTTAATTACTCTTAGGAAACAGCTAAAGTCTTCTTTGAGGACTAAGCGCATTAAGTATCAAACTCTTCATGTTCATTAGGACCAAGTGCTTGCCTGGATTTCCAAAATAACAAGATTCTATTTCCTTTTGATAAAATTGGATGTTTTAAGGTACATGATTTGTTTCTTTTCTTGGCTGTTATTTATTGTTTTAATAATAAGAGAAAGTATATAGACTGTAAAATAATCAAAAGTTAATTTACAATGGAAATTGGACCAATGCTTCTAGGATTTATTGTTTTTACCTTCTAAAGTCCACATTTTTCTATTCTTTGGCTTATGGTTCCTTTTTGTCTTAACACAAGTCATGATTATTTTGCTTTTATTTCCTGTACAAAGTTAAAATTGATTTTTCTGAACTTCAATAACAATTTATATAGGATATAACTCCAAAGATGGCATTTCCAACTGAAGTGCTTAGCTTACGTTTGTTAATTTAATATCACAAACTACTTTTCTTAGCACAATAATTTATTTCTTAACAGAGGATGTGTGAAGGACAAAAAGGGAGCCACATTAAATGGCACTATTTCTGCCAAAGTGTTCTTGAGACGTTCACATTACACACGGACAGTAATCGCTACTATCGTTAACTCAGAAGTGCTTTGATGCCTCACTAACACATCTTTAACATTCATATCTGATGCTCCTCCAAACTTTAAAATTATTTATTGAATTAGTCACCAACAATTTACTAACAAAGTGCTTAAGATTCATTCTTTCATAAGCAACGTATGACAATGTGTGTCTGAGAATATGACCTGTAGATTTTTAGTTACTTCAGTTGTTATTTTTGAGTCCATTTGGCTGCATTTACTGTCCTTATTTTAACATCTTGAAATGCTCCATAAGACCATATTATTCCCCTAACATAGTACATTGCTGAACACTGGTCTAATAAGAGAGGGAAACTTTCCAAACTTCAAAAAACACGGTACAAGGGGAGCCTTGTCTTTATATTCCAAGTGTTTTTCAATCATGGTATATAGCAACACTCTTCTCTTTTAATATATATATTTTAAAGATTTTATTCATTATTTTTAGAGAGAGGGGAAGGGAGAGGGTCAGAGAGGGAGAGAGACATCAATGTGTGGTTGCCTTCCACCTGCCTCCAGTCACAGACCTGGCTTGCAACCTGGTATGTGCCCTGGCTGGGAATTGAACCAGTGACCTTTGGGTTTGCAGGTTGGCACCTTATCCAGTGTGCCACCAGCCAGGGTGGATTGTTTAAATATAGGGTAAGAATTGTTATTGTTCTATTTTTCAACTGGTATGACAGCTTAGGGACATTGCAGCAATGACCAACATTGAAGTAGTTTTTGGACTTAAATCCTAGGGATAAGTTTCTGAACTATTTTGCAGCATTGTTAAGGAATATTAATAATTGTGCCTTAAAAAGAAATAAAAGAAAAAAGCCACCCTCAGTCTCTATTACCACAGTATGTCTGCTTTAAGGCATCCGTAGGTCAGGACTCATTTTGACATGGACATTGACACTGTAGGTGCTGAAAGAATATCTACTGCGTAGACTTGGTTCATCTGAAAACAAGATACTGATGCTCAGGAGTCAAGTATTAACTAGAGCTCGTAGCTTTCCTCTCAAATGTATCTTAGGGGGGTCCTTTTAAAACTCTTAGGAGCTTTTAAAGAATGCTACCACCACATTATTACACTCAAAATAGGTTCTGCCTTACTATTTGCCAAGAAAATGAGCAACATTTTAGAATAAATATTACAATATGCCCAGGAATTTCTGCAGTGCATTTCAAACTTTAGGCTAAGCACGAGGGTTTCCTTAGACCATTGCGTTGGCTGTGCTAGTTTTCAAGCTTTGTACCAATGGGGAGACATGGAAATAAGAAAGTGATTCTTCATGCTAAGGAATACACCTTTCCAAAAATGACATACTCACTGCTCACCTTTCTTCTTTGCATACTTTTGTACTCTGTTAAATTTTCCTCCAGTCCTTTTGCACTTCCCTCTCTTCCTCCTGTGGTTCCTAATTACTTAATGAACTGACTTCACCAATCTGCTCTGACGTGAGAGAAGTTAGTATAATATGGTGGATTTTAAGTAAAGCCATTAATTTTTTCCTCTTGAAAGATTGTTTTTTATTCTGATATTGTGCCCTCCCCAATATTTGGTTAGAACTTTCTCTTTCTTTCTTTTTTAAAAAATAATCATTGTTATAATGACTTTTTTTCTTTTCTTTAAAAAGCATTCTAACCTGACAAAAGCTTTTAAGGTTGGTAACTATATTAATCCCCAAATGTACATTTGAAATTTTATTGATCTATGAAATTCAAAGTTTGGCAACTACAACTAGAGACAAAACCTGTAATTGAGTTGTAATAGTTCCAGATTTCTCCAAAAGGAAACACACTGGCAACAGATTAGAAATGCTTTCAAGAATATGACAGATGATTTTTCACATCAAATAGATGATCAGTCACCACCTGCCAAGTTTCCACTTGAACATTGTCTTTTATCCAACATTTACCCTCCCTGTACCTGGTAATACATCATGGCTTTAGAACTTTTATATTTATTCTGAAGATAATCTTCTCTTGGGTCAAACTCCAAGAAAGGAGGCTATAAGATTTATTTTGTCTTGTGGTTTTCAGGTCATGTCATCGTAAGGTGTTATTTATAAATGATGTGGCTTGTGCCTTGATGTGACTCAAGCCATAAATGTAAGCAGAAGTTTTTTAACACCTTCTTCCAAATTTTAAATAATCATCTGAAGGAGAATAATCATCTGAAAGAGTTGGAAGATTGCATCACAAGGTTTAGTTTTGAGTTGTGGTTTATGAGGAGTTGGGGATATGATTTTCTCTATAGTTTTCATCACTTGGAAAATCTAACCATCTGCAGAGAGATAAATCGGGATTTTTCATCCCAAAAGTTCCATTAAGGTGATATTAGATCTCTTCTCCACCTAGCTGCTTAGTGTAATTCACAATGAAACAGATAAAATGCATAACTTTGCCTATTGCTTATTATGGAAGAAAGCTTTGATATGAAGAAAGTAGAATGAATTTATAAAGTCTTGGTAAATAGTGTAATTTTCAAATATAAAATATAACTTTTAAATATAACAGGCAAAAGGGGTTCTCTAATCTCAATTCCGCATAGGTATTAAAAATATAAAAAGATTATTTTGTTTATATACATCTATGCTTTCTACGTGGAAAGAACTAAATAATAGCTTTGAATCATTGGACGAGTTTTTATATCCATTTTACTTACCAATACAAACTATGCAAAGTTGTATTATATAAAATCATGCATTATCTTCTGTCTATAAAAATCTATAAATTTCCAAATGCTTAAAAATTCATAAACAAATAAAATGCTCCACATTATCCATACTTCAAATAACTTAAGTTATTTTATTGTCAGAGTTATGGCAGATATAACTTGGTATTCATCTTAATTTTTATCCATAAGTAAAACTAAAAAATAGCAATACAGCAAAGCAAACTTGTGGATGGCATTACAGTAATTCTATATAGTCCTAGATACAGGCAAAATTTCATCTTTCAATTTATTTCCTGTCTGCATTTTAGGGTCTGTGTCTAGAGTTACCACAAATCAAATAGCAATACACAAAATTAATTTCTGAAATCTGAGGAAGTTTTTTTTTTTGTTTGTTTGTTATGAAAAGAACTATTGAGTAGAATAAAGAAGCTCCATGATAGAGTTCTGATTTTTTCTTTATAAAATAAACTAGGTGCCTACACTCTGGTATTCCTTCAACTTTATCTTTCTAACCTATAAGAAAGATACTTTGAACATTAGCTGAAAGGATCATAAAAAGAAGTAAAAGGTTTATTCAAAATATGAACCTTATTTATAAGCTTTGGAACAATTTGATTAAATCCTTTCCATCTTACTATGCCTTCTCCCCTTTCCTTCTCTAATTTGCACAAAAATTTGCTTACAGTTTTTTAATGTAACTTGTAGCATTTTGTGCTTTGCATTTTGTTTACAGTGATGTGTACGTTAGGAATCTTCCCTCCCAAAGCCCAGTGACTTGGCCACATGGTGTTTAGTTTTGTAACTCACAACAGAGCCTTACACAGAATGCTACACTCTCCTGGGTTAAATAATTGATTGAAGAACGGTAGAAAGTGTTAGCCAAGGGTTTAGTGGGTAAACTGCAGCACTCAAATCGTTCATTTATTCACTCAACAAACCCTCGCTGAAGTCGACTGCGCAGCACATGCTACACAGAGAAATAGAAAGATGTAAACAAGGTTGCTGGAATCAAAGGGGCTCAAACTCTTGCAGGCTGACATTTAACAAATAAAGCCCTATGTTGTGATAGATGAAGGACTAGGAAGTGATGGTGTGTGGATGGCGGCGAAGGTTTCCGAGACTAAAGGATGCTGTTTCCGACCTCAGTGTTAAAGGATTACCAGGCGTCTATGAAGCAGACCCTGTGTGCGTGCGTGCAGCGTGTGCGTGCGTGTGTGTGTGAGACAAGCCAGAGAGAGGGAACGGTGAGAACTTCAGAGAGGTGAGAAGCAGCCTGTCCGGGGTTAGGCGCCGTGGGGGACCTGGTATGCGGAGCTCGGCAGGGTTGAAGGCGGCGCGGGGACAGATGAGGCTGCGCGCAGACAGTGATGGGTGACGGTGACACGTGGTACGCAGGGAATTGACCAAGGGCTTCGTTAGCGCTGTGCCGATGGTTCAGGGGTCCTGAGATTCACAAGTAGGAAGGCCATGTGGGAAGCCGTTTCCGAAGCCCAGAGATCTTGGTGGGAGATAATCACACGGGGACAGGGGGTCCGGCGGCGTGGGTGGCGGTGGAGTGGCCGACAGCTCCCTAGCTGCTCTCAGCTTGGAAACAGAAATTTCACTTTTCACTCATATGAACTTGTCTGATATATACTTTTTCTACAACAGCATTTCAAACATAACAGATAAAGGAACAAGAATGTTTATATAGGCAACAAGTATGTTTTTCCCTTGGACAGTTTTGCAGAAAAGCCATTGTCCCCTTGAGGGTGTCAGTGTCTGTTCCTTGTAGTACTGCGGCAATATTGCCGTTTTTATTTCACTTCCTAGATTACGTATTTAAACATCTTTCCCCAATAACAGATTGCTTGCGTTCGAATGACATCTGGGAAGGCACCTTCATTTTAATTACTTACAAACCCTTTAGCCACCGAGAAACGTTTCAAATGACTTTTCATTTCGAAGTACAAGTGTGGTAGAAAGCTCTTAGACTTTGGAGTCATAAAGAGATGCTAAATCCTGTTTCCTCCTCTCACTAACGTGTGAGGTCAATCATTAAACCTTTCTTATTTAGCAGTAAGTCAACAGATAATGGTGGCTGCTGGTATTTGGGAAGCAAAAGAATGTTCTACATAATCCCATGGGCCCACTGAGCCCAGCCATCTGGTTTCAAATTCCTGCCCTGCATTCACTGGCCTTGGGACTGGGGACAAGATACACACAGCCTTTCTAAATTTCAGTTTCTTTATCTGTAAAAAAAATTATGGTACTTACCTAATTGGGTTATGAAGTGAAGTTATTTTTATAAGATGCTTAATAAGATTCTTAATACTTGTTAACTGATCTATAGATGAATATCTTGGCATCAATAATAATAATATCAGCAAAGAAACAATAAGCTTTTTTAGATGCCAATAAGTAAATAAAACAATAAAAGTTATGACCAAGAAGATAAATAGAGAACTCTAAAGGTTACGCTCACAGAGACAAAGAAGTTGGAGGAAAAAAAAAAACTAGGATAAGTAAATTCTTGCTAATTACTTAAATCTTTTCCTTTTAGTCCTGTATGTGTCAAACCCATCTTAATACAAAGGTTATGAAAGAATTAAAAAATCTACCTCTTGGGTCCATTTGAGTTTATTAAACAGAAGCTAAGTTATCAATGTCATCATATTGTGTGTGTGTGTGTGTGTGTGTGTGTGTGTGTGCCGCGCATGTGTTGGAGTCATTATAGATTTATCTCATCCTGTACCTGTATGGGGAGACATTCACAAAATCTTTATTGGGGGTGGAGCTAGGAGCTCCACCTATAGGTAAGTTTGTACCCGCCGCCTGACAGAGGAGGGTGTTGTAGGGGTGGTGGTAGTGGTGGTGGTGGTGGTGGTAAACGTTAGTGGGTTTGAAAAGGAAATGCAAGTGTGCTCTTCTTGTTTTCTCTGGGAATCTTAGGCCCTTCAATGGAAGAAATGGAGAAGAAAGAGTTCAAGCTCCATGCTACTGAATTTCACCTGAACTGCCTTACCCACAGTGGACCTGGAATAAGTATGCTATTTCAATAAAATGTATGTAGAATTATGGGAAGGATTTTGAGTTTTAAAAACAAAATACAAATCATACTAGAAGCATCAACACCAATTCTATACTTCTCGAACTTCATTAAACAAACCTATTTACATTAAAAAAAATCTGTTTATTACTGCTGACCAGATAGTGAATTATTTTTAAGCTAGTACCAGAATTACTTCTATGTCTAAATAATTACTTATGCCTATTACTTGTATTAATCACCAATCATCAGTAGAATTAATCATAGATGTCTTATTTTAGATTTTATCCCATATATATATTTTAACTTTTTATTTTGAAATTTTTAAATATATACAAAAATAGACACAGCACAATAAATTAAAAAAAAAACCCATTATCCAGGGACAATATTATAATCTTATCACAATCTTATTTTCTCTTACCCATTCTCTTATTACTTCTTTTAACTTTTAAATTATACCCTTATTATTTTGAAGCAAATCCTAAATACCATATCATTTCACCCACAAATTTTTAAAATGTGTTTTTAAAAATGAGAGCTCTATTTTTAAAACCATAATACCTTCAGAGCACTTAAAAATTAACAATGATTATTGTATTATATATCTGGCCAGGGCTCAAATTTCTATTTATCTCTTAAATGTAAAAAGTAGAGAAGATTCCTGACTTACAACGATTCAACTCAGGAGTTTTCAATTTTCCAATGGTGAAAAAGTGATACGCGTAATAAATTACATGAGATGTTCAACACTTTATTATGACATAGGCTTTGTTTAGGTGATTTTTCCCCCTGCAATAGGCTAGTGGAAATGCCTGCCAAGGCAACTCTGTGATGTTCAGTAGCTTATTTGGTTAGGATGCTGGGTCATTATTCTCTAATTTCCCCTAGTCTGGTTTTGGGGTTGTAGCCCCATATTTTAATATAACATTTTTCTTTGCTTTCTGTGTTCCTGTACACTGGTAATTGAATTTAGATGTTCGATCAGATCCAGGTTCAATTTTTGAGGGGGAGGAGCAAGACTTCTTCCTAGTTGAAGTTTGTTTTTTTTGTTAGGAGACTTGTAGCTTCTGGTGTGTTGTATTATTATAATGACAACAGCTGCTGTGCACGATGCATAGATCTGCATATACGTGTTTTAATTTTAAATATTTTGATGTAAAAACTATTGAAATGGATTTTCTGAACAACCAAAATTTGTTGCAAGAGAATAGGGAAGTGCCACCTGAGATTCACAAAAATAAACCCACTTTTTAGAGAAGATTTTATTTATTATTTTTAGAGAGAAGGGAAGGGAGAGAGGCAGAGAGGGAGAGAAACATCAATATATGGTTGTCTTTCACCTGCCTCCACCTAAGGGACCTGGCTGGAGACCTGGCTTGCAACCTTGTTATGTGCCTGACTGGGAATCAAACTAGTGACCCTTGGGTTCGCAGGCCGCTGCCTTATCCACTGTGCCACCAGCCAGGGCAAAAAAACCACTTTTTAAAATGCCATGAATACAAATAATTGCTAATGAACCCATCAAAGAAGTGTATTGTTTATCCAAATTATAGGCCAGGGATTAGCAAGCACCTTGTCAAGAAAGCTTCTTTATGTGTGATATAAATCACCAAATGCTCTCTTATTTAAAAACTGGATGATCATCATAGCTCTGCGACTCCATAAATTTGAGTTTCTAATATTATGCTGAAGAACATAAAACCTGTTTATGCATTGTAATGCAGCAATAATGTATCTTTTTGCAATCACTAGCATAACTAAATCTAGCTTGCCTATAGCATACATAATGACAAGTTTGTAAAGTGATCAGAATCTAAAATTTTAATTCACCTGCAATTCAAATCCCTGCAGCAATTCAAGAGAAAACCACTCATAACAAAGTTACCAACACATGCCTTTAACTTAGTAAGATGAAATTTATAGGAAGCATGCTTTCATATGCCTTTTGAGGCAATTGCAAAACTGGGGTTCAGTAAGTATGCCTACAAATTAAAACAAGTCCTGATTGGGATAATTTGCTTCTGCATCTTCTTTAAAATTAAGATTCATAGAAATCCAACAAAAAACATGTTAGTTGAGGCTGCTCAAATGGTTGTTTTCTCATGTTTTTGGCTACTTCTATGGAGGTAAGAATGAAGTATTGATAAAAAGAGAGATATTTATCTGGATCAGGAGTTGGCAAGTATATTTTGTAAAAGTCCAGGTAGCAATACTATATTTTAGGCTTTGAGGGTTATATGGTGTCTGTCATAACTACTCAACTATGCTATGGTAGCATGAAAGCAGTATGTAAATGAATGACTATGCTTGTATTCCAATAAAACTTTATTTGTAGGTTATTTGGCCTTTGAGTTCTAGTTTGCTGATACTAGTTTACATAAATCATGCCAAATCTTTTTTTTTTTTTTTAAAGGCAACTCATTGCTTATTAAAGAAAATACCTTTTTTTTCTTTCCCTAAATAGTTGAGGTTGCCCTCTGCCCTGCACATATTAATTGAGTTCAACAAAAAGTAGCTTAATTTTCTACTTTATCTGACATGTGTAGACACAGGTTTCTTAATATTTTAAAGGCCAGTCCTTTGAGAAGGCTAGCCACCTATCTGAGTTTGTTGGAATGGATGAGGAATAAGAATGGATTGTCCCGTGTGAAATAAAAGAAAGCTGCCAGAAGGAAGTTCATTACTTCAAGGAAGCCTTTGTGCATTTTTACTTGGTTTCAGAAAGCAACCACTTCACAGTTGAAGACCAAAGAAAATTTGGACACCAGAGAAAAAGAGATAGAAAAGACTTTATTTGTCAGGGAACAAGTCATTAGCTATAACATTAAATATTAATTTTGTATCTTGTTACTTTAAACAACAACAATAACAACAGAAGCTTCATAATTCATTGAAAGCTGGCAACTCTCTTTAAAGGAGCTGGATAAATCATTCCATTGTCTGAAATGAAAAATAAACATGTTCAATCTTACATTTGTCTGCAATTTCCTCCTATTACAACACAAGATTATTTAATTGTCTACAATAGTCATTCTTTGCAAAAGAGCCCCTCATTCTGAAGATTTTTAAAGTACAGTGTCTTAATGGAATTAATTTGAGACAAAAATATTTCAAAGAGAAAAGATAATTTATTTCAGTTGGAAATTAAAAAAAAAAATATGTACCCATTATTCCCTTTCTATTTTCTAAGATTAATTTTTGTCATCACATGAATCAGGTAGAACCCAGGTCAAGATGGGTTTTTTTTTTTTTTTTTTAATTGTATCTGAATGGTGGACATACAAGAGAAACACATGTAAAATTGTGATTAATTACGATGAATTAAGACCTAGAGAGCTATATGACACTTTCCCTTCTATAATGAAGGTAAGTATTAGTTTCTTTTAGGCTTAGACTTGTTTCCAAAGGACATTTTTCAGAAGACTATAAAACTTGTTCATGCAATGTTAAAAAGCGAATGCAACAAACATTAAAAAAATTGTCTAACCCTTGCAATTTGCATTTTCTCTAGTTCTACGTTGTGTCATATGTGTAAAATGGTTCTGTAGTCCATAGGCATTTTGTTTTGTTCAAGGGATAACTAAACTTTTGAAACATTGAACATATTTTTACAATGCATGTCTTTTCTTTCAAATGAGGCTTAACTTTTATGCTTGATGCTGAAAACTTTAAGATTGAGGACCCAGCTAAATGATCCTTTCATGTACTGGGAAAAGAAAAGGAATTGGTAAACAAGCTTATAACTGCTGTTTATAAAATCTGCTAATGAGCCTTCTAATGGGAGGCAGATTAAGAAATGGATTTTCCAAAGATTTAGTCCTGTAGCCGCGATAGTAAAGAACTATGATTTTGGCATTCAGTTCTTAAGCGACAATTTCTGCCATGACAAAGAAAAGCAACACGGATTCCATGGTGGTGGACAGCTATGTGTTTGTTCATGATATTTACATATTCACAGAGGTGGTCTTTAAATGATTTCAGCACAAACTTGATTTTGGATGTAAAAGCGCATTTTTTCCGTAGTAATAACACTTGTATTCTCAGCACTCATTCTTGCTCATGTGCTTCTGATCCTGTCGCAGTAACGTTTGCTTGGAGAGGATTTCTGGCTGTTTCTCTGCTTATTTGCACAGTCTTAGATCTGCTGACCTTTACATTTATGACCTAGTAAATAATCATTCTCAGCTTTGGAAGAAAAAAAGATGCGTCAACAGAGTTTTAATTGCAGAAATCCTGCCAGTTACCCTGTTAACAGAATGCAGATTCCACAGGCCACGATACAGTCCGGCCACTTTTCTACTTACTTTCCTTTGGTTCCACCCCAGAATGTTACCAGTGGAAGCAGTAGGGCCCCAGGAGCACTGTGGTGAAAAGTGGCTCATACACTTATTACATCTGAGAACATTCCTGTGTATCTGTTTTTGCAGAAGCCCGGACATATTTCAATTAAAGATACAGTGCCGTTTTTTGAAACGTATAGAGTTTTCTGGAAAATGATAATATCTCGTACATAGTAATATCTATAAGATGGCTTTTTCTGTGTGTATGGATTTCTTTTTCATTTCATATATACAATTTCTTTTAAGTTGATGCCATTTGCAAACATTTCAGCTTCAACTCCATTGTTATGTAGACATGAATAAGTGAATTTGACCCTGTAAAGGGCTATATTCCTGATATGAGGAATTTCTGACATAGTGTCAACAGATTCTTAAAGATTCACATCAAGTCAGCTACAAGGGGGATGACAGAAGCCTTTCACGATGCTACGAATGGATGATTTTCAGCTAGAGACTTCTAGCTGATGAGTGCCAGACAAAATGAGTGCGTGAGAATACTTCGGAGAAAGATTCATTCTTGTGTCACTATTTACTTTTTAGATATTCTACAACAAGGTTGGTCACGGGGTGGGATTTTCTTTAAAGCTGTAAGAATATTTTTTATGAATCTGTTTCAATTTTGTTTGTTTAGTTCATTCTTTAGATTCCACATATAACAGATGGCTGCCCGGGGAGAAGGGAGTTGGGGAGTTGGTGAAAAAGGTGAAGGGATCAAGAAGCACAAATTGATAATTATAAAAATAGTATAGTGAATACAGTCAATAATATTGTAATAACTATGTATGGTGCTAGGTGGGTACTGAAAATATCAGGGGTGACCCCTTGTAAAGCATATGAGTGTTTAACCACTATGCTGTACACTTTAAACTAATACAAAATAATATTGAATGTTAACTGTAATTGAAAAATACAATTAAAAAATATATTTTATAGCTCTCCACTCACAACCCCCCAAAATAATACTTTAAAAAAGCTAACATATGAGCCCTGGCTGGTGGCACAGTGGATAAGGGAACCCAAAGGTCCCTGGTTCAATTCCCAGTCAGGACACATGACCAGGTTGCAAGCCAGGTCCGTAGCTGGAGGCAGGTGAAAGGCAACCGTACATTGATGTCTCTTTCCCTCTCTGCCTCTCTCCCTACCTCTCTCTCTAAAAATAATAAATAAAATATATAAAAAAAAAACCAACAACAAACTTATTACACAAAAGAAATGTCCTGACATAAGAAAACATTTTAGGGAAAGAGGAAAGTGTGAGGGATTTTTATCAAATGATAAAGAACTAAGAGGAAGACAGGACATTCTGACTTTGGCACTTAAAAGCCCCTGGTGTTGTCATTGTAAAGTTATTCCTGATAAACTTCTTTCCATTGGATAGTTGGGCTCTAAATACATATTCTGGGTAATGAGGCTGTGCCTACTTTATCATATCTAGTCAGTGTGAGAATTCCTATAGAAATTAATAGGTAAGTTCACTTGTTTAAAGAACATAGAGAAAAGTGTGCATGTTCTGAGTGTATACAGCTTGATAAATTTTCATAATAATATCTAGGCCCCACCTTAAGAATTAACAGCATCAGTGAAACTCAACTTTGTTTCTTTCTTGATATTTGACTCTTAAAATAACCACTATCCTTATTTCTCAAGTATAGATTATTTTTGATTTTTAAATTTTACATAAATTAAATCATGGCAAATGTACTCTTTTAGGTTGGGCTTCTTTTATTTGATATTTGATAGATTCATATGTATTATTAAGAAAAATTTTAGATTGTTCATTTCCATTGCTGTATTTATATTATTATATAAATATTTTATAGTATGGTTATTCACTCGACTATTTTGGGGGTAGTTCCCAGTTTTAGTGATTATGAATAATGCCACTATTAGACATTGGTGCGCATATTTTTGGTAAATATGTTCAGACATGTCTATTGTATACCTGTGATGGGGAATGAAGATGTTATATTTATATAAAGTGACCCATATTGATCTTAGTAAATGTTAAACCCAGCTTGTTGCTCTAACCTGATATTTTTCTCTTAAAACTAAAATATACATGTTAAAAGTTTTCTTTTTTCTTTTCTTTCTTTCTTTTTTTTTTGGTATATTTTACTAGAATCAGCAGTTTCAGTTCCTATGTAGGGAGCTACCTGACCCCAAGGCTCCCAGAGAAAGGAATTCAACCAGGTAGCTAACCCAAGGACGCTGACTGTGGGGATCTATGTTGGGACCGGCAAAGACACTGCCTGCACGTCAACAGCCCCTCCCCTTATCCCTTTGTTCTGCTTTCCCTCTCCCTCTTTATAAAGACCTTTGCTGGCGCTGAGATGCTCAAGGCTCTGGGACGAGAGTCTCCCCATCTTCTAAGGTGCTGGCTCTTTAATGACCTCTTTTCACCAGTAGCTGTCTTACAAGTTTGGCTTGGTGAGGCAGCCTCAACAAATTCGGTTATATATATTTTTTCATACATACCTACATACATATCATTTAAAAGTATTTGCAACTCCAGTATTGAAATCATGTTTTCAGTTTTTTCTCTTGATCATTGATCATATTTTCTTGGCTTGTATATGCCTAGCAGTTTTTGATTTTATGCTGTACAGTAGCTCCAGTGACTGTCTTCCACTGAAGTGCAGGCCGACAGATAAGGAGTAAGGGGATTATTGGTTTAAACCAATCAGAGATTGAATTGGGTTAGGGCTGGGTAATTGCATAGTTAATGAAAATGGGTCTGCGTTTTGCTAGCTTCCTTTCTTTGAATGTGGTCTTTTGGTATTTTGATTGAAAACTTGTTAATTATTTTTCTCTCTAGTCAGCTCGGAAAGACTGTAGGAGAGCCAGGTCTGTGCTCTCAAAGTTACCAGCCCAGCTTTCAAGCCACTTTTTCCAGGCAACTTAAAAAAATGACAAATGTCTAGCCCTGGCTGGTAGCATGGTGGACAAGGCACCAGCCTGTGAACCCAGAGGTACTGGTTCGATTCCCAGGTAGGGCACAGAACCAGGTTGCAAGCCAGGTCTCCAGCCAGGTCAGTAGCTGGAGGCAGGTGAAAGGCAACCATACGTTGATGTCTCTCTCCCTCTCTGCCTCTCTCTCTGGAAATAATAAATAAAATCTTTAAAAAAAAAAAAAAAAAAAAAGACAAATGTCTACAGGGAGAAACTGATCAATTGCTTGAGACAGTCCTCTCCCCTGGCCCTTGTGTTTGCTGCTCTCTGCAGGGACTGTCATCCTGCCTTGTAGATTGTTAGGACTCGCTCCACAACCTCCCGCACCAAATGAGCTCAAAACTCAACAAATGTCCCATGAGGTTAAAAAAAACCCAAAAAAACAAAAAAAAACAATCGTGGTTCCTCAGGTTTCCAATTTGTCCTCTGGTTCCCTCTTCTATGATAATTATCTCTCTTTGGGTCCTACTTTAGACTCAGGCAAAAACCCCTATACATTTCTGTCTTGCTGGAATTTAAATTGGTGTACTCTGTTTCCACAGGTCCCTGACGTCTTTATGAACGCATTATTTTTAAGTCTTTCTCCCACTTCCTACTTTACTTTTATAATTAAAGTGTGGCCTTTCACAGTCTACTACATCTTCTTGGGGGTCAAATAAATTAATTTTAATTATATGTTGCATTATATAATTTTTGTACTTTACAGAGAATATACAATGTCTCACTTTGTGTTCTCACAGCAGTTCTAAGAGTTAAGCAAAATGTGGGGTCCAAGAATTAAATTTCTTGCAAAAGATCAATCTTCCAAGGAACAGAGAAGGATCTTGTCTTTTAACTCACTAAAGTTCAGTATTATATGCTGCACAACACAACTATTTTAAACAGATGAATACAAATTTGTTCAAACACTTTTTATTTGCATATCAGTCACAAGCTTGAGGACAGCTTGACAACTTGATGTCTTGTTTTTTAATTTCATACCAATAAAGAACAAGACAAAAGCCAGAAATCGGCATATATGACATGATGAGGTTTATAGGACAGTAAAAACTACAACCCTGCCCCTAAATATTCATCCTAGTCTATTATCATGGGTCATGTTGTTATTCTGGCTTTATACCTTTGGGTTAAATGGAATCTGAGACTCCTTATCAAAATACAGATAAATGTTTGAAGATCCATAATGTTAGATAATATGGCAAAGCTAATTGAGTTTCTAGAAAAAATTATTTCTTTGAATAAATGAGCCAAAACCTGGGGGGTTTGCAAACTTCCTAATTTGGAAACAACTATGTACTTGGCTCAAAATTTCAATAGTTTGTATTCCAGCCACTGATGTGGCAGATTGGAACAGAGAAAAGAAAAGTAGACAGGGATGGTATTGGTATTCATCCTCTCATGTAAAACACTGAACAACTCAAAGTCATGAAATACAGTACAACGTTCTGATTTCTTATAGGAAAAGTATTTCATAGGAAAAGAAAACAAACTTTTTGCCCCACAAAGCTGCTATCCCTTTTTCAAAGGGTTGTAAATATCATTAAATTCCTTTCTCACATTTACTGCACACAGGACCTTTAGACTGTGATAAATATTTCTATGATGTAGTCTTGGGTCTATATGATATCTAAGAGTCTATTACCAAATCTAAGGTAATGAATACTTTAAAAAAAAGATTTTATTTATTATTATGTTTAGAGAGGGAGAGGGAGGGAAGCAGAGAGGGAGAGAGACATCAATGTATGGTTGCCTTTCACCTGCCTCCAGCTATGGACCTGGCTGGGGACCTGGCTGGGGACCTGGCTGGAGACCTGGCTGGAGATCAGGCTTGCAACATGGTTATGTGCCCTGGCTGGGAATCAAGCCAAGCAACCTTTCGGTTCATAGGCCGGTGCCTTTCCACTGAGCCACCAGCCAAGGCCAGAATATTTACACCATGTTTTCTTTTAAGAGATTTGTAGGTTTAGTTCTCTCTTTCAGTTTGAGTTCATTTTTATATATGGTGTGAGATAGAGGTCCAGATTCATTCTTTTGCATGTGGATATCCAGTTGTGTTTTACTACTTGATGTCTTATGGGAAAAAAAACTAACTTGTTGTCCCATAGGAGAGCTATTCCTTATATAAACAGCTATCATTATTAGCAAATTTCTTGCTAACTTCCTGGTGTGTTTAAGAATTTTATATCATGATATATTTCTGAGACGTTTGTTTCCGTTATAAATGTTTAAATTTGAACTTGCCTTCCATCACTTGAAAGGCTAGTATATTTCAGGGTGTACATTTGATTAATCTTATTTAATAATTGTCTATTAAAAAAGAATTGTTGGTGAGGCGAAGTATATTATTGTACTGAAGATATCTCATTGACTTTGGAGTTCAAAATGAAATTGCTACCACACAGATAAACAACAATAAGGAAGTTAGTGAACCTTTCTGAGCCATGCTCTCTTATCTCAGAAGAGGACAACAGTACCTCTATCGTATGCTGTTATAATGATTAAATATAAAAGCATTTGTAAAACTACCTGGAAAAATAATAAGAGCTCAACAAATGTTAATTTATTAGGATTGACTAGGCTCCAAAAAAATTCATTTTGTGATAGGCATTTTCATATATTCTTTTGTAGAGCAGCTTCATTGAGGTACAGTGCCCATGTTGATGTTACCTTGCACATACAGAAAGTGCACAGTTTGATTCATTATAATGTAGGTGTGTATCCATGAAAGCACCCTCACTATCAAGATAGTGAGCATATGCATTATCCACACAAAGAAACACATCCTCTTGCTCTGTGTAGGCACCTCCTGTTGCATTCCTTGGTCCCTCCTTTCCCAGGCCACCACTGGTCTCTGCTGTGTGCGGGAATCTGCGCCAAGATTGCCCCTTGTAGAATGATACACACTTCACCAAGCAGGGTTCAGCGAATATTTTCTGTAAAGGGCCAGATGGTAAATATTTTAGGTGTTGCAGACCATATGGCCTCTGATGACACTCTTCAACTGGCTGTTACAGCCTGGGAGAATTTACAATATGCAGATGAATGGGTGTGGCTGTGTTCCAATACAACTTTGTTCACGAAAGCAGGGGCAGGCCAGATCTGGTTGAGAGGCCTTGGGTTACCCACACCTGTGGGCTGACTTCTGGATCTGCTTTTCTTCTGTTGTTGGCCTTACTCTTTCCTGGATGGTATTTAGACAGAAAGTTTCATTCCATGTTTAAAGCAGAAAGAAGTGGATATTGTTGGGCCAACTTTTTATATTGGTGTACCCCGACACTTGGATTCTTTATTTTCTGCTTCCGTTTCTGAAATGCTAAGTAGTGAGTCGTTTAATGCTGACATTTAAGCTAATGGCTCTTTAATGTACATTTGACATATGAGGCAGCATATTGCAATCTAAAAATAATGAAGATAAATCATTTGCTTATATGGCTGTGGAAAGACAAACCATTTTTCACCTCCCTCCTACCCTGAGTGCTGTAGTCAGGGGAGAGAATTGGTACCTGCCGCTCAGGCTGGGACTCAGGTCCCTGGTGAAGCCACCTGGAGCAGCAGTGACAGCTCTCAGGACGCTCTTGGGCTTACCAGACAACCTCTCCAGATGGGGCCACATTCCAGGGCCTGGACTCCCGAATTCCTCTGCAGTGCTTTGGCAGGCAGCCAGCAGGCCGTGAAAGATTAGATCCTGTCTCCCTCCATCCTACATAAACCCCCAGAGGGTTTTCCTCTTCAACTTTGAAAAGACGGGCTCCATCCAGCAGCTCCAGCAAGTGGGTCCGTTTGTGAGATGACTATCTGGGAGATTGTGGCATACAGATAAGTCATGGCTGAATCACTGGTGTGTACAAATTGACTTTTCTTTTTTTGTGTGTGAGGGTGGGAACCCTTCATGGTTTTCATTGGGCAGAGGGGTGGATTATGCCACCATGTAACAACTGTCCCAAGCGCATTGTACATTTTTGAGTAGAATGGGTCATTTGTTTTTCTGGGCACTGCAGTTTTTACTTCTAAAGTTAGCTGATCGCATTTCAAAAGACTGTTGTGAAGTTAAGTCCTTCAAAGGAAGCCTTTTCCCCATTTGTGCTAAGCAAGTAAAAGTTTCAAGCTTTATTCTGTGTGATTATATTTTATGAAATCAAAAGGCTATCAGTTATATTTCCACAAAGGCCATTTGTTTGTTTTTTGTAAATATAGATTTTAAGCAAGCTTTCAGAAGATGCATTTTTCTATAGTGTAATTTTCCTTGAAAAGAAGTCAATGTTGTGAGCAGATTTATTGCATTTCTGTAGTTAAATAACTATTGATTTACACAGATTATGTATAATGTGTCTTTGTTACAAAGTGAGCTCTGTGATTGCTAGGACTATGTGTGTCCTTTTCATCCCTGTATTCTTAATGGCTAGAGGGACCCAACACATGGTTTATATCAGTCTATACTTCTGTAGGAAATGAATGAATGAATATAAATGACCTTGCTGGGTAGGGTGACTACATAACCCTTGAAATGAAAAAAGATGGAAGTGTTTACAGAAAATAGTAACTTCTTACACTGTTTAAAGTCAGGGGCCTTCTCTGTGGAGTGAAGCTTAACTGTGCAGTATAATCTTTTAAGAAGGTCCAGGGTGGCAAGATGATTTATGGAGAATATCTGAGAACCTCATAGGAACAACTTGAAGAAAATTACATGTAATAAAGGGAGGTGGGTGGAAGAGAAAGTATGTATGAGGAAATAAGACAAGACCTTCATTATTTAATGCTCTATGCTTGTTTTTATTCTCTCTTTTCTAAAAATTTCAAGATTCCTACCTCAAGATGGTAAGTTGCATTTTGTTTTTGAAAAATATTCATGTGTTTTATTAAACAAATGCTTCCCCAGATAAAGAATCATGAGGACATACAGAAATTCAGGTCGAGCCAGCCTTATGTTAATACCATACAGAATTTCATAGCAGATTTACAGATGAATCAGTGCATACAAATTTTAGCTGAGGAACCGAACCACATTTTTCTCTTATGAATGGGAAGCACACATTCAGAAGAAGCTGTTCCCAAATGTTTATGAGTTTCGAGCTTTTTTGATGATTTGTTACTAGTTCCTATCTTTATTGAATTGTGGTTAGAAAACGTAGTTTGTATTACAGTTCTTTGCAATTTGTCTTGTAGATCGATGTTTGTCTTTGCAAAGTGGCTTTCTTTTCACCCCGTGTTACCCTATCATGGATCCTATGGAGCCCTGGTCTTAGGCAGTGATTTCAGACACTGCATAGAACTGAAACCAAAGTTTCAGGCCACTTGAAACTGGTAGATATGCCCAGGTCAACTGTTGCCTTAATTGCTTATTAATATCCTATAACTCTATTTTCATTTCATTTCTGGATTTATAAGACTTTCCTATTCTTTTTTTCCAAGCTCAACCATTTATTCCTTACGGGTAGTGTAGGTATTTTATCTAACATTCCTACATTTTTCCTAATGGAATGTTTGGATCTCTGGACTCAACCTGTTGCGTGACAGAGATCTGCCCCCAGGTTCTTTCTCTTTATGTCTTCAGGGCAAGGAGGGACAGAAAGGAGTTTACAAGTTAAGTCACAGGCACTCAGTTTTGGTCCTTGCTATCTAGTTATTCAAAACAAAGGCAGAGAGTAATAAGGGTTGATGAGTTGAGGAGCTGGAAGATAGGAATTTAGTTCAGAAAATATGGGAAACCTTTAAACTGGTAAACCTTTTGATTTGTTTTCTAATGGTAAGCTATACCCTTCACAAAATGGGAGTGAGAATAAACTGACTAGTTTCTACTTTGTTTTCAATGTTTAAAATTTGCTGGGTTTAAAATTATTGAACAAATTTTAGAGTTCTGTTGAATTTTTATCTCCTTTATTCATTGTTTGAATGGATAATTTAGATTATTTGTTTATTTAAAAAGAATTATAAATGCTTCCTTTTTTATTCATCTGAAATAATATAGTCTATTACTATCATATAATACTTAAAGTCATTACCTCACAGTATCTATTAAAAAATATTGTTCTTATCTTCTATGAATGGTGGCTGTATAACTTAGTTGAAATTGTTATCATTGTACCTCAGGTTGTATTGGTAGTATACTTTGTGAGCATTAACATATTTATACTCCTCATTTACAAATTTTATACACCTTTTTTCAGTGTGTGTGTATACCTATTTTTCACATTGATGTGTGAATAGTAAATAAGGACTATAGTAACACAATCATAGAGCAATTAGGAATTTAAGTAAAAATAACTTATTTTACTAAGGTGTAAATAGCATTTATTAGACGATCCGCATAAAATAAATTAGTAAACTGAATTTTTAGCAACTCAGCAACTACCCCTCCTACATAAGACAGATACTCTACTCACAATTCTAGTGGATTAAATTTGTTATGTATTTGTTATTCTTATGTTATTCCCTTTCCCTACATAGTCATGTAGTCACCCAAGTTTGCAACATCTCTTTTTATTTTGATCCTCTCTTCCATTCTATCTGCTCTCAGGCTTAATAACTACTAGGCTACCTAGTCTTTCTTTCAAGTCTTGGCCATGAGCATCAACTACATCCTATATTTTGCCTGAAAATGGGATGACATCTACTGCATTCACTTTCCCACTCATATTTTCTCTCTTCTCCCAGTTCTCTCCTCCTAGCTTTACTCTCCCTGATGACCTGGCTTCCCACATCACTGGGAAAACAGGAGCAGTCACAAGGGGGTTTCACTGGCTTCTGGGTTACATTGCTCCACCTACCATCGTACAATGTACCTGCATATTTTGCTCTGCATGCTGCCTGTAACAACTGAGTAGTTTCTGTGGTGGGAAGCGTAGCCTCCCCCTCCCCAACATCTCTTCCCTATATGAAAAAAAGTGATTTTAAAGATGTAATTAAGGTTACACATCTTAAAATAGGGAGATTATCCTAGACCACACAGATAGGCTTAGTCTAAACCCAGAAAACCCTAAAAACAGAGAATTTCCTCTCCTGAAAACAGGAAAGATGTGGTAGAAGGAGATTCAGTGAATTGAATGCCCGAGAAATACTCCATGTGTTGTTGGTTAACCTGAAGGAGGCAATATGGCAAGGAATGTGGGTTACCTTAAGGATGTGGAGTCTCCTGGCTCTGGGATGAAATGGGGGCCTCAGTCCTACAACCACAAGGAACTTAATTCTGTCAACCTGACTAAGCTCTGAAGTGGATTCTTCCCCTACACTCTGCATGTAAAAGCCCAGTGACTTTGCCCCCTATCCCAACCCCACTGGTGCACTTAAATATCTACTTAAGTCAATAATGACCTTTATGATGCTAAATCCAAATGTTCAATTTTCAGCTCTTGTCTTACTTCACCTACATCCAGCATTTGATACAATTGATTCTTTCCTCTTCTTTGAAACACATGTCATTCATTTTCCAGAACCACACAATTTGATTTTCTTCTGAAGTCACCATTTCTTCTTCTCAATTTCCTTATTTGATATTTCTTCATTTTCCTGAGTTCCTGATATTTTACTGTTACAGGGCTTAGCTCTTTGATTTCTTCTTTATCTATACACATTCCTTTGATGCTCTTATCTAGCCTTTAAATGCCATCTATATATGGTCAACTCTCAAATTTACTTTATCAGTATTGACTTCTACTCTGAAATTCAGAATTGTTATGGAAATGCTTACATGGTGAATTGTAACCCAATACTTGTAGAGAACAAGATAAACTTTGTCTGCGCGGGAACTCTCTTGGGCTCACTTTTAACTCATCTTTTACTTTAACCACTGTTCCTGCAACCAACTCACACAAACTTTCAGCACATAGTTGGCTTCACTGCACTGCATGTATCTCACTTTCTTCTCTGGTGCTCTTCTCACAGTAGAGTCTGGGCGGTTCATACTTGTGTATGCCTAAGAAGGGAGTGGAAGGTAATTAATGCCCTATGGGTCAATCCATGACCTGTGGGAGATGGAGTCAGAGTCTGAAGGTCAGCTTCTGTCCACAAGCAAAGGGCTCAACTGCCATCCATTGTAACCAGCTAGATACAGCAACCCTATGTTACCTTCCTCGCTTTTTCTGTTTTACTTCTTCCAGTTCTCCTTACCTGTTTCCTAGAATCAATTCTCCCAACAAACCGCCAGTATAGAAGCTTTTTGGCCTTAGCATTCAGATCCTCAGGGTGAGGATAACAGATTGGATCATTCTCAGGTCCCATGGCGGTAAGAGCATTGCTATTGGCAGTAAATGCAGTGACCCCACATAATTGTGCAGTAGCAGCACAATTATTCTCAATAATGATGGACTGAGACAGATTGATGGAGGGCGTTGAGGATACCATGGAGCTGGACACTGTGTTAGCTGCTGGTCACTTTGGATATTTCATGATAGTGGATCGTCAGGCAAAGAAAAGAGTTTTGTATGGGTTACCATGAAGAGTTATGGGTATTGTTACACGGCATACATAGGAAGTGTATCCAAAACCCAGGAGACTCAATGGGATGTCTTGGTGTTTCCATGTCCAGCAGTATCTATAAATAAATGTGTAATAAGAGTAAGGCCACTAAGTTCTCAGCTCCCTTAGGAATGAAGATCAGGGCCATTCTACCAGGTGAGTAAGTGAGACCTGTTGAAGTGATGGGCAGGAGTGATGGAAATTTACACTGAGCACCGGAAGAGGAATTAGTCGGTGTGGTGGCCACTCAAGTTTGTTCCACTATCCTTCCCCACATTTTTCCTATACTCAGTCTGTGGGAGAGTTCAGACTTCAAGGATTCTGTGGCAGACTAGTTTTAATAGAAAGCCTTAGTGATTCTGAATGACACATGGCAGGCAAGAATGGAGTGTTATACAAGGTAGGAAAAGTAAATTTACAGTTGTTCATTTAGAAAATAATACGATAATCAATGCATAATAATACAAGAATGAACTCTGTGTTTTGTGCATTAATGATACTTGACTGTTCTTGTGTCTCAGCTCACATCTTCTTAGACCACATGTTATTCCAGTCATTTCTTCAACATTCGGCTTTGTGTAAGGAGAGACTCTGAGAAGTCCTTCTCTCAGCCCTGCTCTGGGTCCTGGAGTAGCTTCTGATGAAAATTCATTAGTTGTGCTTATGTGTGTTTGTGTGTGTGTGTGTGTGTGTGTGTGTGTGTGAGAGAGAGAGAGAGAGAGAGAGAGAGAGGGAGGGAGAGGGAGAGAGGGAGAGAGAAATAGACAATAAATGGCTGGCTGGCGAGATAAAGTGAAGAGATGAAGATTCATCATTAAGCATGTAGTTTCCTGATCTACAGGAAAAACTCAGGGTGATAAACCAGGTCATATGAACAACCTTTACTTTGAAATATATTAAATTTTAAAAACTGTCAAAACAGTTTTTGGGTTTTGCCAACTCTGAAATATGAGCAAGAACAAATAACCTGAAATGGTTTTCCAAAGACATAATACTCTTAGTAATTGTTTTGCTTGTCTGATTAGAGGTTACATTCATTTGGATGAAAGCTCATATACTTAAAACAACTCTTTTTGTTATTATTTGCTTCTCAAAATAAAAAAACTCATAGTGTCTTATTTTGCCTTTTCTAAAGACTCAATAATTAATTTGTTTTAGGATGACTTACTCTTGAAAGAAATGGTAACCCCAGAGTGCACTGGGGACATCTTGCCCCTTTTAATCCAGATGAAAGTTACTTAAACACTTTTTCTAAAGAGAAAATGGAAAAAGCCAGATTATATCTAAGATTTCTTAAAATCCCTTTCTATTTATAGTCTCATATTCCTCTCTGGTTCTTGTCTCCACTGAATGACTTCATCCAGGGCCACTTCACTATTATGCCCCATGATTTGGGGCTTCTTACTGACACAAACATTAAGCTTCACATTTAAAATATTACCCCCAAACCTTTGTTTTACAATGTGTTTTTGTGTAAGAGATATTAGTGAAGGTTGAGAGTACTGCTATGTAATGAAAAATTCTATGGTAGGCATTCGCCTAGATATCCCTGTTCATCTTTATTTTATATTTTTCCCCTGTTCATCTTTAAATGCTAAGCTGATATTATATGAACTATGTTCCCATGATGTGTGACTCCTTCCACTTATGCTTCTGACTTCTAATTCTTTACTTTAGTGTAAAGTAGCTTGGTGATCTAATGTGTAAAGCATTTGATAGAGAAGTAACTATTTCACTTAAGTGATTATAAATTAATATAGAGGAATGCAAAAGAAAATGGAAGTTATGTGAGAGAGCATGGGAGAGAGAGAGAGAAAATGAGAGACAAAGATTTTGGAAATTGGTCAAGATGATAAGAGTGGAAGATACCTGCATTAGTAAGGTTGTGGAGAAACTAAAACCAAAACAAACCCAGAAACTTAAACCAACAAACAAACAAAACCCATTTTTAAAAAATGGGCACATTCCTCATCAAGGGGAATAAAGAATCAAAACTTTTATTCAAATAAACTAATTTTATTGTAATTATTAATATACTTATCTTATTTGAATTCACCCAATTCCTCATGACTATGAAGTCCTGTAGAAATAAATGTACTGGGGAAACACGTGTCTGGATAGAAATTAAAATGGAAGATTGAAAATAATTGGCAGGGACATTAGCAAAGCCTAGTTTCTCATCCAGACGGTGATGTTATCTGGCTGAACGACCTCGGGTGAGTTGCCTATCTTGTTTGGGCTCTGGTTTCATCTTCTTTAAAGTTTCGAGGTAGGAATTCATAATCTTTGATTTCCAGCTATAAAGATGTCATATGCAATCAAACTATGGAAAGGGGAATATTTCCCTTTGATATATGAAACCTTATGTAACTCATTGTGCTGTTACTTTTCTCTGATGCAAGCCCCATGAGAACTGCTAATGAGGAATCCAAGTGCCTCAATGAATTCTAGCTCTGAACTCTCCTCTTTGAGCCTCTTATCTTCATATGTTAATAAACAGGTACAGAGTGAGAGGAAGAGAAGCAAGGAAGCATAAAATGAGAAAATGGTAGAACATGGAGTGTGGTTAATCCGTAAACTGAATAACCTGCTGGTGGACAATTGGGAACGGACAATCCACTGTAGTTAATTGCATGCTAATTGGATGTAGTTAGAAGAAGCTTTTTAATTTAAACTTTTACAAACTGGAATTATAAGAATTGTATATCAGGACATGAAAGATTATTATGTGCCTTATATACTTTTCATATTAAAATCCGCAGTGTGTAAGAATTATTTTGGGGGTTACTTTTCTTCCTCTTTATTTGTTTTATGCTTATTCATTTAATTTGGATTAAATTTTCTTTAAGGAAACATGAGACATTTCTTGGAAAATGCATTTTTGTGTAAGACTATACATAAAAAAAATTACAAATTAGTAGCAAACGAAGTAGGAAGTGAATCAATTACAGGATTTGTGATTTTGGAGCATACACTTAAGAATCTAAAAACATATTTTGTATTTAATGAATATAAAATATATAAGTACAATGTAGTTTCGGAATAACACTCTATTTGAAACTTAAAGTAGCAGCAGATTGTATACTTCCTGCCATGTAGTTGGTGACAGAAAGAATGAGTGGAAAAGAATGAATGAAGGGAAGAACACTTTTATCAGAGTCATTCTACTGACTAAATTAATGACTGAACGTGCAATGTCAAAGTCCCCACTATAAAGCAATGGCTACCAACAATTTTACCACCATGGATTTTGAGGTTTGGAGAATTTTGTCCACTAAACGTGGTGCATTTATTTAGTAAGCAGTTTTCTTTTCTCATTTTTGATGACAATGACAAAGAATCTAGTACTGACCGAAGTGATCACATATTAGATTCATATTATGTGTTAAGGGAATAGAGTTTTGAACATGCATTTGTGATGGAGAGCCATGATGAGACTCTTTGCCAGATAGCCTTGGATAGGTTTTAGAAACTATTCTAAGTCTCAGTTTCCTCCTCTTAAAAAAGAGGGATAATAATTTTGTCAATCGTATTAAGGTTGTTTGGAATGAGTCAATGAGAAGCACTTCTCCGGACTGTGTCTAGAACCTAGGAAGCGTTCAAGAAATGGTGGTGGTTCCAATGCTATGTAGCCTGGGTCCTTGCATAGGTTTTTTCCATTTTTTCCACAGCATAGCCTTATGTTATGCCCAATTTACAGATGAGAAAACTGAGGTCTGTTGAGATTTTTAAAAAAATCCCACCCAATTAAAAAAGGCTGATTCAGGTCTAGAGCTAAATCCTGTTCCATTGCCCTTATCTCCCTTTCTCCATCCTTCCCTCCCTCCCTTCTTCCTCTTTTCCCTCACTTTCCTTTCCTCTGTAACAGAAATCCTGGCTGGCAAGAGATAGCTCATGTTGCTCCTTTACATTTACAATTCCAAGCAGGATCAAAGGGGCTTGATACTGCAATTAGCCTTGCAAGGGTATCAAAAGTAAATCTGAATTTTCTGTTGAACTCTTAGAAATATGGAAAATGGATTAAGAAACTATTTCCCTGAGATTAGGAATGCCTGTTATAAGCAGTTTATGTAAAGGGAGCTTCCAATTGGCTATTTCATAATTTTAAACATTTCCATTTTAGGTCAATCATTTAAATACGGCCATCAATAAGATTATGAGGGAAGAAAAAAAAGTTTTGTTTATTTTTAATGGAGCGTTCTTAATTTTATGATTTTCCAAGTATTTAGAACACTGATGTTTTCAAAAGTCAACATTACAACTGCCTGAAGGTACAAGGAACAATATTTGCAAAGATGACTCATTTTGTAGGCTGTCCAGGACAGTCACTCTTTCGGTTTCTGTTTTGAAAAAAAGCAGCCACTGCTCATCCAGCATTAACACTGAGGTTTGCAGTCCGTTTTCTGCCTTTTCTGGCTGCGGCTGTTACTGGGAAGGCTCCAGGTGGAGCAGCTCCAGGCCACACACAGCCTTCCTATGTGACAGTATCTTTTATGGAGCCGGGCAAAGGGATTCCATGTTCTTAAAAGGGCTGAAGCACAGCCATTGAACACCCTCATTGTCCCAACCACCTAGGGAACCAGGAAGTGGCACTTGACTGACGACTGATGAAAGTCAAAGCTGAATAATGGGTAAACATGCTGAAGAGAAAATATGGCGACTTGAAGAAGACAGATGCCACTTTTTTAAAAAGTAGAACCTGCTTATTCCTGTCTCGGATTTTTAGGAATGGCACTTGGTCACCCCCCTCCTTACCCTTGGTTTTGTGCTTTAAGAAAACACTGTTGGACCCTCACTGGTGTGGTCCAGTGGATTGGGCTCTGGCCTGTGAACAAAGGGTCACCGGTTCGATTCCCAGTCAGGGCACATGCCTGGGTTGTGGGCCAAGTCCTCTAGTTGGGGAATATGGAAGGCGACCATGCATTGGTGTTTCTCTCCCTCTATTTTTCCCTCTCTTCCTCTCTCTCTCTTTCTAAATAAATAAATAAAATATTAAAAAAGAAAAAGAAGAAGAAAAAAAAAAAACTGTTGGCTTCTGAGCACTTCTCCAGTTGATCCATGTTCACGTTCCAAATTTCCTGATCCCTTGTCCACTGCCCAACGGGCACTGTTCTTCCCTCCTGGTTTTCCTGAGCCTTTTCCTCCTCAGCCCTGTGGTCCTGTCTCCACTGTCCGCATCCACCCTCCCCTTATTCCATGCATTGCTTGCTTTTCCCTTAGTTTGGCCAAACACATTCACTTTGCTCTTTCAAAAGTTTTCAGGTTCCTCATCCTCCTTTGGAATTTCTCTTTCTGGGGTGAGACAAAATGGGTCCTCCCTTCTCATGAATTCTACCCATCGCATCCCTTTTCAGGAGCAGGACAGTTGCCCCTGACCTCTCCAGGCAGCCGCCTCTGTGGGGCCATATGGCAGGCAACCCTGTTCCCCCTGTCACCCCTGCCAGGAGCCACTGGTCTCTGAAGTTGCCCCAGAAGAAGTTGCCTATCTCTGACCTGTATGTTAAAGTGTATAGGTCACTGGGAAGGATAAAACCATAAATTGACTTCTACCAAAGCTGCTTACTGATGCTTCTCAAATCCCAAAGAATTCAGTGTCTAATACAGTCTCCCAGCATATTTGAATGAAGGTGATTGAGGCTGGTGGTGTGAGAAGATGGAAGGATAGTGGAGACACATTTCATGTTCTTCCAAGTCTTACTGAGTGTGAGCTCTACTGGCAGCAATACATTGGGACCCTGGGTTCCAGGGACCTTCATTAAATTGCTTGCTTTTGGTTGCCATTTTCACCTCTGCACCTCTTTTTTTTTTTTTTTTGGTGTGTGTGTGTGTTTGTTTTTTTCCTGTTGTTATTTTATGGCTATAAAATTTTGGGGGATGTGTTTTATGAATGCCCCCCCAACATTTTTTTTTTTTTTTAATTTTTTAACAAAACTTTATACTCTTTGCAGTAAATGTACAACAGGACACTTCCTAATCAATCAAAATGGCAACACAGGTTCATGGAGTAAAGTTCATTTCCCCCCAGATTATATACGAGTTTTGAGGTGAATCTGGAAACTTTCTCCTTTTATTTAAAAATAATTAGTTTTTTTTTTCTTAGAACAGTGGTACATGTTCATGGGAAAAATCAGACAAAGATGCAACAAAATATAAAACATGTTTCAGAGTAGAAGTGATAAGTAATATCCTCCCTGTAGCCTCACTCCCAGAGCAGATGTTCTCAGCTGGGGACAATTTTGACTGCCAAGGGACATTGGGTGATGCCTGGAGGCGTTTGATTGTCATACCAACGGACATTTAGCAGGAGGGTCTAGAGTTGCTACAAAACATCTTCAATGCACAGGACAGCCCCTGCATCAAGCCCAAGTGACATCTGTGCCTCTATTGGGGACCCTGGCTGGAGTGACAACTACCAGCTAGGTTTTGCATACTTTCCAGCAAGTTTAAAATACATATTTTTCCACATTAAAAGAAAATAAAAAACAACATCTCAACAGCCTCAGTGGATTTCTTCTACCTTGCAGCTTACTTTTCTACACTTAATAATAACTGGGTTATTTTTCCATATTGATACGTACAACTACCTCATGGGTTTTTAACTTTTGAATAGTCTTCCATTGGCTTATTAGACCATATCATATGCTCTAATACAGCTTGTAAAGGTGCATAATTTTGTTGCCTGTAATTGTTTTCTTTCTTCAACCTGTTAGTAATGGAAGACTGAAAGAGAAACGTCATTAAGAGCTGACTCTGTCTCGGCACTTTTGATTTTGCTGCTTTGCTTTGGCTCAGAATCTGACTTGGATGTTAAATTCCCAATGGGAGGTGGAATTAGTTTCTCACAGTCTCCAGTTGCCCCTGGCCTGCAGCACCGGGGAGTGTGGGAGCTGGTCAGAAGGGAACTGGGTTGTGTACCAGGCCACCAACGAGTTTATGCCGTAGACAGTTTTAACGTCTAGCTGACAAGCCAACAAACCATGTCAGCCGTGGAAATGTTAGGCTTAGGGGCTCTTCGTATCTGAATCACTTCCAAAACTTTTATTAAGGGCCCGGATTAGTTAAAATATGCGAGGGAGTCAAGTTGTCCCTTAGATTAATGAAGAAACAACCACTTCAAAGCCAACCCCTCACTGTCTACATTGTTTGCTTTTTTTTTTTTTCCTGCTGTGTGGGATCAACCTAGTTCAGTTGACAGACATCTTTTGCTGCTTTCTACATCTACTTCCTTTTGATTAGAAAAGTTAGGTCGTGCATAGATCCCTCTGCTCGAAGGAGAACAGCTGATTCCCACCACACAGTGTTGCTGTTGTTGGTGTGGGGATGTTCACGCTGACCGTTCAAGGTCAATGTGGTCTCCGAGACCCCCAAAGAGGAAGCTATCACCAAGAAAAGACTATGTAATGAGGACCACTTTGCAAGAACGTAATGTGACCACAACTCCAGTGCATTTCAGTTCTTGCACTATGTGGACTAACCTGGATCATCTCCCTTCAGGCAGCTTGGAATGTACCTTTCATTCAGGTTAGTCTCTGCTACCTGTGTGAAAGCCAGGCCAAGTTCATAACCAGAGGAACCGCTTTAAAGGAAGAAATGCCTGCTATTAGAATTGTTGCTTCTCACCTGCTGGAGTTGCCACATTCTTTCACATATATTTATACCTGTTGTCATGCCTAGGCCTGTTCTGTCCTTCCTCGCTGGGTTCCACCCAAGGCAATGAGCACCCTCAAGTAACCGGCATCCTGCTTGTTCCACGGAGATGAAAGGAAAAGAGCAAAAGTGACCAGCTTTCTTTAAGACCTCACATATAAACAGGATTATTTTCAAGGGCTCCCGCAGAACTTTCCGTAAGTAGCTACTGGCTGTGAGGAGCTAGTGGTGGAGTTATTGGCTCCCCAGGTAGCGATGGTGCTGTGCATCCTGTATACAGGTGCTCTCATGGATGTGGCAGGAAAGGCCATGCGGGACAGGTAAGCAAGACCCAAAAGTTAGTTTTGGCTCCCCGCCAGTGATTCACTAAGTGACTGAATCATTCACTCCCTCCGTCCACCTGATAAAGTGATTCGATATGGAAAAGTGGCCAACTTTTCTTATCTGCTCAGGATCCAGAAGCTCTACAGGGCCAAGTTTCTCTTCAACTGTATCTCCATAAATCTTGGGCGGGCTCAGCTGTTGAAAGATGACCCAAGGAAAAAGGGCACAATTGTGCAGACAGCAGAGAGAATGGGCTGAAAGAGACTTAACACAAGAAGGCCTTGGTTAGAAGAGAACAGGAATGTGTTAGAAATTTTCTTCATTTGGCTATGAATGCTCCTCGCCTTTGAACAACGTCATATTTTAGATCCCATGGCAGGAGTTTAAAAGGGCAGGAAGATTGCCAATCGCCTGATGATGTCTCAGAAAGAACTATTTTTAAAAAATTCCTTTCCCTGATGATTATAAATGTAGGAAGATTCTCAACTTGAGACACCCACAAAGATCAGTCCACCAAACCCTGTTCTGATTCCTCCACGAATCTCTTTTAGATGCCTTATCTTACAGAGTCATTTGTTATTTATTATAACATTCTATGAAAATATCATGCAAAAATTATTTTTATTCACTCTACTTCACAATCCTTAGGTGATACTGAATAGCTCAAGTGATGGGATGTCCTCTTAAAATTCTCTCCTTATTTTCAAAAATCGACTTGCACATGAGTTAGCCTCATGTTTGAGAGGATGGTAAGGATGGAGAGCAAAAAGTGTAACTCCTTGTTTGGCTTCTTGACATTGCAGCATCGTATTTGGGGGAAAAAAATAGGATTTTTTTCATTCTCCACCTGAGTGCTGAGTGCCCTGAGTTCTTAACAAAACCAGAAAGAATGTAACTCCTTTGTGCAATCCAGGTCTTTAAGTTCACACATGTAGAGGGTTGCATAAAAATAGCATGGGCTGAAATTTCCAGGGAAGTTATTTTTTCTAACAGAACAATTTCTGAAAATTGGGACTGAAATTATAGTTTGCAGGTTGTAATGTATTGAAATTCCCTTCTACTTTACTCTAAATAGCATTGTACTATGCCCAGCTGTAGGGATGGAATGAAACTACCACCGGAGATTTCTGAGTATCATTCTTATATCAAAATGCTGCCTGTTACACATGAACCTTTATAAATAAGAAAAGGTAGCACAACAAGGTGATATTAGCTGAGTTAATGCTTTGTGGATTATAATTTTTATTATCAGAAACACATTTTCCACTTTTTGATGTCTACTAAAATATGTGTATGTATGCGATCCCACATACACATATGTATTTATATATTGTATTTTTAGGGTTACTTGCATTTATTATAATTTTGCTGCTAAAAGCTGTTCCATAAGGACATATTCCTCAAATCCTTTTAGAATGAAAAGTTTTGAACCAGAGGAAACTTAAAAAAAAAAAATCCCCTTTTTTTTTTACCAGAGACAGATGAAAATTTTTCATTGTCACAAAGCAGCTATAATTTATAAACATAATTACCAGTGATGTCTTAAAAAGGGAATGTAGGGAAATTCAAAGTAGTTTTAAAAAAAATGACCCAAATTTATTATATATCCTCTGAAACTATTAGTGACTTGTTTTTCCTTAATATGCAAATGTCTCTCTTCCCAGATCCTTTCACAACAATGGCATTTTTGTTCTTTTTTAAAAAAGCCTCATGTAGTTTCCTGCCTATTTGTCAAAAAGGGCTAGTGTGAGTATGTGCTACTTCTTTGAATGTCACGCGTTTCTTATATGTGGTTCAATTTCTTGTTAGCTGTCATAAAAATCTATATTTGTATTACTTCTTGACTTACTGATGTGTTTAAATATATACTTTCAAAGTTAATGTTGCCAATAATGGGCCAAAGTATTATTAGGTGCCTTCTGAGCTGATGTATAGCCCTGTGTGGCATTTCTGCCCAGACTGCATATCCTGAATGCAATCTTGAAGAAACAGAAGACAAACTGAATTTGAGGAATAGTTAAAAAAAATAAATAAATAACTGGACTATTTGCTTAAAAAATAACAGAGGAAACAAAGAAAGGCCAAGTAGCTATTCTAGATTAAAAGACACTACAGAGACACATATGATCATGACATGCAATGTGTAATCCTGCCTTTGCTCCTGAGTTTTGCAGGAAAAAAAAAATCATTATTAAGGACTTTATTGTGACAGTTGACAAAATCGGAATATGAGCCATCGATCTGATGATAGTGTTCATGTTCTATTTCCTGGCTTTTCTGATTTTAATAATTGCACTGTGGTTGTGTTGGCTGTGAAACTGGCACCAGAATGTTACCACTGACTGGCCCTTGATTCAGCCACTAGGGTACTTGGGTTCCAGCTAATAAAGAATTCAAAACCAAGATGCAAACTATAAGAGAAAGTTTACCTACAAAGTCACAGAGGTGGGAAAAGTGAGCCACCTGGGGATGGGCTCAGGAATCAAGTGATAGAGGCCTAAGAAGGGCCCCTGGAGTGCAGGATGAAGAGAAAGGCAAGGCACGGCACGTGTGTGTGTGTGTGTGTGTGTGTGTGTGTGTGTGTGTGTGTGTAGAAAATCCGGGAGGCTCCAAGAGGAAGCAGTGCTGGCTTCTTCCTCCTAAGGCTTTCAAGAGTAGGGACTTTAGGAGAGGACCTATATAGAATATTCACCAGTCTTCCAGGTGTGTCCTTTCAGGTTGTGATTCCCAGGGTTAGTCAGCCCTAGAGAGGGCTTAGTGGTCGTTGCTGCTGGTCCCGATCTCAGGCATGGTGTGGCTGTCTGATTTTGCAGTTTTTCCGGGCCTGGAGCTGAAACACAGCCAAGGCCTGGGTATTATTCTGAGGGGCTAAGGCTTAAGGGAGATGTCTTGCAAAGGCCCGCCTGGGAGTTACATGAGGACACTTCTTGGCACCTTGTTCCTTCTCTATGGGGCTCTAACCTGTGTGTCTAGCAACGCAGGGAGAGGAAAGGCCATGGGAGGGTCCGGGCTGTCTGAAGGGCTTTAACCTGCATGACCAGTGCAAGCTGGTGGAGGAAAGTTACACTCAAGACCAGGTCCCCGCTTCCCCAATTTTACCTGCTGCTAGGCGCCCAGGGCTTTCTGTTCTGGTGACCCTCTGTACCCGTCCCATTGACCTTGCTCTGCTCAGGTCTGCTACATGCCTACCACAGTTTTATAAGAATATCTTTGTAACTAGAAATACATATTGAAGGATTAAGAGTAAAAGGGCATGATGTAACTTATTCTCCTATAATTGAGAGATATAAAATGGGAGAAGGAGCGAGAGAGGGACTTTAGGCAGTGTTAACAAACAGTAAGCCTGTGTAGTGTATACTGGACTTCATAATAATTTCGCACCTTCTGTAAGTTTGCATTATATAAAAACGAAAACTTACTAAAATAAACATTCAGTATACCCTTTGTTTTATTGTACTGTTCATCTCTCTTAGGGCAAAACCAAGGGCTTATTATGGTGGGGAACAATAATCTTTATGCTTATATATATATTTATAACTCAGTTCTTGGGGTTCATATCACGCACCAGAAGGGTACCAGCTTTTCCTAACCCTTTGCTATAATTAATGAAGAATCTGGTGAAGTGTTAATTTGGGGGCAGGGGAGATGTATGTTTAATAATAGCTCTAGCTGATGGGTGGCATTGATATAGTTCGAGCACTTGCGGGCAAAACACACCCAACTGTGGGGGCCTTGGGAGGCTCAGGGAAAGACATGTTTAAAGAGAAGTTTTATAAAATTCATGAAGTTTGAAAAATTAGGGATGCTCATCATTTTTCAACAACTTTTGGAAGCAGCTGAACTCTTAGTGAAATCATTTGAATCCAAATAGAAAGAGAAGTGCAAGAATTGTTAAAATTTATTTCTTTCCTCTTCAGAATGAGATTTATGCTGTTATTTTATGCTGTTCTTTTATGCTTTCTGTCTTTTGCTTTCAAATAATTGCAATTCTCTATACATTTATGATTAGAATTCTCTTTATATTTAAGTTATGACCCAAAGAACAAAATTCAGCCTTTTTGATTCATTAGGGTATAATAGCTAAAAATATGTATGTTTTATATATAAAAATATTTGTACAATATACAAGGCATTGAATTCCCACAGATTCTAAAGATACAAAGACTCACCATAGAAGATCTGTGTTTTGTAGAAGCATACAGTTTGAGGTTAGAAACGAAAGGGGCAGAAAGTTAAACAGATTATGCGAAGATTAAAATTCTCTATTATAGATTAAGTGCTGTGATGGGCATGTAATAGGGGAAAAACAGAACAGACATTTGGAAAAGGGGTGGTTATTAGAAGAAATCTAGATTATTAGTGAAAACAAGGAGAGTTTTAGTCCCAGAGGATAGCAAAGAGAAGACAAAGCAGGGAGACAGAGTATGTTAAGCTTCTATCCACTTTCTACTTTTCTGACCCCTTGGAAGTTATAATCAAGGGATTTTGAATGGCTATATCTGTAATTTAACTTCTAAGCTCTTAGCAGTAAAATTACAGACATTCAGTCTCATCATGTCCTTTCTGAAGCCTTGACAGACTTACCCCAGGGTTTTTCTGGGTCTGCTATGTGGCATAGGTGAGACTGCTGAGGTCACTAGGCTTCACCTTTTCTGCCTCTTGGAATTATATCTGTTGCCCTACTGAATCTTTTGGGTGGGCCTTTGAAGCCAATCCACTCACTGATAAGTATCCACTCCTTTATTACAGATTAACTGCTGATGATTCTGGCTTTTTATCATCCAGGTACTATCGAAAAGATCTAAGGACTAAAGCACACTCTGCCCAGGCTGCTCACCATTTAGAAGGTGCTCTGTCATTATCTTTTCACTATTGCCTTTTCAACTACGTCCTGGTTTTTGAGACTCTGGTTGCAAATATGGTAGAGCTTCTTGATTTTTTATGTCTTTAAATTTGTTTTTGATATTTTTTCTTTTAGCTGAATTCAGGACAGTTCCTTTGGGTTTATCTTCCAGTTTACCCATTCTCTCATCAGTTGTATCTATCCTCATTACTCTGTCCATTGAGTTAAAAAAAAAAATATATATATATATATATTTATTTATATTATATATATATAATTTTAAAGATTTTATTTATTATTTTTTAGAGAGAGGGGAAGAGAGAGAGGCAGAGAGGGAGAGAGACATCAATGTATGGTTGCCACAGACCTGACTGGACACCTGGCTTGCAACCTGGTTATTTGTGCTCTGGCTGGGAGTTAAACCAGTGACCTTTGGGTTCGCAGGCTGGTGCCTTGTGCCTTATCCACTGTGCCACCGGTCAGGGCCTGTCCATTGAGTTTTTAATTGCTAAAACTTCTATTGGATTCCTGTAATAATGTACTTGTTTTTTGTTTTTTTTTTTAATAGTCTCATGTTCCTGACTCCCATTTTCAAGTCCCTTTCTTATTTTTTAAAGATTATCCACATAATTATGTTATATTCTGGATTTAAAAATTTCAGCATCTGAAGTCTTTATGGCTGTTTTTCACTGTCTGTTGTTTTGGTTGTCTCTACCATAGGTTTTTTTTGTTCGTTTGTTTCCATGAGTGTTTTGTGAACTACTTTACTGAAATCTCATATTCTTTTTAACTAGGGAAATTTATGAATGTCTAGATGAAATCAAATTCTCACGTAAATGTGCTGAATGACATAGGCAGGAGGATTTGAAATTCAGTGGTGTAAATTCTCAAGACAGTTTCTTTTTTCCTTCTGTACTTTGCCGCAAGGCCCAGGCAGGCCCATTTCTGGGCTGGCATTTCTGTGAGGTAGGAAGTGGGTTTCACTTTCCTTTGTTCTGAGGCTGAGGTTGTGCATCTCTCCCACCTGGGATGTGTTTTCATCTCCAGCCCTCCCTACCCCACGCAACCGTTACAGTGGAAACGCCAGATCTTCAGGGTTTAGCACAAACCCTCGGAGGAAAGGCTGGCATTGGCACTTGCTTAGCTTCTGGGTTTCTGCTTTCACTTTAATTTTGGCCTGTGTGGATTCCTTTCTTTTGTGCCGGTTCAACAGTGCAATTAAAGATCTATTCTTTTCTTAGTTCAATATTTTAGTCATTTTTATTGCAGCATCTTTCCAGCTATCTGGTCTATAAGAGTGCCAGGAAACAGAAGCTGGCTCTAGCAACCAGCAAGAAGAGGGAAATCTAATCAATTACATGGTCGCAGAGGCCAGGAGAGGAGCAATTTTTAGTTGCTTTGGAGAGACACCATTTTTGGCACTGAAACCAGACTGGGACTTTCCTCAGCAGCCATTCCAATAGGCACCATGACCTTCCCTGTGGCTTGGATGGTACAGGACTGCCAGACAGCTGCTCCATCAGGCTTCAGAGCTGAAGTCCTTTTGAGTGCCAGGGCTGGGATTTCATGGTTTTTAACCATGAAGAAGATCCAGGAAGATGAATTGCTCTTTCCATCTTGTGTTACACTCCATGAGCTGGGTTCTAAAGTGATGTGGCTTTTGAATTGGTTTCTGAATCATCATGCTTACACTTTCAGTTTCTTAGACATGCTCAGACAGATTGGAATCTGTAAGACCCCAGGCATGGAAGATTAGTCAGATGACCTCTAGGTGACATGGATGGAATTGGTCAACTATCGTTATCAACAGTAAAACTGAGTCATAGCATCTTCCCCACCCTTTTTATGGTGTGGTCCAACCACTCTGAATACAAATCTCTAGATAAGCTGAAATCAAAGATCAAAATGTTTTGCAGTTAAAGAATACCTTCTGTAATTGTTAACCATTATGAATTTTATGTCCTGTACCAGTTATATTTTAATTTAGTTTTCTGGGAAAATAAAATTTAGAGAAATGAAAGAGTATTTACATGATTAGATGGACTGCTAACATTAAAGAAGTTAACAATTATTAATAACATCAAATTTTGAGAGGTTTCAATGATACTTGAAGACTTGTTTGTAGAATAGAGAATAGATGATGTGGTAGATGGAATCCTAGATTTCTGTTTAAATGTAAATAAAAGTATGTGGAAATATTAATACAATTATTTTCAAGAAAATGCTAGGTGAATATTCTTCTGAGAAGAGCACTAAACACATGGTTATTTAAAGCTTCTACACGTGGGAGAGTTGAGAGGAAGAAAATCTTTATATACAAAGGAAGAAAAGTTCATTGAAATGATAATGGCAATTATCGGGAAGGGATTTATGAGGTTGGAGATAAATTTCAATTATGAGGCAAATAACTGCCTGGCAACTTCAGCTGGATTTTGGTAAAGAAACAAAAGTTTGAAAACAATTATATGAGTCTTCTTATCTTGGGAAGTGAAAACAGAACTTATGTTCTTAGAAAAATGTTTCTCTCATGTCTCAGAAATGACAATAAATGCTGTTAGGATTTCATGAAGTCAATTTGAAAGACTGTGAAATATATCACAACTTCTTGGTTGGGACCCCTGCTGAAGAAATGCCTTTTATAACAGATTGGTGATCTGACCGCAGTGTGAGTTTAGCAAAAGCTCTTACCTATTTCTGATACTGTTGGGTTCAGTAAATGTGCTAAATTACACTCTTTTCTCTTAATTTTTTTATCCCTGCTATTATTTTCTCTCTCACATAGCCTGTGTAATAATAACAACTTTAAATTTATAGTCAAGTTTTTTAATGGGTTTTATAGTTATTTTTCTGGTTTCTAACCATTTTTCACCCTTCCAGACAAGTTTTCTACAATGACAGAAAAGCTACACAGCAGGTAGACTATATAGATTCCAACCTTTGCTTCATAAGCGGAGAATTATTTTTCTTAGGCTCAGAGATTATCTTTCTCCCCCTTAAAAATAAGAAATCTTGTTTTGCCAGCTAGAAGAGCTCTTTTCCTGGGCGGTAGAGTTCAGTGTGAATGTTCAAGTCTGTAAGTTCGACTTCTAAAATTTTGTCAACATTTAGAGAAAGAGCTAGAAGAACATCCATTACTTTCCTCATTTCCATTCAGTGTGAACTGCATTCACCCCAATAATATTATCATACTGGTTCCCATTGACCTGTTTTACATGAATTTGGAAAGCACATAAAGAAATAATTGTGTATCCAAAGCAGATTTAAACTATGATAGGAGAAAAACCACCTAATCAAAAGTCATTAAGGGTAGAAAAGACTTTGTTTTGAACCTGATGGTTTATGCTACTGTAAGAGGGAAGGCAGGGGTGGCAATTGATACTGAGAAACTATGATCTGTAAGTTTCATGATTAAATGGAAAGACTATTTTAAATTGATGATGCAGACTAATGTGAAATTCCTCACTTTTTCATTTATGCAAGTGATGAAGTTTCATCAGGTGGTAGTCTATTTCCCCCATTATGGAATTGAAGTGAATTTTCTCCCCCAAGCTTTGGGTATAAAGCATCAAGGCTCACCTGACTCATTTTCTTTTTCTTCTTTTTAAAGGTTTTATTTATTTATTTTCAGAGAGAAGGGAAGGGAGGGAGAAAGAGAGGGAGAGAAACACCAGTGCACAAGAGAAACATTAGCTTGCTGTTCCCCACATGCCCCCAGTCAGGGACTTGCCCTGAAACCTGGGCTCGTACCTTGACTGGCACTCGAACCGGTGACCTATCAGTTCACAGGCTGGTAATCAATCCACTAAACCACACCAACCAGGGCTCACCTGACTTATTTTCTACTTAAGCATTATATTCTCCAAATTCATGACTTTATATTAGTCACATAGTTCAAGAACTTTCAGAGAATGTCAAATGTGACCCATCCACATAGGAAATACGATATACAAACGAGCACTCATGCAGTGGATCAGGTGCAAATGACCTTGCAGCACTGAGTGACTGGTTCAAATGTTTCACAGGTGACAAGTTATCAAGAACCGTTGCATCTACCCTCTTTATGGGGGTGGACTTTCCCACAGTGTGGAAATTTCTCTCTAGGGCCCACTGCTTCATCAGGAGGGGAGAAGGTCATCAGGGTCTGGTGGAACGTTAGTTTTTCTCTGCTCAGCATTGTTTCCCATCGTCCTGCATGCCTCCCCACTCTTTGTGGTCCAGGTGGCCATGTCAGCCAGAATGTCCTGTCCCCACTTCATGAGTGAGCATGTGACCATGCCTTGCTATTGGAACACCAAGGATTGATTCAGGAATGTGTGTGTGCCTCAAGACAGGTAAGTTTGTGTCTTTTCTGGGGTTGACAGAGGGCTTTGCTGGTGGGGGGCATGTAATCCCATGGTGACTACAAAACAGGTCAAATGTGCCTCTGGATTTAGGGATGTCATCTTGTCTGACTCACAGATAAAACCTGTCTGTGGTATAAGTGAAGATCAGTGTGTCTGAGGTGGGGAGAAGGAGAGTCTCTCTCTCTCTCTCTCTCCCTCTCTCTCTTTCTCTTCTTATCTCCTATTGTGACCAACAACCAGATATATTTTGAAGTTTTCATGCTAATGTAAACAAATGCACTATAACACAGAGAATGATTTCACAGTGTAATTCAAATATAGATTCCCTGCTGAGAAAACACAAAGATGTTTGTAGTTGCCCCTGGCCTTGTGTAATAACTTGGGCTGTAATGCTTTCATTTACACTCACCGTGTGCGGGGCTGAGAACACCCTGGGAGTTAACCTGGGGGGCAATGTAAAGAGGAGCATACATTCTTGTGAGGCACTTCTGGCTGTCATTTTATTTTTTTGAGAGTTATGAATGGAGGTATTGTTGCAAACAGCTGTACCGTGAAGGCATTTAAGCCAGTTATTACTGCCTGTGGTGTCTGCAACTCAGAATGTTGCAAACACTGAAATGATGATCTACAGAAATGAAAAATGTTAAGTTTTAGAAGATCCAGCAGCATGCCTGGTTCTGTCTCTTTCTATTTGGCAGCTTCTTTTGTAATGATGATTCCAGAGCTGAGTGCTTGTAATCCTAATTAATTCAAAAGAGATGGCTGGAATATACGATACAACATTTAATATCACATGTTAATTTGGAGAGCAATATGGTAACACTAATTTTATTTTTAGCATATTTAATTATTCCTTGGTGCATTACGTTAAACCTACATTACATGGAACGCAATCTGAAGGCTTCGAATGTAATAAGTTATACATTTTATGTATCTTAGACTATGATGAATTTTGCTGAATTGAACTGAAATGACAAATTTATTTTGGAATTGAAAAAAATAGTAATTTTACAGTTCCTGGAAGAATTCCTTGATATATTGCCCAGTAACTTATTTTCCTCTAGTGAAATGACTATCTTATGCCGTAAGGTCTATGGTCACAATCAGTTCGGTGTACTAATTTCTGCTAACATTCTTTCTCATCTTCATTTCCTCCAAATCATGATGTAACCCTTCTCTTGGTCAAACTCTCCCTTTGGTTTAGATTAATATAGGAATCCCACAATTGGGTTGTTCTTAGTGTTTCATGACTTATAATGGTAAATCACACCCGATTTCATGTCTTTTTGGTTCTTGGGCAAGTTAATAGCTATTCTCAGCTATTGCCAAAAAACAAGTTAGCACAAGAAGGAAAAATACATATTTACTATTACAAATGGCCTCAAATAAAGCATGTGATTATTCACTTATAGTATGTACTTTTCAGAACTCTTCTAAATTGTCTTCAGAGGATGATTGATCCCTTAAGAATTTGCTCAGTCTGTAACACTTGGGTAGTAAAAGTAGGGTGTCAACACCAGCTATTGAAAATTATGAAATTTGATCGTGACTTACAATAAAAAAATAACATTCATTGTGTTGCTTTGTTGGATTCTTGTTTCTGTTTGACAACACAAATCCCAAGACAAATTTTCCACCTGCTTCCTAGAAATGACCTAGAAAGGACCTGCTGTCCCCCATGTAGCTCCCTGAAAATCCAAGATGACTTTTTTTTGTACTTTATAAGTGGTATTTCTTGGAGACTGATTGGGGATTAGTAAATGTTGCTTTTTAATAGTAAACAGCTTGGAGGAATAGTGAAATTAAGATTATTATTGGAGTAAATCTAATATTTTTTCCATTCTACTTCCTATAATGCAATAGATTTGTGAGATGTGGTACTGAACCATTGCCTGCTTAGGAAGCTGGAGTAATTTTTATATGCTGCCTGAGAAGCAAATAATGTAAATAGACTAATGAGGTAAAATTTAGTAAACAACAGTAATTTGAAATAAAATGTTAGTAGGATATTACCCCTCAAGATAATAAGTGACAGTTATTTACATATACTGTGTCCTCAATATTATTGAGTACACTAAACTATATTCTAAGCAATTTACATGCAGTAATTTATTTAATATATAGAACAACCCTAGGAGGTAGGATTTGCTAATTATACACATTGACCAATGAGAAAACTGAGGCATAGGGAAGTTAGTAAATTTGCCTGAGTGCATACTTACACTAAGCCAAAGAGTTAGAATTGGCATCCAGGAAGTCTGGTTCCAGATCCATCTTTCTACCCATCAGACTATAGAGCAGTTATGTATGATTTTAATGTGTTATATAAATCAAGAATTATATTAAAATTTCCCAATATCCTTTTATAGCTAGTTCTGTAGAGCATAGAAGACAGAGTAAACAAAGTAGCATTAAGTAGTATATGGCCGTATAAAGATTTTACAACTATGGTTTTAAGCCATGCTCAATTGCTGATAAATATGGGATTGGGTTTAACAAAGGTCTCTGGCATGCTTCAACAAGAAGTTGATTTAAAATATGCGAGCCACCATCCTCTGTGATGACGGAATTGTTATTCTACCATTCGCTTGATAGGCCCTCTGAGTTGGTTTCACGAGTTGCATATGGTTATGTCTAAATTATGCAAATTTTTCATCTGATTATCCATGGCCAGTGTAGCCAATGGGCATTGTGAGATGATGGATCATGGTTAAGAATTCATCTATGGTTATGAAACCACACATGATCACCCTAGAACTACCGAAATCCCTAAAGACTCCTCTGTGGTTTCCTAGCACTTTTTCTAACCAAAGGGCAGATACTGTGTGATAACAGTACACACTGACAGTGTAGCAGCTATCAGTGTGTAACGTTTATATTTCCTCTTATTTAAAAAAATATATATATAAAAGTGTTTTATTTGTTTATTCATTTATTTTAAAGATTTTATTCAATATTTTTAGAAAGAAGGGCAGGAAGAGAGGAAGAAAGGGAAAGAAACATCAATGTATAGTTGCCTTTCACTTGCCTACAGCTGGGGACCTGGCTGGAGACCTGGCTTGCAACCTGGTTATGTTGCCCTGGCTGGGGAATCCAACCAGCGACCTTTGGGTTTGCAGCAGGCTGGCACCAATCCACTGAGCCACTCTTGAGTATTTTTTAATACCAACGATGAAAATAATAAGCTTGAAGTCTCATCTACCATGACAAATAATTATTTGCATATTTTTATTTATTCCGTTTCTGCTCTTGTCTTTCTACAAAATTTTATGTTTATCATTTTGCTGTGTATATAATTTTGGATCCTCTTTGTTGGTAACATTTTCATGCTGCTACAATTTTTATAATTGTTTCTATCTTAATGACTAAACAAACCATGGAGTTGATTATAATATTTCATGAATCTATGTTCTAATTGTTGAGATTATTATTTAGATTTTTTCTATTATTTATCATTAATAAACATTAATACCTTGAAGCTGGGTTTGGTCTACAGGACAAATCCTGTTCACTAGTTACATTAGAACACAGTCTCACATACTCATTTACATATCATCTATTACCTCTTTCACATTATAATATTAGAATTGAGTAGGAACTCAACTCTCAAAGCCTATGGCTCTCAAAGCCTAAAATATATATTATCTGGTCCTTTACAGAAAAAGTTGGCCAACTCCAAATTATTATTGTACTACCCAAATTATTTTCCTTACTTTGGATAATTTCATTAAGATAAATCCCCAGGCTTGAAATTACTTGGCTCAAGTGTATAACATGATCTCAAAGAGTATTTCCAAATTGCTTTCTAAAGCTGTTATATTGATTTATAATGCTATCAACAAATATATATATATATATATGCTACTTTCATTCAAATTTATTATTGAGTTCTATCAGCTCTATCACTTTTTTCTTTAATGATCACTAATAGCACATCATTGGTCTTTTTGTTTGCACGTCTTCATTATGAAAAAGCTATTTTCCTGTATATTTATTAGTTTTTTTTTGGTATGAAATGTCTGATCATGTTTTTTATATGCTAATCTATTAGAGTTTTATTGCTTTGCTTGTTAATTTGTATGAGCATGTGGATGATTTTCTGATTGTGTTAAAAGAACCAGCAATAAGATATGTTGGCTGATGGCTTACTGCGCACAGATACATGTAAGTTATGCACATAGTCATTAAAGCAAACAGAGAAGTCAGGCTGATAATAATTATGAATGCCACCTTTTAAAGCTAGAATATCTGTGTTAAGATGTAAATAATACGAGCGGTTCTTTTAGTGCTCCCTAAATCTGTAAGCTGAACTCTGGTAAGGAAAATATGCCTCCTTTATGTAATGAAAATATTTGCTTATGTAGCATTAAATTTCTCATTTGTAAGTGATTCATTAAAGTTGACATCTAACTCAGCTCTGATCCTGAATAAGGGAACCATGTTATAATAATCATTTTCCTCAAGATGTGAAATGTTGATAAACTTGAGTCCCTCTCATTCTAGCGGCAAAAGTCAAAAAGACCTGTAATAAAATTGGAGCAGGCAATTCTGTGACTGAATAGAGGACTCAATTTTCAGACTAAAAGGAAGGACAACCTCAGGGAGATGGGAGTGACGAGAAGTTTACTTACATTTATTTATAACCCTAAGGAAGGTTTCCAGGCCTATATCTGCTGGCATTATTTGGAAGATATTAAACCAATGAGCTTTAATTTCCCCTTTAATATTATGTTTCCTTCCAGCTTCTCACATGTCTGGCTGGGCTGTGAGGTGCACAGCACCACAGAACGGGGACACAATTCTGCTTAGAACAGACACTGCTCAGCTTCAGTCGCAAAGCTGCATTTCTTGGGCACAGAGTCAGACAATCATTTCGAAAGCCAGACTTTGGTGAGGAGGCACTGCCATTCCTAAATTCTTTTAGCTTCCATTAACATAAACATTTGGCTGATTACCCCAGGTAAAATGTAGCTGGAACTGAGATTTAGAGACAGAGAGTAATGAGAAATATTTCCCTGTTGACCTGAGGGAAGAAGCAGTGGTATGAGAGGAAGACACAGGGTGGTGACAGTAGATGTGACGAGGAAGGATACATATAGCTAGCTGTCATGTTAAAGGGTAGGACAAATACTGCCTCGTGATGGAGAAGAAAGTGCCTAGAACAGCTTTTTGTTCCCAGGCCTGCAGGGGAAAAGTGCAACTTATCGATATTATTAACGTTATTGATGTTTTGATGCTTTGGGAAGGGACAAAAAAAAGTGCTTAGGAGCAGAAGGTAAATGGTCAGAGTGTTGGGAAATGTAGTGTCCAAAGACCCTACTTAGGACGATGGAATCCGGTAGTGCTGGGGGACCAGAAGGGACTGATGTCACCTCATCATCCACTAATCGAGGTGGCAGATGGAACCATCTGATGACAGGAGACAGTGAGGACCTGAGGGACACATTTCTGTTCATCCTCTGCACACTCAGGTGACTTCCTGGTGTCAGCCCAGTGCTGCGGTTGAGAACACAGGTCCTGATGTCAGATTGCCAAAGCTCGAATAGTGGTTTCAATACTAACTTATCAGTTGCCAAACCTGACTCAACTTACTCCTCATTGTCTTCATCTCTGAAGCAAAGGTAGGGTTCTCAGGACAACTTAAGTAAGGTAATTTTCATCAAGTATTTGAAAAGCTGTGTCATATACTTTAACCCCTCAATAGTCTTGTTAATGAAGGTTGTCACTGGGGAGGTGCATTAATTGGAGAAACTGACCCAGCCGAAGGGACTATTTCACCTGTGAGAGAAGGAGAACCTCTCTAATAATTAAGACTATGCCACATGGCCAAGGGGGTGAGCAGCTTAGTTATTAAAAAATAAATAAAGAAGTCACACGATAATTTTTTGCCGCAGTGCTTGTGAATTGGTGACTTCTGCACAGATTGTGGGGTGGGGAACAGTCCCACAATTCTGTGAGCCGCTCCAGCCACTATCTCTTCTTGACTCCATGGCCAAGTTTATGGAAAGAGTTCTGTCCCATCAAAAGCCCCATGTCCTCACCTCACTTTCTTCTCCACGGCACAGCATATCCGCCCCATCACTATGCCTGCACTGATCCCAACACTGCCAATGTCCTACTGATGCATGTGCCTAGTGAACATTTTATGAACAATATTTCATCTTTTTTACTCTTTTGTGGCCCTTTTCCTTTGTCCTCTCTGACAAGGGGCTTTGTTGCTTTTGCTCTTCCTCTCCACCTGTTCCTTTCAGCCTCTTGTTACCACTCTTCCTCTCTTGTTTCTTGGCTCTCTATCTTCATGGCACCACAATTATTAGCTCTTGGTTCTTCTCACTCCCGGGCTTGCCCTGTTCTTCAACTTATCTTATCAGGGGCTACCATGGGGGAACACGCATCTAAATCTTACATACATCTAAGCCTTGGTTTTGAGTGTAGATAAATACCTTCTCACTTGGGCATTTCATGGATTCCTCAAAGTCAGCGATTCTCCAGCTAACCACCATATGTCCGTGAAAATTCAAATCATTGTCACCTTAGGGAGGTCTTTTAAACTGTCCTCTCTTCCACACCTGCCTCTACCCCCAAATTCCACATGATTGGGATGCTCAGAGCTCTCTATAAAAGAGCTTACTTTTAAAACTATAGTGTGTGTTTTATTTCTCTACCTTTCCTAATGAACTACAGTCTTCTTGAGGTCAGAGATTCCTAACTATCTCTTCAGTGCCTGGCAAATGGTGGGCACAGAGTCAGTTTATATTGAGTGAATGAATGCATGAGTGAAAGAATGTGGCCTAATGCATGGGAATGGATTTAGAAAATACAGTTATGTGACATAGGAGACTGATCAAAGCCTTTACTCTTTCTAATCCTAGGTAATTGGCAGTAGCTTAAAAAAGCAGTATAGCTGACTACAAATGCTGTTAGCTTACAGAATCTTTTTCATATAATAATGTTTACTGTATGTACTGTATGTTATTTTCTATTTATTATATATTACATATGTTTTTAATTTATGTTCACTAGATAGGCCCTTATTTGATAAGTCCAACCTTCTCCCATTGTCTTGTAAATGCAATCTTTATAGATACATACTTTTTAGTCTTTAGCTGTTTTCCCTCTAATATTATTAAGTGCATATAATCATCTACTAAGATTTATATGAACCAGATATCATCATGCAACAAATAATAAGTATATAACTTAGATAAGTAGGAAGAGCCTGGGCACAGTAAGGGCTGTCCCTATGTTCATTGCTTGGGACAGACATGTGGCTGCCCTACAGTTTTATATTATATGCCCTTTCATTTATCTCAAGCCCCAGGGATTTGGCATAATTTCATCTTTGGAAGTTGACACTTTATTATTTCCTCTTGGTTTTCTTTCTGCCCTGATTGGCCATAAAATGAAACATTTCTTTTCTCTTCTCTCAATAACCCCTTTCTTGATGGCCCAATAAATAAGGCAAGTAACTGAGCTCTTTTAAAACTTTATGGTCTTTCTTAGGTGGTTTTGGGAGTGTTCTTGTTTTTGGTCTGGGGAATCATCCAGTCAAAGTTTCAGTGCCCTTGGAATCTGTTTCTTATCCTTGTCTCTGAATAGGGACCTTCAGACTGCCCACTGAGGTCCCAGGAGTGAAAATAAAACATCCTTGTTGTGCCTCCCCCCAGATTTCTTCCTTGGGCTTCAGATAGGCATGGAAGCTGCAGAAGCCACACCCTCACTCTTAAACACACCTTCCCTCTGGGACTCAAAACTTCAGCCCTCAAACAAGGTCAGGTTCTCTCACGTGTTCTGTTTTTAAAATTAAAAAAATAACTTATGATTGTATATTTAACATACATTATATTAGTATAAGCTGTATAAAATAATGTTTCAATATTTGTCTATATATTGTAAAATAATCACCACAATACTTCCAGTGTACATTCACTACTGCACAACCTTACAATTTTTTTCTGATGATGAGAATGTTCAAGATTCACTTTCCAAGTTACTTTTAAATGTACAATACAGTATTATTCATTACGGTCGCCATTCTGTACATTACGTACCTATAACATTTATTTTATAACTGGAAATTTATACCTTTTGACTCCCTTCACCCATCTCACTCATACCCCGCCCCTCCCATTCTCAAGATGTATGGGCTATATGTTCCTCTTTCTTTTTCTTAGTTAAATATTACTTAGACTCCTTCCAAGTTCCATGGTTTCATCAATCCAGGACTCAGCTTTTCTCCCTTGCTGCAAGTCCAAGGCTCAGCCTACTGGCCTCAGGTTACCATTGTCTTCCTCCTTGTGCCCTACTGGCTGCCCCAGCTTCTTCCCCTGTGCTGGGGCTGGGCTCCTCCTGGAGGTTTCTCTGCTTCGTGCGAGCTCAGCAATTCATGATCCTTCATGCAGAGTTCTTTGTGCTGCCACAGCAGAAGTGATCCTTTTCCCACACAGATTGTGAAGAGACAGTTTTCACTATGCTCTGTGGTTTGGAACAGTGCTCCATGCACTTTCTGGGCCATGGTGGCAATGGTGACAATGCTGGTGTTGACGAAGAAGGAGATGAATGAGGTGGGGACAGATATGAGACTCCAGGTCCCAGCTGCCTAGATTTATTTACAGAGCATTTTTCAGTGTGGTCTGCATAGAGAATTTTATGAAAGAAGGGTTCCAAATCTTCAACATTTATTCAAATCAAATAAACAATTTCATTTTTCCGAGTTAAGTTTATTCAATCTACTCAAAAAGTTCTTTGCAATAGTTTAATGGCTTTTTACAAGAACAGGTTTTTAATGTCAAAATAATGAGAACATAGTTCAAGGGAACATGGGACAGGGGGGAGATCAGAAGGGTGGGTACAGATTTTTTAGGTAAAAAGAGAACAATAACAATAATATTTAAAATGTCTTGAACTGTGATGTTCCTCTAACTTTGGTTCATAAGAAACGAGTTATGCCACCAGATTCATTTATTCATAATCTAACACATACGTATTATGAACATTGTCTTCTTGGAGTGCATCTACCTACAGGTTCATTTTTATGCCTGATTTTCATCAGTCCATTTTTATGAGGCTGTTCTAAGCCGAAACACATACTGGAAAAACAAGTATAGTAGAGTCAAGATTTGTATCAAAATTTCACGTCTCTAACAGCTAAGCTTGGTAAGACCTGTGGAGCTTGTTGCAATTATAGAATAATCTCTTCTGTAAGATCTAAAAACTTACTAACATATAATGTTACCTTATTTTTGGTGTGTTTAGAAAAGCAGTGTGCTTACTGTATGCCAAATGCATAAATATATATATATATCAAGTTTCTCTTCAGTTTTACTTAACCTTTACAACAGTGGAGTGGTTCATTTAAAAAAATGTGGCCAAGAGAAGTTCAATAACTTGGTTAAGTTTTTATGGCTTGTAAGTAATAGAACTAAGCTGGAATCTCATGTCTGTCTGGTTATAAAGCTTATGTGTTTATATACATATATGTAAGTATATGCACAAATATACATGTGTATGTACATATACATACTGCTTATTTTTTAATTCTTATTTTATTTGTTTCAGCTGTACATGATGGTGTTTAGACAATTACATAATTTATGAGGTAATCCCACCAATAATTCTAGTAACCACCCTGCGCTATACATAGTTACTATCGTATTATTGACCGTATTCCCTATGCTATATTTTACCTCTCTGTGACTATTTTCAACTTTTTACTCCCTTCGCTTTTTTCACTCCCCTATCCCTAATCCCCTCCCATCTGGCAACCCTCAGTTTGTCCACTGTTCATACAGCTTATTTTAGGAAAGCTATTCTCAAATGTAAAGGATGTATTTTTTTTTTTCTTGGTTTTCCTTAAATACTGTCTATTTCCTTACTTGGTCATGACCACCCATAAATATAGTTGTCATTATAGTGATCACAATCCAAATTTCATAGTTAAATAAGACTCCTTTGCGCCTTACTTTATAAAGATTTCTACTACCATTTATAATATTATTTTGTTCACAGAAACCTTATGAGAGTAGTTAACATTGCTCTCTATCTGAAGAAAGCAGAATAGAACTGTCTGAAGTTACAAAGAAGACCTGGCTAAAATGACAGTCCCAAGGCCCTAATCACATCACATCCTTGGGGAACTTCAGAGCCATCTTGTACCTTTCACTGCAACTGTTCTATATTAAATTGTCAAGGAGAAGACAGTTTTAAAATTACTAATGCAAGGTAAACAGATCCTTTTAGATAGAATAATGAGATTTCTATCCTTTTTTTTTTGGTGCTATTCTTAACAGCTCCCAAACCCGCCCCCCCCACCCCCCCCATAAAAGCAGCCAATGATAGCTTTCTAAGTATAAACTCTGTGCCTTAATCTCTTAAATAAATTAGATTAACATAACACCTATAACACTATATCAACAAATTTCTAGCTAGTAGATCTGTGCAGCAAAAGTTCAGTTCTTTCTCTTCTGTTCAGAACTTCTGGAGAATGGAGAATGATACCTGGTTGCCCATGTCTGCCTGATCTCTCTGTTATCTTTAAAAAGGGTGGCAGGGAAACCGGGTTGTTATAATTTATAAAATGAATATCTACTTTCAGATGACTGAGAATCTTATCTACAGTGTTTCTTTATCCTTAAAGCCCATTTGCTGTGTGAACTAATCAGTGCATTTGCCACCTCCTTCCAAAAATTCGGTAACTCTTGAAATGCTTATAAAATAGGTTCTTTGATTTATCCTACAACCACAGGAAAGAACATAAAATTTTTCCATTAGTAACCAAAAAACCCTTCTTAAGTGCATGGCATAATACTACTGGAATACTTAACAATTTTTTAGGACTATCAAATATAGCTTATGAACTGACTTTAGGAGCATAATGGCCAAAGAAGCATAGTGAGTTGTTTTGAAAAGTAAAATAAAACTCTGGTATTTTTTGCATGTAATTTGTCCTGTATTTTACAGTCTTGTGATCTGTCTATAAAATGAGAGAAAGGCATTGCAACTTTGATGAGGCCAACACCAGGATACATAAAATAGTTCTTTTCAGCACACTTTGGGAAGTGACAAAGAACTTTCCGCTCATGTCATAAAACTAAAACTGCCTTTTTTATAGCTCTAAGTGTAAACTAAAGACTTATATACTTAACTATATGAGTTAAATATAACACTTCAATTTCAGCATTTAAAGAATTATATATTTAAAAACCTTAAAGATCATATATTTTATAAGCAAATAAGAATACAAGAAGAGCCCTGTCTGGTGTGGCTCACTGGATTGGTGCTGGCCTGCGAACCCAAAGGTTGCTGGTTTGATTCCCAGGTGGGGCACAGAACCAGGTTGCCAGCCAGGTCCCCAGCCAAGTCTCCAGCTGGAGGCAGATGAAAGGCAATCATACATTGATGCTTCTCTCTCTTTCTCCCTCCCTCCCTGTCCTTCTTTATGAAAATAATAAGTAAAGTATTAAAAAAAAAAAAAAAAGAATACAAGAAGAAAAGTAAGGTGATTGGGGAAATTATTTGAGCAGGAAACCAATGAGTTGGTTGGACCACTTACGCCATTCGGGCTGTCTATATCTTTTTAGAATGATGAGGAGATTGGATCCCAATAATCTGAATTTTTATGCTAATGTTTACAGCAGACAAGCCATTTATATAGATGTTATAGACAGATTTGGTCTATGTGGAGTACGTGAGTGTGTGTGTGTATGTGTGTGTGTGAGAGAGAGTGTGTGTGTGTTGGGAAGTGGTCGTTGGTTATCTGAGCCCTGGTCTTGTAATTCCTTTACCCCTAAAAACCTCTGCAGAATTCCTTGTACTTTGGGGATTTTAACTTAAAAGTCATTATTTACAAAATTTCTAAAATCCAGCTGTAAGTGTCCATTATTTTATGAGTTGTTGGCTAGTTAAAGAAGACACTCAGGTGCTTGTGTACAGTCGACATGAATCTAGAAGGACCCAAAATATTTTGCTGACAAACTAACTCTTGTGATTTCTCAAGTATAATGTTAGACAGTTTTTTTACATTAATGGGTATGATACGTTCAACGATAGATCAAAGAATACCTTGAAGAATCTTACTTACATTTTTTTATGAGAAGTAACCCTTTAAAATTATAGTACAAAGGCCAGGAAAATATAAATGGCTTTAGGAGTATAAATTAGGCTCACAATACTTATCACAATCAATTACATAGTTTACGTGACTAAGAAAAGGCAGGTGGGGAGAAATATACCCTACTTGGGAAAAAAATGCATTTCCTGGGAAGAGACAAAGGGGTAATAATGAGTAGATGGGGACAGTTGTTGGTTATCGAATCAGGACAAATATGCCAAGAGAGTGAAATCACAAAGATGATGCTGTAACATAGTGTCAGGCAGGCTGGCTTCGCAATTCCCTGTCACAGGTGCCGTGGGGAACATCTGCTTTCAACAGAAAGGCAAATATCACAGCATCAACAATTCTAGGCATCTTACCAAGGAGTCTTTTCACTCAGACTAACATTAGATGCACACTTTCAGCTTCTGCTGGAATTCTAGGCAGGGTGTTGATGTGGTCAATAAGCTGATGGCAAGACAGATCAGATATAATCAGGATGGCTCATAATAAGAAATTTGGACATGTCACGTAACCCATGAGAGAGAAAACTAAACTAGTCCCAGACTGTTTTCTTATGAAAGTATATAAAATTTGGCCTTTTCATAAATAGAGATTTCTCTAAAGTATACTTCTTAATAATTATTAAGCATTATAATATACTAAATAATTATTAACAATATAATTGGTACTTATTTTGCTAGACAGCCTAACACATTTATAGATGAATGATTAAACCTGTATATACCCTTTATCCTGAGCTGTTTCTGGAGCTACTATCTTATAGAGCTCCCTCCTAAATGTAATGCCTAATACATTTTTCACCTGTTACTCGGTCTACTATCAGTTAAGGCACCGATCTTCCTTTAGCCCCTAGCCCCCACCAGCTGGGCCTGCCCTGGAAAGGCAGAAGTTTTTGCTCCTGACAGTGAAAACCATAGGAACAGCCACCGCTGAGCCTAGACGCTGTGGCCTGCATTACTGACACGTCCATCATAGGATCCTGTTCAGAAGGGCTGCCTTCAAAACCAGGTGTGGCTGTAACACTTGCTTTCTCCTTCTCACCTGGCCCCCTTCTGCATGGGCCCTGTGCCTCGTGTCATCAGCTGCTGGTTTGGAGCAAGTGGGTCTGCTTGGTCTCTGGAACCCCACCTTGCAGGTGAACTGGTGTATGTTTGCATCTCAGCAGCCAGGGCACAAGGAGGGCAGGCAGTGCCAGTATCCATAACAGAAACTGGGCTCTCTCTCAAAAGGCCTTGAACACTTAAGGAACAGAAACAAAGTCCTTTTTTTTCCTTTTCATTTTTTTCACCTAGAAAAATAAAACAACCCCCCCAAAACACTACTGAGGCAATGAAATCTGCCAAAGAGTTTTTCACCTGAATATGAGGCAAGAGCAAATTTCCCTTTGTCTTTTGGCTGGAAACTTAAGAATGCTTATTTCTGATCATGGACGGGACCCAATTCAAGGCATTACCTGGGCAACGTGACGTTCAGTCCTTCACACAATTCTTGCATTAACTACCGGGCGTAGGAAGTGCAAAGTTTACGAGTCACAACAAGATGGCTCTGTCAAATTTGAAACTCAGGGTGCGATGCTCAGACAATTTTTGCTTTAAACATCATTACCAATAATAACCCCTGGGATCTGAACTCAGCCGGATATGTGGCTAGTGATGCGTGAGGTCGAATGGAATGCGGCGTCGTTCCCCTGCTCCATTAGCTAAGCCTGGCTAAACAGTAGAAACCTGCTTTTGTGAGCTTGTCCAGGACAGGTATACATAACTTTACAGAGCCATTTATGAGTCTGGAGACACAGAGGCTGTCTAATTAAAGATGCCCTTTGTCCAGGCTCCTTTTAGACCCAAATTGCACTTTCATTCAAAGGAATGCATAAATATGCATGGTAATTGAGTCTAATGACAAGGAAAAGAATGTGATGAAATATCTCCTGATAAAATCTAGTCTGGGCCTGCAAAGAGGCTCCGGACTCCTTTTCAGCCACTGTGATTTACAGCAGAAAGTGAAATCCTAAGAGTGAAGTCATTTTGTTCTAAATGTAGGATACAGGTAGGGAAGAGCAGAGGGCCTTGGTGTTACTCGGACAAGAGACAATTATACATGTTCTCTAGCTGGAGAAGGAAAATCCCATTGGACAAGTCTGCCTTCCTTGATGGCCTATTTTAGTTGCTAGGTCTTGAGTCAATTTTTCAGTTCCTCTTGCAAGTTTGTCGCGCTCCTGATTAACTGACAGTTAGGCTTAGGCGGCTGCATGAAAAGCACATTGTTTCTGGGGTTTCTTCCACTGTTTTCTTAGAGCATGACCCTTGTCACACTTCTCCTCTCGATTCTGGATCCGATGCCCTTCAGAGGTGTGGAATGCAGTTACAATGGTCAGGCATCTGAGAGTTTGAAAAGGAATCTTTAAAACTAGGTCCAATGATTAGAACCCAATGTTGAGGTCTTCCAGAAACATTTTGTATGTTTGGAGGTAGGAGCATTTACAAGCACACCACCCTAACTATATAGTGGTAAAGTCCAAGGGAATAGTTAGCAGAGGGGTAGTTTGATCTGATTTCTTATCTGAAAAGCATTCAGTGTTGAGCTTCTCACAAAATAGCTTCAGTTCTCTTAGGAAAAGGAATGGAAAATAGACACAAATAAAACCCTGGGGCAATGAACAAATATTCCTTCTGGTTCAAAACAAAGAGTTTTGGTCATCAAAATAATCATCAACGGAACAACTATCTTGATACTGCACCTGACAGAGTTAGCATTTACAGGCACATCATGTAAGAGAAACAGGCAGTCACAAGCTGTACACTGTGTACACTTGGGTACACTTCCTCGTAACAAGTTAGGTGGCTTTCATGAAGGAATGTGAACATTTTCTTGGCCAATTTAAAGGATATGTTTTCAAGTGGTCCCAATTACTTACTGAAACAGACTTCTGAAATCACATTATGGACTAGTCACTCCTAACAGTATCAAAATTCATGATCTACCGATACCCATTCAAGTTAAGCATTCTGTTACAAACATAAGACTCAGATAGACAAGGCTTTTCAAATGGCCACTTATGGCTTCTGAGACTCTCGCGTGCCTTAACCAGCTTTTCTTACCTTTCCCACTCCAACAGTGGCAAGGACGTGGAAACTGCTGTGTGGACCCGAAGCCACGTCCTTGTCACGGTTGCAGAGGGTTAGTGAGAGAAGGAGGCTCATGTTGACTCACAGAGTTATGGGGGAAGTGGGAAGTAGAGAATGTTTCTTAACCTAGCAACTACCTCCTTCTCCCTTCCCTGTAACCCCTTCCCAAAACCTTCATCTTTAGATTTCCTTTGCTCCTCACGTCCCTTCCCTGGAACTGAGGAAACCCTACCAGTCAGAACAAATTTCCTGTGAGTTAACATCATTCATCAGCCCTCATGGAGGAGGGCATGCATTGAAATAAGGTGGTCAGGGTGAGGGGTTGCTTGAGAACTTCTAAGGAAGGCTTCACTGTGGAAATTTATCTTTGTCAACAGCTTTTACTCCCTAGCTTTTTATAACGCATTTCTTCACTTGTTTTCACTTATTGACTGAATTCAGCTTTCTCTGCTGCCATTTAGGGCTCCTCTGCCAGCATGTAGATTGGTGCCTCCTATGGGTCTTTACCACTTCCCTCTACTGCTCTTCTCCTTCTAGCACTTTCTCTGGTGACTCCATCAACCCCATCCATGTTCATGGTTCTGAACACTTACCTAATCTCAGCTAACATCTGTCTCCTGAGTTTCAGGTTCATATTCAACTCCATTCTGAAAATTTTCATATGATGGACTGAACGCTTTTTGTCTCTTTAAAATGCAAATGCTGAAATCCTGATCCCCAAGGTGATGATATTAGGAGGTGAGGCATTTGGAGGGTGATTAGGTCATGAGGGTGGGGCCCTCATGAATGGAATTAGTGCCTTTCTAAAAGGTGCCAATTCTGGAGGGATCCCTCCCTTCTGCCAAGCAAGGTTAGAGTAAAAATACCAGACATGAACCAGGAAGTAGGTTCTCACTGGATATTGAATTTCTCAACCTCTTGATTTCAAAATTCCCAGCCTCCGGGACTGTAAGAAATAAATTTCTGTTGTTTATAAGCCACCCAGCTTATGATATTTTGTTATAGCTGCCTGAATAGACTAGGACACTTCAGCTGTTCTCAAATCATCTTAAACTCAACTTTCTCCAAAACTGAATTCTTCTTTTCCTGCACAACCCTGCTCCTCTTCTAGTTTTGGTTGGTGACATCTGTGACATCTGTGTCACACTGAGAGCAGGGCTTACATTTTCAAATGACACTGGCTTTGGGCAAACTGAGACCTGGGTAAAGAGGAACACGGGAGAGATCTTGGCCTTTTGAGTTTGGGTTTTCTGTTTCACCCAGTGTCTACAACTCGTTTCCCCCTGGCAACCGTCAGTCTATTCTCTGTATCTATACATCTATTTCTGTTTTGTTTGTTTGTTTATGCTTTTTAGATTCCACATACAAGTGAACAATCTCCTTTCTGAACCAGGAGATCTTCCTGTGCTTTAGTTCTGACCCTTTTTATTCCCTGTAATCCTCTTCAGTGGGAGCAAACCCTTGGGGCTCCTTCTGTCAGGTCACTTCCACTTCACCTGGTTCCATTTCCAACCTAAACTCCATGGTTCACATTCCAATCACCCTCTTGCCATCATCAAAAATGTCCTTTGCCTTCTTCGCTCAGCAAAGCTTCAGCCCTCCATTAGCCCGAACACTGGATTTCCCTGCTGCCTCACAGGGTCGTGGGGTACCCTGGTTGCTACATGTTCCTGGTCTCACCTCCATGTTGCTCCATTTGGGAGTAGGAGCTGCAGAGGCTAAGGGAGGTGGGGTGGTTTACCCAGGTGGGACCTGCCAGGGGGTGCCAGTCAGGACTCAACCACCTGTAGGGTACCTCCAGAGCACGCCCTTTAGCACCAAACAACCAATTCTTCAACTTTCCCATGAACTACAAACTATCTTTATTAAGAAAAAGTTCGGTTGAAGTTTTGTTCTCAGTTTTTCATGCACATAATTTAAAGAGACAGTCGTGAAAGCACAGCAGTCTGTGACCTTCTTATCCTTAATTTCCTCTTCCCCAGAAGCAACCATTTTTAGCTGATGCGTTGGCACGTAGATGCATATTTATAAGCACCAGGCATATGCCACTACTTAGTGATCGGTTGTTTCAGGCACTTCATGTTGGCTTCCCACAGTGAAATACGAGATTTGGCTCCAGCACTTTGGGAAAGCCCTTCCCCCTGAACACGTGTAGCACATTTTCTTTCTTTCTCATTCCCTACAGGTTACATTTATTTGTATATCATAAAATGTAAATGCTAATCACAACTGAGGCATAGGTGTGTTGTTGTATAATTACCTTTCCTTTCCTGAACACTGTGGGACAAGGCCTGGAATCAAGGCCTGACATTAATAGGTTGTGAGGCCTTGACATCTGGTGAAACCAGGGCGACCTCAAACGGTCTGACAACGTTTCCCTTTCCTACCCTGCTCTCTTGGAAACCATCCCTCAGGCAAACAACCCTCTTTATCAAGGGTCCTGGTGGAGTTCCCGCCTCTGCTAAAATAATGAATTTCAGCTTCCTGCTGGCACTCAGAATTCATTATTCCAGCAGCTAATCCCACCTTCCCAGGGGAGCCAGGAGTCAGTTCACCCACCAGGTTCTACACAGACCGCCTCCCACAGCCCCTGGAGGTGCCCTGCAAGTGCCACCTCTGCATGGCCTTGCAGGATGAGCGCTGTCCTCCACCCCCAGGCTGTACTTGTTACTAATAAACTGCTATTGATCTCATCTGCCCAGGGTTAGGTGTCTTGTGCTCAGCCATCCTATAACCTTAGTGTCGGCATTCCTCTTTCACCAGAGGGATGGATAGGAGGTGATTAAAACCTGTATCTGTCTGTGTTTCTAGGACTGATAACAATTTGGTTTTCCCTATTCTTTTCCCAGCTGTGTAAATCTCCTCTCAGTCCCTTCAACCCTGAATGTAAAGTCCCTCCTCTTGGAAAAGTGTCTACTTAGGGTCTCAGACATGCTCCAGTCTGGCCTGGTTGACTACTATGTCACCTTTTTTTGAGATCTAGCACATCTGAAAATGTTGGGCTTTTCTTACTTGATAGTTTGGCCAGGTTTAGAATTCTTGGCTGGAAATGATTTTTCCTCAGAATTTTGAAGCCACTTTTCATGTCTTTTTGTTTTTAGTACTGCTATTGAGAAATGCAAAACCATTCAAATCCCTAGTCCTCTATGTGTGACCCATGTTCCCTTTGCTCTATGGAAAAAATTAACCCCTCTTTCCCCCCACCCTCCCTTTCCCCACTTCCTTTTTTTAATTGACCAATGAAATGTACCAGTGGGTTTTATTTTCATTCATTGAATTTGGCACTTGCTGGATGTTGCTAATCTGGAAATTTGTATCCTTCGGCTCTAGGGAAATTTTCAGTCTTATTCACTTGATGGAATTTCCTATTCCATTTTCCTTTCCTATTCTCTTTTTGGAACTCTTATTATTTGGATATTGGCTTTCTTGAATAGTTCTGTAATTTTCTTCTCATGTTTTATTTCTTACCTTGTCTGTTTTCCATTGTTCTTCTGATTTTTAGACTTCTTTTTACTTTGTCTTTCAATCTTTCCATTGGGTTTTTCATTTCAATTGGTATAGTTTAAATTTCAAGATTGCTTTCCAGTGTTCCTTTTTGGGCATCTCTATGCTGTTGGAGAGGTTTTATTCACTGTAGGGTGAGTTGGCTGACTATTTTCTTGCAGTATCCTCAGTGTCAGTATTTTTGTTTTTTTCATATAGGTGGGCCAGATCTCCAGGGAAGGAATGCTTTCTTACACTCTTGCCTGGATGAATACATGTGCAAGAGGATTCCTCTAGCTCTGCAGATGATGGGGAGATGTACATTGAGCTATTTTTATCTTTTTCCACTGTTTCCTTTCTCAAGTTTGCTAAGTCAGTTACTGCTCACCATCTACTTTTCAATGCCCAAAATTACACTGCTGATGTTTACCTTCTTTTTGGATTTTTTACATGTATGCTTTGCATATTAATAGCTTTACGGTTATCTACATGGAATTTAGGAAAGAGTGAAAGCTATTGCATGTGTTTTAACTTTGCCTATTTATTTCTATTTCTATCTACCCTTTCCTTATTTCCTCTTTTTTGGTTAAAATATTTTCTAGTCTAAGGCTATTACTTTACCTAATAATCAAATTCAATGCCCTATTGTCTCTTCAGAGGTGTTGCTTTAATTATCATCCCTTCCATATTTTGTGCTTTCGAATCTGTTGCCTCTTTCCTGTCAGCTATAAACATATTGAGATAATTCCATCTTTAGACATCCTTTGAACTAATACTTTTCTTATGCTCACCTCTATCTTCCTCATGCTCCTGTCTTTACTGCTGCTTCCTTTTACAGTCAAGATCTTTGAAAGCACCCCCTGCACTTGCCATCTCTACTTCCCCTAAGCCCATTTACAATTCTACCCATCGAGGAAAGAAACTTCTAGTACAAATCTCAAATGACTTCCATAGTGATAAACCAATTAACACTTGCTTTCTTCTTTCAAGTTTCCTCTACTGCCCTAGTGTTCTTAACCACATTGACCTTCCTTTTTCTCTTATTGGTGTTTATTTACTGTTGAAACTTTATCCACAATGAAAGTAATATATATTACATAAAAATGGAAAAATAGAAAGGATATATAAAGGAAAAAAATCTTATCTCTAAATCTACTGTATAAAAATTAATGCCTATAGACAAGATTGGGCGTGTTCAGGGTGGTATGGCCATAGACAAATTAATGCCTATTAAAGTTAAGATGCTTTCTTCCCAACCTTTTCCTAAGTACATGTTATTTGCATAATTTAATACACAAATGATTTATATATATTTATATAAAGTTGCATATTCTAATTTTATAAAAGTTTCCATAACTCCATATCCAATGTTCCTGAGTATATCTCTGCTGTGTGTCTTGCAGAAGCCTCAAACTTAACATTTTCAAACAACTTTTCAGAAAACTTTATTACTTTTAAATTTCCTATATCAATTAGTGAATAATATCACTACTCACCCTATTGATAAAGCCAGAAACCCATGGGACATCCTCTCTTCTTTCTCTCCCACACCTTTTCATTTAAGAGTCACAGAGTACTTTGAATTCTACCTCTTTAAAAGCTCTTATTTAGTTATTTACCTCTTCTATTTTAGTATCACCACTTTAGGTTAGAATTTTACCCTTTATGCCTGAATTATTGCATTGCTCACCTCATTAAAATCCTTGCCTCTCTTTTAAACTATTATTCATAATGCTGTCAGAACCACTGCTATAAAGTTACCTGCCCAAGCATGCCATTAACTTATTTAAAAAGTCCTTCAACATCTCTCCATAAGCTGTTGAATAAAGTTCAAATTCCTTAGCCTAGGTCTCATGACCTTTGTGTGTCTTTCAGAGTGTCTTGCCTCTTACTCTAACTTTATTTGTGGCATTATCCAAAGTCTCCTTAGTGAGGAAACAATGGGTCATAGCATTTTTTTTTCCTTTAATACTTTTTTCATTCTCTTCTGTTTTTCTCCTTCTTGCCCAGCTAACTTCAACACATTGTCCAATAACATGAGCATCATCACTTCTTCCCAGAGGCCCTCCTTTATCGTGGAACCTAACTGAGAAACTCTTCCCATGGGCTTCCATATTACCCTTTGAACATTTCCACACTGTCATTTAAGTGATGATGTACCTTGCTGCTTCTTCTACTAAGAAATATACATCTCCAGAGTCAAGGCTATAGTTATTAATTTGACTTTGTATTTCTAATGCCTAATCCAGTACCTGACAAAAGATAGATTCTCAAAGTTTATTAAAGAAATAGTTTCCATTCTGATTTTTATACGAACACTTTGTTTTCAAGGGCAGCCCTTTTTACTTTACAATTCCTTAGTGAGTATGTAAAGAGACATTATTACGTGGGTGTGAGGGGAAAATGGAAGAAGCATAGAAGTTCATATAGATCATCATAAAGGATTATTCCAAATTATCCTTATGGGTTTCTCAGTCTTGTTTTTATGATAGGGCTAGAACTTAACCAAAGTGTGGAAGTAGGAAGAGATGGGAAGTTATCTCATTTGAAAGTCTAATGCAATGAATGGTATGCTTTCAAAGGAAAATCGTTGCAGAATAGTATCATTAAAGTCTTTTAATAGATAATTGTTTGGGTTTGTTTGTGCATTTCATTGACAAATTACATAATATTATGATAAGAAAAACTATCATTTAAAATTACACACTTTAAAAATATTAAATACTAAAAATTGCATACACGCTCTACTACTGGTTGAACAGTATTAATTTTCCATGTAAAAATTTTCTCTCTGTGTTTATTCATAAGGTGCTTTCATTACAGGGTAGGCTCATTTTCCCTCCTGTGGTGTTTCTCACTTCATTCACTTTTATGGGAAAGTATTTCACATTGAGACCTGTAATTTCCCCAATTGCATTACCTCGAGATGGAGGTTCCTTGGCTTTAGAAACAAGTCATCACATGTTTCTTACCAATCTGTTGGATCTAAATCATGATACACTATTTATTTTATTGACTTTATGTTTTTTAGAGCTATTTTATGTTCACAAAGAAATTGAGAAAGAGGTGTGAGATTTCTCATATACTCAGTGCACTAACACATGCAAAACCTCCCTCATTATCAACATCATCAACTAGATTGGTGTGTTTGGTACAGTTGATGAACCTACATTTACACATCATTTTCATTAAAGTCCATAGTTCATATGTGGGTTCACTCTTCATGTTGTATATTCAATGGGTTTGCACAAATGCACGCTGACATATAATCCTCATTATGGTATCATATAGAGCAGCTTCACTGCCCTCAACCCTTGTAACCTCTGATTTTATTACTGTCTCCATAGTTTTGCCTTTTCCAGAAGTCATACAGTTGAAATCATTCAGCATGTAACCTTTTCAGATTAATGTCTTTCATTCAATAATATGTATTTTAAGTTATTTCATGCCTTTTCATGGCTTGAAAGCTCATTTCCTCTTAGTGATGAATAATATTCCATTGTTTACAAGTAACCAGAGTTTATTTATCCATTCATCTACTGAAGGACATCTTGGCTGATTCCATGTTCTGGCAACTGTAATAAAACTGCTATAAACACTCATGGGCAGGTTTTTTGTGTGAACATATATTTTCCATTTCTTTGGAGAAGAATTGCTAGATCACATGGTAGGTGTATGTTTAGTTTTATAAGAAACCACCTAATGGTCTTCCAAGGTAACATTTTGCATTCCCACCAGCAATGAATAAAAATTCTGTTAATCCATATTCTTGTTAGCATTGTTCTCAGTGTTTTGCATTTTGATCATTGCAATAGGTATGTACTGGTATCTAATTGTCTTTGCTTGTATTCTTCTAAAATTTTCTCAGGTGGAGCCATACAATGTTAGAGACAAATATGATCTAATCCAAAGATTCCCTATCAGAAAGTGGTGAGCATGAATATAGGTATGATTTATATAAAAAAACACTTTAGAAACTTTTAAAAACCATTGACCCCTGGCTTCTTGGTTTCCTCCCTCCTAGTAGTCTCTTAGTTGGTAGGACTTCAGCTAATTCTTAAACCACATTTGGATTAATAGAAATGAATATCCTTTTTTTTAAATTAAAAATATTTAACTGTCATCTGAGATTTTTTCATTGTTTTTTTGCTTGTTTGTTTGTTTTTTTGAGAGAGAGAGAAAGGGAGAAGGAGAAGCATCAATTGGTTGTCTCCTATATATGCCCAGCCAGACGCAACCTAGGTATGTGCCCTGACCAGGAGTTGAACCTGCAACCCTTTAGTTATGGGCCGATGTTCCAACAATGTGAGCTACACTGGCCAGGGCAAAACCACATATTCTTCTCAATATGGATTTGCCCCTTCTTTTAGGGCCTCCCTAGATGTAAAGCTATCTTTCTGCCATTTTGATAAGCTTTATGTCAGGCGTGATTGTTAAGTACACACATATAAACACAGATGATCATAATGTCCTCTGCCTTCTGAGGTGAGAACTGTTGATTTAGTGTAGCTTTTACTTTCAAGGAAACTGAAACTCTGAAGCTTCAAGTTTCAGTGATTTGCCCTGGTTATGGAGCTGGTGAATGGAAAAGTCAACACTAGAGCCTCTATCTCCTGTGGTTCGCAGTGTTTCATTTACTACATGCACTACTTTCCTGATCTCGCAACACCACCTCCTCAGCTGTAAAGAATCTAGAGGGATCCTTAGCCTGACTCTTAGGGTCATCACATCATTCTGCAGGAGAGGTTGTTCCGCTCCCTTGTCCTCACTCTGCTCCACAAAGCTCCTGGGGCCTTAAACAGCTGTTGAAAGCTCCAGTGAATAATTTCTCCCAACTACACCGAGGACTTTAGGAGAAACTGAAATAATTATCACTTCCCACTATACTTTTGAATCTAGGGAGGCCTGAAAAGAAGGAGCAAATCCATCTTCAAAAGAACATCCAGTTCTATTTGTCCAACTGTGTTTTCAGAGTTAGCTCAGTGGCTCTCCCTGCTAACTCAGAGCCTTCTATGCCTGCAAGTCACCACGTGCCATGGGGCAACAGAGACTATCAGCTGTCACTCTGAGACCTGACATCACCAGCTGCGCTGCTGCATTGCTCCGGAAGGCACAGATAGCCTTGTGGGAAAGGAGGGATTATTGTGCATGGTGAGCATAACTTTGGCCCACAGCAGACTTCCTCCCAAAGGAAACATCTCAAGCTTGTATTTTCTACTTGGAAAACAGCACGCCTAGAACTTTCTACGAGCGCCAGCTGCACCTCTCTTTCCTTGTCTTTCCAATACTTTCCCAAGTAAGTTTAAAAACAAAAACACTGCCTCCCAAAGATTCTGGCTATGAGAAGAAAACCAAGCCAAACCAAACCATCACTCAAACATTTCAGAACCTAACAGTGGAGCGGTAAGTAGGACCAGGATCAAAGGCTGTTCAGCCTCCATCTCTCCACAGGAAGCCAGAGGTGGGCAACTGGAAGGAGGTGTGCTGGGGAGGGCTCACCCTGTAATGGGGGGAGGCAGGAGGAAGGGGATGTGTCAGAGCTAAGCCATCAGACTCCATTCAGGGTTGGATGAAAGGCATTTAAGACGGCCTCTGTCAAGTGCAGCACAAAAGTGACAACTGCCGTCTCAATGGTCTGGACTGGAAGGTAGCCACTGCCTTTATGCCATTATTGGGAAAAGCAGAATTTAAACCCCACACTAAACACTTCTCCCACCTCAACACATACTCACTAACCCATGTGTACACATACACACAAATACGGTATAAAATGCCACTACTTTGGGCTAGAAATGAATAAAGCAGCAAGTGACTGCACAGCAGAGGAAGTTCTACAGTTGGCTCTAGCGATCTGGGAAAACAACAGATGGTTGAAAGTTTGCTTATCCTCCTCACAAGCTACATGAAGTGAGGCGGTAAAGCTGTCATTTGGATTTTAGGAGTTTCGTTTTGAACAACTCGAATTTAATTCACATGGTGTTCCAAGTTACGTGATGCATTTGAAAGTAACTTACTGGACTCTCGCTCCCTAGTACTTTGGCATCAGAAGAGGCCACTGCTCAGTTCTTTGGAACCACCATGACTGCAAGTAGGAAGCAGAACAGACTCTGACAATATGTTGGTCTTTCCTGCTGCCCCTTCTCTCCGACTTTCCAGCTTCAGTCCAGGCCTGTTGCTTTTCCACCTCGTGACTCCACATACTATCTCCTTGTCATTATTCCTGAATATCATTTCCCAAACCTGTGGCGGGTAAAGGAGAATGACCCGAAGCCAGCTCTTTCCCCTCTAATTCACCTTTACTTCCATGCCATCTGAGTTTTCTAGAGAGTAAATCTGTGCCTTGTGCTTGAAAGCCTTCAATGGCTCTCCATGATTTGTATAATAAAATCCAATCTGACCCGTTCTCCAATCCCTGCCTGTCACCTCTTTGCCTTGGTATCTTCAAACCTTGTTTTCATATAATCTCTTGTGCCTTTTCTTCTACTTCTGATTTATGAAACCCACTTTACCCTACATTGTTTGTTGGAAGTCCTGCCCACTGCTGAAGACTTTCAGGAAAGTCTGTCTCTCCCCTGTCCTCCCACAGCACCGTGTTAATGATGTGACTACAGCACTTTCCGTGTTGCAATGACTGTGCATCTCCAGCTCTCCCTCTCCACTGTGAGCCCCTTCAACGGGTCAGGGAAGAAGGTTATTCTAAGAGATAACAGGAACTGATGGGATAAGAGTAGAGTGGGCAAGGTTACAATAAAGCACAGAGCTCTCACATGGCACCATTTCGTTATCTAGTGATGATTCCAATTCACTTTACAGATAAAACCCAATATTTCCAAGGCTTATGATTGCTAACACTAACATTTGGTCTGCAATGTGTAAATATGCAATACTATAAGTAGGATACTTCCATAAAATATCCTCAGATATTATCCTGAATAGAGATATATAAAAATTAAATGACTAAAAATACCCAGAAAAATCCTCCAAAGGGTACCATGTAATCACTGCCTTTTAATGAAAGAATGAAAAAACATCAAATCAGATCAGATTTAGTTCAATGGACTTTAACTTCCAGAACGCCTTGTCATCTGCTTAAGTTCCTTGTTTAAAAACACAGAAATCTGTACTCACTGTTTCTCAATATTTATTTATGCAGATGAGACATGAGGATGTAGAGATGAACTCTAATTTATGACAACATGGAGAAAATGGCTAAAAATCAGTGTATCTCAGGATGATTCAAAATGCAATAAGGGAATTTCCAATGATTTGGTAACAAATGTAGCAGCCCAACTCCATTTATTTTTCCAGCAAATATTTCCAAGGAGCATGAAAAATGACAACTGCATAATCTGAACAGTTGATGTTTTCATGTTAGTTAATTCAACCTTTGTGTCAAAAAATGAAAGCCAGAAAAGGAACAGCAAGAAAGAATGTAAGTAATAGATCAAGTTTGTGTGTAAGCAACTTGGGAAATAAAATCTCCAGTATTTTTATCAGTAGCCAAATATTAATATTCTAGTCATTAAGCCTAATTACAGAGAAATGATATAATAAACAGCAGGATGCAGTTCTGATCTTGGTGTGGTAGCTATATGAAAATGACGAATGCAAAATTTTTGAAGTGGTAATAGCATCACTAATTCAGCCTCCAATCTTGAACAAGAATTGTTTCCAATGTACCGATCTCAGAAGTAGAATCCAATCTGTTAAATGCTTGTAACAATGAGAGGCTCACTACCCCTGTCTTAGTTTCCTAGGGCTGCTGTAACAAATTGCCACACATTTAGTGGCTTAAAACAAACAATTATCTATTACCTCACACTTCTGGAGCCCAGAAACTTGAGGATGTTCAGTAGGTCTGTACTCTCCACAGAAATTCTGGGCAGGAATCTGTTCATTGCCTCTTCTCATTTCTGGCGGTGGCAGGTTTCCTTGGCTTGTGGCCCTATCACCTGAATGCCTGACTTTGCCTTCACATCCTCTTCTATGTGTTTCTTAAAAGGGTACTTGTCAGTAGATTCAGGAATCAACCAGATAACCTAGAATGAACTCCTCATTTCAAGATCATTTAACTCAATGACATCTTTAAAAATCTTTTTATTCCAAATAAGGTAACAGTAACAAAATCTGGGGATAAGAGTATGGGCACATCTTTTGGGGGACCAGCATCCAACCTACTACGACCTCTAAAAGCAACCTATTCATTTTTGGGAAGGCCTTTTTAGAGTGGACTTTGGTTCTTTTTTTTTTTTTTTTAAAGATTTTATTTCATTATTTTTTAGAAAGAGGGGAAGGGAGAGAGACAGAGAGGGAGAGAGACATCAGTGTATGGTTGCGTTTCACCTGCCTCCAGCTACGGACCTGACTGGAGACCTGGTTTGCAACCTTGTTATGTGCCCTGGCTGGGGAATCGAACCTGCGACCTTTGGGTTCGCAGGCCAGTGCCTTAACCACTGTGCTACCAGCCAGGTGGACTTTGGTTCTTTTGAGCAGTTTCTATACATGCTTATTCTTTGAGTGAGCTCAATGGGAGGCTCTTCCCTCCATCTCAGACTTCATTTTCTGACCTCTTCCAAGCCTAATGGCACTAGCTTTGTCATTACTGATACTATTCTCAGACCAATTAATACCATTGTTATGTTTTCTAATTTAATTATTGTGAAAAGTTTTATATGGAAATTATCAGTGATTTCAGAATCATGAATCTATCCTCTGAAAATTTCTGCAAGGAAAGAGCCTTCTAGAAATGTCATGAAGGCCCAGGCTCCACTCGCGCTAAGCTTCATTTTCTAACTCCATCCACGTTCCCCAACCTCAACTCTCACATGCACCCTAACTTCTCCCACAACCATGTCTCTACTCTAGAACCCCTTATCTTTGGACCTATTAGTCATATGATACCATGTCCCCTAGTGCTTCCCAAATATTGATCTTTAAGACAAGTGAAACCATCACTTTTTGCATTTTGGCCATATGCATTTAATTACAATCAATTTTGTTATTTTCCCCAAATTGATTTATTTGCAAGCCTTGTGTTCCCAACAAAATTGTAAACTCCCAGAGGGAAGGCATAGGGTCTTTATTTTTTTTAGTATAATGGTTAAGAGGTGTTTAAGGGGCACAACAGACATTTAGTTTTTCCTATTTATGAGCAACTTGATAGCATGTGACTTGTAAACATTTGTAATTTTGCTGAAGCAGGACTTTCTTAATTATAAAAGTTAGATAAGCTTTTGAAAATAGAAGTTTCCTAAACCATCCAATCTTCCAGTCCCATTTGACTTTAATTTTACCAAAGTTTAGGGTTTTACTGTATATTATTTGATACAATTTCAAATAAAAGCATATTGTCTCTTTAAGTTAAAAATTATGCAATTTTATAACTTTTTAAATAGATATTGCCCAATTGTCCTTTGCAAAGTTGGCATGGGTTAAGAATTTGAATTTTCAAAGGCTTTCTTTCAGTTTGGAGAGGAGTCATTTCACCTGTGAAAGGAATCAGTCCAGCCTCTGCATCTCATTCAGGCCCTTGATTCTTTTCATCCTTACAATTACACAGCCTATAGTACGTGTTAATTTAACTCTGAGTTTTTCAGAAAGGAAATCAGTACTGGTGCTTGATGGTAGCAATGAAGAAAAATAAGAGCATTTAAAAAGTGTTTGAGTATTTTTGAATTTGTTTTGGTTGTGTGAGAGAGAAACAGAATTAGATAATAGAGGTCTCTCCCGAAAGTATTGGCCACACAAACTATTTTAATTATATCGACATTGGCTCGTTACTTTTGAGACATACCTATTACAAATCTAAAGACTTCCTTATGGGAATGTTAAGGGTCTTCTGTTTACAAGTGATTAACATTGAGTTTACTGACAAAAGAGAATCATGGGCATAGCATGTTGTGCCATGGATCATTGATAAATGATTGGCCATTAAAGTGAGATGATATGTATAATGTATATTTTATATGTACAAAATTTTTATTTATAATATTAGATTTACAAAGGTGAAGCCCCCTGAAATTTCACCTATTTGAGAAGGTGAATACTGCCATTTGCTGTTTCTAGATCTTGTGACATGCTTTTAATGCCGTGAAATATTTTTCTATTTTTTAATCTAGAACTTCTTTTATTTTTATTTTTTTAGGTTTAAAATTCAGATGAACCTGGAAATCTTGTTTGCTTTGGAATAAGAAAACAAATGGTTATTTAGTTTACTTTCTTTTTCATGGATAATTATATTATTTGCCGAATAATCTATTTCTCTTCCTATTATTTTATAATGGCACTATTATACAATATTAAATTCCACATATGATCAGGTATGACTTTGGATTTGGTCTTTCTATTCCTGAGCTAGTATCAAATTTTCCAATTGCTACAGTTTGACAGTAGTTTTCAATATCAAAAATACTTCTGATTTAAAAAAGAAAATGATATAAAATGAATAAAGCAAAAAGTGAAAGTCTTCCATTTTATCCTACTTCCCAAATACCAACACTGCTCACAGTTTGGGGCATATTCTGGAATTTTTTCATACAATCTGTATAATGTAAATGGAAGGATATCTTGATCTGTAACTCTTTTCATCCAACAATCTACTATAGGTATTTTTCAACTCAATACAGACAGATAAAAAGTATGTTTTTATCTAAATACATATTGTAGGGCTATGCCATCACTTAGTTACCCAATTTCTTATTAAAATTATTTATAATTTTTTCCAATTTTTTACTTTTACCCAGAATACTTGCATTATTCTTTTATATATATTTTTATTGCCATATTTTATAGGAGAAATTCCTTCCTTCCTGCCTTCCCAACTTTTCTGCCCTTCTCTCTATCCTGCCCACCCACTCCTTTATTGTCTCACTGGGTTAACTGCTAGACATAGTTTAGATTACGGTTAAAAGTATGTACCTCTGGAAACAGTTCCCTGGTACCTCATGTTTGGAGTACTGGCCGCATTCCTTGCTACATGCTGTCTCCAAACAAGGCCTGTGACCGGCTGCTGTAATTGCCTCTTCGCTTGTGCGTGTCTGCCTTGTTTACTTTTGTACCTTTATGGTCTAGCATAGTGCTAATGATTAATAGATGCTGAACATTATTTTTACATGAACATAAAATCAATCAATCAATCAATCACCAATTATAGGTTTTTCTCTGAGGAGACAATGTAAGACATCTTTTCATCTGTTTACTCATGAATGTTTATTAAGTGTGCAATTATAATTGTTCTCTCAATATTTCCACTAGAAATTAGATAAGACCCCTGCTAAAAAGAATGGAACCACATATTTAGGATTTTGCTTATTTTTTCCTCTATCACAATTTAATGTATTTTTCTGTTCAAGTCATAATTGTAAATGCACAGAATATTTTAATTGTTTTGTGTTTTTGAAAACATACTACTTTCCTTTATTCTAGCATATGATAATTTTGTTTGCCCACAGACAATGGGTGATGGCTGGAATTTCTGAAGAGCTATGGCCTTATCTCAGCCGAGTATATCCTGAGGTGAATAGTTATAAAATATACGTCCAAAGAGAAGTGACTCATATTTACATGGGTGGCAGCCCGGGCTAATAAATGTGGGAGGTAAGCCGAAAGGAAAAGAATGCTGTAGGTATTTCTTTTTGATGTGTGAGTATGAAAGCTTTTATTGCCAAGATCCTGATGATTAGTGAGTTTACAGGGAAATGTACAAAGTTATAAAAACACAGTGCTAAAAAAGCAGTAACTTTTCTTTATTGTCTAGTGAATTGTTGACATGGCAACTGAGTTGCTGTAGCTGGTATGGTGCAGCGTGTCATACTAGTAAGAGGTTGGTACACAGTAAATACATTCAACAGAAGAATGACAAAGACTCTCTTCTTCAGTCAGCAAGGAAAAGCAGAGTCGATGCTCAGACTTCTGCAGAGTTTATGGTGTAGTTAGTGTAACTAAAATTAATTTGCAGGTAATTTTCTACCTAGTGCCCAACAGGTATAGGGCACCCTCTGACATGAGTTATTTAGTAATTGTGCCTGACGTGGTGTATGAAAGGTTAGAAAGAGTAGTGTGGAGCCCTCATCTACAAAATTAAGGTAATCAAGGGCCAAATAGAAAAATTCACTTCAAAAAAGAGATTTCATGCACTACTGTGCTTAAGGTACTATTTATCAGCTACATTTGACTGAACAAAATACCTAACTCGATATGTCTCCACCTTACTCATCAGGTCTCTTCTTAATTTAATAAAAGTAAATGATAAAATAGCTTGTGCTTACCTATGAAAAAAAGGATGGGAAAACTACAACGACTTTCAAGATGGAGAGACAAAAGTGATTATCTGGAATCCAAACCTCAAGAACTACTTTCTATGAGAATTATTTAAAAGCTGGTGTATTTTCTTTTTTAAAGAAAATGTCCCGGAAAACCCCATCAGTAATCAAGCTCATGTGTTCCGTGGAAAACCTTATACAAAGAACACCATATGGCACGGAACAGAATGGAGGCTTGATGTGCGATAAAATGCGTGTTATGGCCACAGAATGACCCTCACATAATTTGTTGCTTACTTTCCACTGTTTTCTCTTGTTTATTGCTTTCATCAGGTGGTGGTGTTCGCATGATAGCCTGTGTTTTTACACGTGCTTCCTGAGAAGTATGTTTTTACCTTCTATATAGCGCTGATGAAGTATTCTCTTAAAAGTTTGTGTTAAATTATCTTTTCCCTAACATATATTCTATAAACATCTTTGCTTGTCTTTTCATATGTTGAAGACACTGGAGCCTTTTTCCCTCCTGTGAGTGGGGGAAGATGTGGGTACAGAAAAATGGGATAGAAGTAGGAACTGAGGACAAGGAGGCTATAATTCACAAAGTTTATATCAAATGCTATGAAATGGTGGAAGAGGTGACCTGATGGTTTGAACTTAATGGGCACAAAATAGAACTTAATGGTCATATCATAAATTAAGATGTCTTCTCTATAATGGACAGTATACCATTTACCCACTAGCATCTATAGCAGAAACTGATGTGGTTGACTGACTCTTCCTAAGACTTAACCTCTCAATGATTTACTCACAAACTGGGAATAACAATAGTGACCTCATAGCATCATTGTGAGAAATTAATGAGATACCAGACATAAACATCTAATAAACAGGTGGTAGCTTATGGGTTCTAAGTGACATCTAGCACAACAATAAGGATTTCTAACTATGCAGCTCTCTAAACAAGCTAAATTGGCTTTTCAGACAGATTTTCTTGTCATTGAAGGTGTTTGAAGATTGTTTAAAGAAGATTGTTAGACACCCAGTTTTAGGAGATTTAAAGGATAGGATTTTGCAGCCAGTTATATTCATTTCCCATCAGTATGAGGCAGATATGAGGTCTGCATGGGAAGTGGGACATGTTATCAGCATTTTCCCCTACAGATGCTGAACCTAACTGCAGGAATTACTCAGTGTGTTTCTGCTCTGTGTTCCCATGTCTGGTCATCATCAGTAAGTGCCACCTGCCCTTCAGTGTTATATGACCTATTGTTGCTGGTGACTTTGACATGTCTTGCTCACTGCATGTACTTAGGAGAATTTGACATTTTTATTTAGTTTATATACTCATGGCAATGACCCTCTTGATAGCAGCTGACTCCTGATTTGAAGGGTGTCCTGAAACTTGACTTAAGTAGGTCTCAAGGAACTGAAGAGAGTGTTGAATCCTCTAATTCAGTACTGACCAAAATGAGATCTTTGGACCTTTCTCAGATGTGTTCTTTGGGATTGGCGAGTTCTCTATAAGCATTTTAAAATAGTGTTTATGTTTGTTTTGATGAACAATGAACAGATGTATATTCTGCATTATCCCAATGGCCATTTTGTAGCTGAAGCCCATTTCCCTGCCTATTTCCTGGCTTGTGTGTAGAGCCAGACTGGTGCCTAAAACAGAGCATTTAACTTGGGTTTTGTTGGGATGCAACTGCTTTGGAGGCAGCACAAAATGACAACTACCATGTAGGTCCATCATTGTACTTATGGGGAATTCTTTTCAGTTGAAGAGGCAAAAGTGACTTCTCTTTGGAGATGAACATTGGCCATTAGAAACACTTTAATTTTTAATGGGCTACCAAAAAAAATAATAGAAGTTGACTTAATATGTAAAAGTTATTGTCACATCAAAGAAAGCCAAATGGATATTATGCTACAAAATGTTTTCCAAGTGGAACACAAAATATAAATAACTGAGGAAAGTTGATTCAAGCTCAAATTATCTTTGTATTGCTATGAATAAATGACACCTAGCATTTTTTCCTTTCAGTCAGTAGTTTGGTGATAAAGTTTGTGCCCAAACTAGAAATTTTTTCCAACATCTGTAAGACTAGAAAACTCATTTTGGATTACATAATTATCTTCTTGATAGATTTCAACAAAAATTGAATTGGTTCTTCATTTCATGCAGATTTTAACAGTCCTACCATGATTTTAAAAATAAAATTTAGGTTAATCCTGAGAATATTTCTTTAGAAATTTCTCCCACACTATTTAAGTTTGAGAACCACTGCTTAGACCCAAGATAGGAACAAGACAGCTATTTAAGGGACCCTTCTGTCCCTTGTCTAATTTTGTGATCTTAATATAGCTGGACATTTGGAACTCTTTTCTTCTCCATATGTCATATGCATATTGCATTGAATCATTTCTGTGTTATAAATTTACTCTCTCTTTTTTTTTTAAATAGAGATTTCAACATTGGGGAGGGTTCTAGAGGGTTACACTCTGGCATTTAAAAATAATTTAACTGTCTGACATCAGACTAAGACCTATTTCCTAGCAACTGTGTACTGGGAAGAAGCCTGTCAGAGAGCTTCTTCCTGAAATAGCCAATGATCATAGACATTGATCTAGGCTTTATATTTTAATAAAAAGCTTGCTGACAGCAATGTTTGAATTAGGCCTGTCTACAATTTAGTCATAGCCATCAAATTTACTCCCAGCAATAATAATATAAATTTTATTGTTATCTCATATTTTAGTTACTCCATAAGTAACTTATGCCTTATAGCATACTTTTAATGTAATTAATTGCATGAGGAGTCTTAAACTCAGAGCCAAACAATTTATAGTAGTTTTAAACAACTTATGATAATGTTTATGCCCTTATATTTTATAGTAAATAAAATATCCATTTATCTATGAATAGATACATATTTTTTAATGAAAAAAAAAGATCTTTTACTTTATGTCATGGTGGAATTCTTTAAAGCTTTGTTGATTCAAAAAATTGAGAAGCATATCACAGTAGATAGTCATGATTTGGTTGAACTATTATAATTCTTAAGATTTAATCTTCAAATCAATCTCGCCCCTGGTAAGATTCTAAATGATGGAGAAGAATTCCCTGGGAAGAAGGAAGTAACTTGATGTCATAACAAGTTATGTTTGTTGATAAAGTTTGGCAGAGCTCAAAGGGAAAGCTTTTATGGAATTCTGGCTCTAGCACTTTTAATCAAAACAAATCAACTAACAAAAAAGTGGAAGGGTCCCTTTGTGTAGAACACTTTCCTGGGTCCTTTACTTGGCTTTGCCTATTTTCCCCCTTTCTTTATACAAGATGTATATGGATTTTGCAGTCCATAACTGCCATGTTTTAGGTATTTACAAACTATTTAGTCTGTTTTTATGGAAGACAGAAGATTCTAAGCATTCGAAATATATGGATTGAGTACCTATTTTGTGGCATGCACATGTTGGAGGCTAGAGACATCAAGCAGAGTCCATAGTTCAGTGACCCTGCCTTCAACGAACTAAGTGCATGTGAGAGAGACAGGGACACAGACATGCACATACATGGGACACTTGACATGCAGCTTAGAGCTTTGATCACATTATCATGGCTCGACTGCTCCCTGTGTCTTGGGAAATCAAGCAAAGCCCAACAGTGGACATTGCATTTCACCCAGATTTTTGAGATAAATTGGAATTAAGCAAATAAACAAACAAACAAAAAAAAAAATGGGGAGATTCTATCCAAGTTCAGGCTAAAGCATAAGCAAATGCATAAAATTTTGAAAGCTTATGCTGCATACAAGGAGCTCAAAATGAGTCAATAGTTATTTTGTCTTTCTTTTGTCCTGTAAGAAAGAGAGAGAAGACAAAGAAAAGAGATAAGAATTAGCATGGAAACATAGAATGCATTTTTTTTTTTTTTTGTATAATTCAGGAGTGGGGAAGAAGGGATCTGGATTTCAAAAGTAAGTGAGATAGCTAATTTCAATCAACTAAGTTTTAGCTTATATTGATATATTGAAAAAGCAAAATTAAAAAAAAAAATCACATTTAGGGAGGTAAATAGGAAGAACCAAAGTAAAGAAAAATGTGACTGATGATTAAGTATAGCAGAAACAAACAAAACAGCTTTTATTCTTGAATGATACCAATGACTATGATTTATTGAACACTTATCTGTGTTCAGATACTGTGTAACCAACTTATTATCTCATTGGATCCTCCTTTTCCTTTAATAAGTACCACTCATTTAATAGGCATTATTATTTTACCAACTTTATGGAAAGGCAATTAAGAATCAGAAAACTTAAGTATCTAGCCCAAGTTTATTGATTTATGAAGAGGTAGCTCCAGGACTTGAACCCAGTCTGTTTCCCTCCAGAGGCCCAAGGGCTAGACATCCATGTACACTGTATCTCTTACTCATAGGTTTTTATGAAGATGACCCCCATAAGTGGCAGACTCAGAATTTCTGTAGCTATACGGGATGGTTCAGGGAAGCAAATGATAACGAACAAATATAAAACAAAACAAAGAAAACAAATGGCAATCAATTTTTTGTAGCATAATTTGGACATGTTGATTCAAGAGAGACCTGGTTGAAGTTGTCATAAATGATACAGTAAGGTCAAAATAAACCAAGTTGTCTTATCCTTAAGGTTTTGTTCAGAGAGGAACAAGAGCATCAGCGTTTTATAGTGATTATATGATCAATGGGAAATTGTTTTGGAGTAGGGTGATATAATCTGTGATAAAGGGTCTTGGAGAAAATCTAAAAAAATGCATGCACAAACCCATGCATTGTCATGTTTGGGGCATTGCTAGTCTCCTTCTCTTCCTTTTACCCATTTTATTTTAAAAATAACAATTATTATTATTATTTTTTTTATCATGTCTAGATCTCTTTGTTATTCTCTTTCTAGGCCATCTTTTCTAAGATGTGTAGATACATGGAATGCTGGAGGAGCTGTACATAAGACAGTAGGAGCATTACTACTTCTGGGCTGGATGACTGAAGGTGGTGAGGGTATGCATGGGAGGTGAGTGGTTTGTTCTCTAACAGAGAGCTCACCAAAGGATCTGGCACTTTGGGAGGCTGCCTCTCCCTTGTGCCAGGAGAGCTGATTTAATTAAGTGTTTTCTTAAGTTCAAATAGTACTTCCTGCCCTGGCTGGTGGCACAGTGGATAAGGTGCTGGCCTGCGAACCCACAGTCGCTGGTTTGATTCCCAGCCAGGGCCCATAACCAGGTTGCAAGCCAGGTCTCCAGCCAAATCCGTAGCTGGAGGCAGGTGAAAGGCAACCACATATTGATGTCTCTCTCTCTCTCTCTCTGCCTTTCTCCCTACCCCTCTGTCTAAAAATAATAAATAAAATCTTTAAATTAAAAAAATAGTATTTCCTGTAAGTTTAGGAAGTTTATTCACCAAGTGGGAAGTCCAATTATCACTCAGGATGCACATTTGGGGGTTCAGCCCCCACACAGTCTATAGTCTATAGTAACAATGCAGCCATGCAGGCCACACAAAGTAATGATACTGATATGGCTGCCATGATTTCAAACAGCATCAAAGATGAACAACCCTTCTTCCCAGATCCCTGGTGGTCCAAACACAAGGTTAAACAAAACCGTTTACATGCTTTTTACTATTTAGAAGGAGGAAATACACCAGAATGTCAAATGTTAAAGTCATTTTTCATCATAGTTCAAACGGAAAAAAAGCAAGGAGAGGGCAGAAGCTATTCAGAGAGGAAAATGAATTGTCACAGGGCCTTTATGACAGCCTTCTTTTATCGTTATGTTAGAAAGAAATCCTCAAATGTTAGTTTTCTTTGACTTTAAAGACAATGCTATATGCCCAATGGTTCTAGTAAATTTACTTTTAAAATATCCAGAAATGTTTAAAGTTTCCTAACAACTGTATTCTGTATATATATTCTGTATTTTCCTAACAACTGTATTCTGTGTATATACCAGGCTTTGACATTTTGGTTACATTGAGGATTCATCCACAATAAAAATATATTGTAGATAATAGATTTATAGCCATGTGGTGTCTGTTTGTTAGCATTAGGAACAAAACAAGTGCAGAGCAGGTAAGGAAAATATACATTTGTCAGAGGAGAATTCTTTTCACATGGCCTGTCACATTCTGAAATGAAATGTAGTTAATTTCTCTGCTTCTTGGTTCAGTAAGTTTATTTTCTTAGAAACTATGCTCTGAGTTAGCATTAAGGAACTAGATCCAATTAAGTGTCATACTGGAAAGGGGTTAATATATACCCCTGGTTAATGTAATGAGAAATTATAGCCATAGAAGAAATGCAAAGTTAAGAATTAAGAGTAACAATGGTAAGAATAAAGCACTTTGCATTACTGAGAAAATGTAGACTCATTACTGTTTAATAATTTAAAGATCTAACCAGAGAAAGAGCGCTCAGAGGACATGTCTGGGCAAACAAACATTCCCTTACAATTCACACAGGAACAGATAGAACGAGATCCTAAAAAGCGCTTCTGGGTTTAGTTAGATCAAAATTTAGTGAATGCTGTTATTTATTGCTCTTTGTAGTGAAATGCAAAATAAAAGGCAATACTTCATTTGTCTTTGAAACCATGTCATATGGATATTCATTGGAAGGGTTCAAAATGTTGAAACTTCAAACGCTTTTCTTTTGAGATAGACTAGAAATCTGAGAGTAAAATGAACCCGGATCGGTGTGCATGCATTTCACCATGGCAAACAGTCATGGGGATTATTTATATTTTGAAACAGAAAATAATAGGCAAAATAATATATTCCTTTTTATGGTTCAGTGTAACTCACATTCATTAAAGTCAATGCACTGAAATATCAATCAATCCAGCAACCGTTTTTGTTACCTGCTTCAGACTTAGGAGAAACCAACAAGAAATAAGATAGGTCTGTTATATAAGCCGTTGATTTTTTTTTTTGTCCCTAATGAACTCAGGTAAAACTGCATGTTAAAGTCACACAAATTACCATGAAGCTATTTTTGAAAGGCTAAATCTGCTTGAGTTTGTTGGTTCAAAGTATCCACCTGTGTGCTCCTGAGTGGAGCTCCAACAGGTTAAACGTTGTTACTACTGCTAGGAACTTGGTGAGAAAACTACCAGCTTCCCAAGCCATGATCTTCTTACCCTGGAAGAAATCATAAAATGTCAATGTAAACATGAGGATTAACCTATTAAGAATAATTAATGATGTTTATTTTCTTTTGTTGTAAAATAAAGAAAAATGGTGTGATCACTAATATTGCCAGCAACAGATACATTTATGGGGTAACTTTCCTTGGAAAATAAGTATTTTTTCATTGCTTTGTAGATTTTGAACCTTGGATTTTTTTAAATTGGTAAAAAAATGTGTGTGATTCGCTTCCAGGTTACATTTATAAGTGAACAAGACTGACCATAAATTTGAAAAATTTATCTTGCCCCATTTTTATACACTTGCAAACAAACTTATTATTTTCTCTATTAGTACTTTTAAGATCAGAGAAGCAGTAGACTGTACTGGGAGCTCCTCATCATTGTGAACTTTTCTTGAATATTTGTTCATGATTTAGTAACATAATGATTTCAAATCGCATTGTTAGTCTTTCTTTATATTTACAAAATGGTTTTCAAGACCATCCTTTAATTTGAAGACCCTAAATTCTATTCTCGCTGACTAAGGCACCTTTTTTTTTTTTTTCCAAGGAGTTTACTTTTCAAATATGCTTCACAGTTCAGTCTGGACTAAGACAAAAAGCTCCAAGCGGTAATGGAATTACCAGTTCTTTAAACTACATTTTCTATTGTCACTTTTACGTTCCTTGCACAGCCTCGGCTGGCATCACAAGTCTTCCTGGCCTAACCGCTAGTTTCTACAAAGCAATCAATTCTCCCGAACGGAGGAGGACATAACTCAGTCAAAAATCACTCAACCACCGAGGACCTTCAAGATGAAATGATATTCCAGATGCCAAGCCTTAGAATGAAGTACAAAGCTAGAGATGAAAGTACACATCAAGATGCCTACCATTTAACATTTAGCTTGGTCCTCACTAAAGTTAACCCCTATTTTCTAATCCCAAAAGCAGAGGAAAACATATACAAAGTACCCCCCATGTTTATTCTAATGTGTTTTAAGGAAACTTTCCTCTTTTATTTCAAATGTTAGGCAGACTGGTAAATATAAGCACATGATTTCACCAGAATAAAGTATATGCTTTCAGTTATAGTCTGAAATCCCAAGAGGGTAATGAAGGAAATCACATATTTGAAAATGATGTCTTATTACTTCCTGCTAGTGAAATGCTGGACTTCAGAATGAAAAATCAGTTTTAAAAATCATTTACTTAATATTTTACCTTATATTGTACATCTAGACTTAATGAGACCATATAATGAATTCCAGTGATTCTTTATTTAACTTTGCTTTCCAGGTACAATCTAGGAAATAATTTTTTTGAAGGTAGAACATTGACTTAATGAACAAGAAATTTTAAAGTTCTTTATAAAATCATCTTACTGGTTGTGCAGGTTTTGTATATTTTTAAGGATTACTAGCATACAATATGGGCAGATAATGTAACTCTTTCCTGTCTTAGATATAGTAAAATAAATGTAGAAGTTGTATGAAATATAGCCAATCAAGTAATATTCTATAATGAAGAATACTCTTTTTAAAATTATTTTTTGGTTTCCATTAGGACTATAGTTTTTCTTGGCATCTTACTAGACACAGGGGGCTATACAAATTTTGACTATTAGGTTGGAAGTGTACTAAGTTCATTATGTTTATCCAAGTAAAAGATGATGAAGACAAAGATGAGGATGAAGATGAGAAAAGGAAATAATTCATATTCTTAAAGAACTTTACTTCAATGTGTAGATGTTTGGGCAAAATTCTACTTCCCAGATAATTGCTTCAATTGTTCACTTAATATTATAAATAAATATAAAAGGTGAGTTTTAAAATGTTGGTTTCTTATATCTCACTGGGGAAAATAGACCTTTTTTTTACTATAATAGATTATTTACCCAGCTATTCTAATTATTTATAAAAACTTAAGGTTTGAGGCAAAAATAAAAATTCATAATTGCTTCCTATATAATCACTCACAAAGATGACTTATACCATTTATTAAAAGAAAGTATTTCTGGTTTGTGTTTGTAAACTTATGCTTTTGATGTGCAATGAAATTCCAATTGGCTAATTTCTTTAGATGTGAGAAGAACCTGGTAGTTACTTCTAACAGTATGGATAAACTGTAAGTACAATTTATTTGACAAAAATTTCAAAAAGCCAAGTGATCTTATGAGTAGAGTGCTTCATTTGGTAGTTGCTCATCTGTCTTAACATTAACATAATATTTTTTTAGGTTTTGTGACTTGACAGATTGTTAACCTGGGAGATAGATTAGGCAATAGTTTCAACATGAATGTCTTTTATTTCACTTCACAATGTTTCATCAGGCTTTGTCATAAATGCCTATTTCATTTTGATGAAGCTTCTGATAAAAGCAAAAAAGGTACACTGCTATCATTATAAATCATTTCATTTTTTTCAAATTATTGATTTTAAGAGCATAACTTTTGTTGAAAGGGAGCCATATAGGTAGTTAAAATGAATTAAAAATTTTAGTATGAATTTTACATGGGGATGATTTAGAATGTGACTGTTAACCCTCTAAAAGACCATAAGCTGAATCATATGCATTATTTTCAACATTTCACATGTATTGAAAATAAAATAGAATAGTGTGTGTGTGTGTGTGTGTGTGTGTGTGTGTATTTTGGGCACTCTAAGCTTCTGGCCTGGAGACCTGCAAAATTTACTTTTTTATGTTCTAGATGAATGATTTAGTCCCTACTTGCAGAGGTGGAATATGATTCTGGTATTATTTTTGAAAGGAAATACTATGTACTGTAAAGAATGAAATTTTTGGATATAATAAGATCTATTGTTCAAGCCCAAAAGGAAAAGCAAGCAATAGACTCTCGTGTGTTTTTTAATAATAATATATTTAACTGTTTGTCTTCAGTAGACTGTTATATAATACAAACCAACTCGTGAACTTATGAATTACACTTCTTTCAAAACATAAAATAGATCTCTTCATTCTCAATGTAATAAGGAGTCACCACACTAAGGTTTTAAATTTAGGAGAAGACCACTTCTAACACAAAACCATTTTTGAAGCTTAATTCTTACCACATTATGCAGAAAGAAGAGGTTTGATTTACTACATTAAAGGCAAGTAATTTTAATTAGTGAACTTTGATTATGTCTGAATTGCCCTCTCAATTCTCCATAAGAAGTTAATTACCTAACAATTGAATGAAGAATTGAACCAAGTATAAAGTTACCAGAGAATATGTAAAATTAATAAAACAAAATAGAACAAAAACAAGAATATTTTGAGTTCAAACATTAATATTGTTTTATTAAAATAAAAATTGCCAATTAAAAATAAAATCTAAAGACAATATGAGACTTCTGATCAAAATGGCAATGTAGGTGGACATGGCTCACCTCTTGGCACAACCACATCAAAATCACAACTGAAATATAGAACAACAATCACTCAGAACCAGCAGATATCGAGCTGAATGAAATCTGACAACTACAGAATTAAAGAAACCATGTCATCCAGACTGGTAGGAGGCGTGCAGACACAGAAATGGGCTGGTCCCTCACCAATGTGGCAGAAGCTCAGCTCCAAGACAGTGGAGTGTTGGAGAGGGAATTCAAACCAGTTTAATTGGTTTATTGGTATACATAAATGAAGTTAACAAAGGTGGCATCTGGCCAGTCTGAGCTGTGTGATAGCATAACACTTATGCACTAAGAAATTCTCTTTAAGTAAGGGTGACCTAAGCAAATGAAAATATATGTGTGCCATGGCAGGGATTCTGGCTACAGTCACACTGACACAACTAAACTCTGGAGGGATATCGGGGGAGTGAGGAGTCCCAGCCCCACACCAGGCCTCCCAGCCCAGGTGCCAGTGCCAGGAAGATAAGTCCCCACAACTTCTGGCTATAAACACCAGCAGAAATTAAGTTGGTGGAAGAAACTGTTGGAGCCCCAAGTAGTTTCTGTAAAGGAACCCACACACAGACACACCTGCTCAGACTCCCTCCCTCCGAGCTCCAGCAGCAGCCGGGGCAACAGCTTAAAATGCACCAGTGCTAAGTTGGGAGAAACTGAAGTATCTGGCATCAAATAAACAGAGGCCATTGTCCATTTTCTGAACTCTTTGCCCATAGAGCCAGCAAGCTGGCTAACACTGTTTGACCCACCTTGGAGATCCTTTGAGACTCTGTGCCCTGCCCAAGTTATAAGTTCACCCAAACTGCTTTTCCAAATAAATGCTGGTCTTCCCTCATGCTTCACAACTTCCTAAATCCTATCAAATAAGTAATAGCTGGCCTCAGGGAGCCCCAGGTTTGGCACTAGCAGCAGCCAGCCTAGTTTTACAGCTTGGCTTCACCTGAGAATCTCCAAGCCTAGTGCCAGTAACAGCCATCTCAGATTGATCCTCCTTGGAGGGCGGAAGTTGGTGGTCAGTGGTCACAGCCTATTCTGCAGCTGACTGGCCTGGGTAAATCTCTCCCATTCATTTGCCGATAGCAACCAAGGCTCAACAAGAGGAGGGTGTACTCTTTGCCCAAGGTGAAGACTGCACCTTGAGTACCCAGCTTGGGTTATAGGGGAGGCTGTGCCAGTGGACTCTACAGGACACCTTCTACATTAGGTCATTCAACCAAGACATGGAGTTAAAGAGGGTCTACCTAACATATAGAAACAAACAGAGAGAGGCTGCCAAAGCGAGGAGGCAAAGAAACATGGCCCAAATGAAAGAACAGATCACAACTCAAGAAAAAGAGCCAAATGGAATGAAGATAAACAACTGATCAGATGCAGAATTAAGGTAGTTGAAGGAACTTAGTGAGGACCTCAACAGCATGAAAATGACCCAGTCAGAAATGAAGGAGGACACCCTAGTTGAAATGAAGAACCATTTACAAGGAAACAACATTAGCATGGATGAAGCCAAGAATCAAGCCAATGATATGGAGCATACAGAAGCAAAAAACAGCCAATCAGAACAAGAAGAAAAAGGGTTCAAAAGAAAGAGGGCAATATAAGCAGCCTCTGAGACAACTTCAACAGGTCCAACATTCCCATCACAGGGGTGTCGGAAGGAGAAGAGAAAGAGCAAGAAATTGGAAATCTATTTGAAAAAACAATGAAGGAAAACTTCTCTAATTTGGTGAAGGAAATGAACATACAAGTTCAGGAAGCACAGAGTCCCAAGCAAGATGGCTACAAGAGTCCCACTTTAAGACACATCAGAATTGAAATGCCAAAGGTTAAAGATAAAGAGAGAATCTTAAAAGCAGCAAAAGAAAAGAAGTTGTTTACCTTTAAGGGAGGTCTCACAAGACTGCCAGATGATTTCTGAAAAGAAACTTTGCAGGCTAGAAGGGCTTGGCAAGAAATATTCCAAGTCATGAAAAGCAGGGACCTGCAGCCAAGGTTTTCTACCCAGCAAAGACATCATTTAGAATTGAAGGCAGAGAAAGAGCTTCCCAGACAAGAAAAAACTAAAGGAGTTCATCATCACCAAACCATTATTATATGAAATGTTAAAGGGACTTATTTAAGAACCAAGAAGATCAAAGCTATGAACAATAAAGTGGCAAAAATACAAATCTAGCCACAATTTAATCTAAAAAACTAACTAAGCACACAAGAGGAATAGAGACAGAATTACGGATAGAGAGAACATTTTGATGGTTGCCAGATGGGAGGGGTTGTGGGACAAAGGGTGAAGAGATAAGGGGATTAAGAAGTATAAATAGGTAGTCACAGAATAGCCATGGGGATGTACAGTATAGGGAATGGAATAGCCGAAGACCTTACATGCATGAACTATGGACATGAACAACAGGGCGGGGGCAGATTGCCTGAGGGAGTGGGGTATACTGTGTGGAGGGGGACCAACGGGAGAATTTCAGGACAACTGTAATAGCATAATCAAACCACATAATTAAAAAATAAAATAAAATGGGAAAATAAAGGCAATTTGAAAGAGCTCTATTTATTGTATATTTTAATAAAAGTATTGAGGTTTTTATTCTATTCCAAATTCTAAGTTTACCTTTCCGTATTCTCTTCTTCAAAGGGCTCTTGCATTGTTACTGTTACTGTACTTCTAGTAGAACAGAACGTCTTATAAGTAATATTACTTCCTTTCAGTTCTACCAGGAGGGATTGCCGTAGTCAGAGCTTATGCTGGTGCACAGGGCCCAGGGAGCTCGTATGCATAGAAATGTTTACTTGTTCCATAGTTGATGGGAAGAATAGGAATTATGGCTGAGAAGGGATACAAAAGTTTGAAATTGTACCAAGGCTTGGTGGAAAAACCAAAAAGAGACATGATTCTCAAGATCAGAGCCTAGGATGAGTTGAAACAGGATAGAAAGGAAGAAGAAAATGAGTCAAAAGGGGTGGTTCAGCCCTCAGGTCAGCCCCGAAAGCCTAAATATTAAAGAAGCAGGTGGGTGAGCCAAAGACATCATGTTTCGAAGATAGTCGTGCCCCAAAATAGTTTCTCTGTTAGGGTGACCAACTGTCCTGAAATGAGGGTTAGGCTGGGTTAATTATAAGCTGTGCTATTATTTTTGGTGTGGTTGATATAATAAATAGCTAATACTTCCAGGCACTACAATGAATGGAATATGTGGGGTGGGAAGGGTTGGCATCAGTTAGAAGGCTCTGAATTGCTTTGTGCAACAAATGGAAGAGGGTTAGGCCTTTAAAATAGAGGAAGAAACAAGAGCATTAGGAGAGAGGCATCAGACCTGCTACAGAGGGGAAACGGAGTGAAGGGCTGGAAGTGGGAGTGCACTTTTAGGTGTCTGAGGGAGGAGGAGGAGGTAAAATTAACTAGTGTGGGAGCCTGTATTTTTTTTTGTTCAACTTGCACCCAGCTCCTAACCTGGAGTCATTTAGCATCCTCCTAGCTGAACCTGGGAGGTTTAGCCTAACCCAGTCTCTGGCATCATGAAACGAGGACATTTCATTAGCATCTGACCAAAGTAAATAGCTAGCAATGCTGTTCTGCTGCAGATGCCAGTATTTCCTTACTCTGTCTCACGGAGTTTGTAGTGCGGGACTTCCGTGAGGCAGCTGTGTCTGATATTCCCAAGCACCTGGCCTATTGCTCCCATCTGGCCTGTTGCTTTCTGGGGCTGATGGGTGAGCCTCAGTATCTCCAGGTTGGACTTTAGATAGCTGTGTTATAGGCACATTTGATCATCAAAGGATGTTGGCTGAACATGGCGGGTACTTTGACCCAGACACAAAAATGCAGTGTGGAATTGGATGAGTCACCTCCTCCTAGAATAGTTCAAACGTTTCAGCAATCCTGAATAATGAAAACAAGGCTGGAAATAAGTGATTGCTCTCCTACAATTCTTAACAAAGAATACTCGATAAATAAAATAGTGATAACTGTAGCTACAGAAATGTCTCCCAGTAGCCCATGATCCTCCCGAATTGACTTTACCCATTTTTTTCCCTTCCTCCTTTTTAATTTTTACCAATATATACCCATCATTTTTACTTAGTTGTAACTGTAGCAAAGATCCAAGTGAGCGTGCTAGGCCTACTCCCAAGGGAAAATGTAGAGGCTTGTATATTTTAGTACCTGTGATGGTCTGGATGTTTGCTTCCTCTTCCAATTCTTATGTTAAAATCCCAACCCCCAAAGTGATGGTGTTAGGAGGAAGGACGTTTGGAAAGTGCTTAAGTCATGAGGGTGGAACCTTGATGAGTAGAACTAATGCCTTGTCAGAGGCTGTAGAACGATCCTTAGCCCTTTGCACAAGGTGAGGATACAATGAGGAACCTGGAGAGGGGCCTCACCTAACCACGGTGGTGCTCTGCTCTCAGACTTCCAGGCTCCAGGCTGGCGAGTCATGAATCTCTGCAGTTTGCAAGCTCCCCACTGGTATTTTGCTGTAACATCCTGAACAGGCTAAGACATTACCCAACACGTTGAAGCAAACTTCATTTCCGAAAGACGGTTGAGACCACTCACGGCCCCGAGGGTGGGTACTTACTGTCGTTCCTAGAATTTCTATTTTTGTAAATGAGGCAGGACTTCCTTTGTGGGGAAAAAATGTGATTTCATTACCACTCACTGGTAGCAAATTCCTTGAGAAGTGTGGAAAATCTGTCCTACGCATTGCAAATACATGATCAATTTTACTTGCTGTTTTGCTTCTTAACGTTATGCAGGTTCATCTTAAAACCAGGTCTTGAAGTTTTATTTCCCACTCTACTGGTCCCTCCCACTTAGGGTTTTGAGAGAGGGACACTGGTCCCCAGGGAAAAGCAGTGCCTCGATGGTAAACACAGTCTGGGCCATGAGGAAAGGAGAGGGGTGCTATGGCTGATGTTGTTTTTTCATGGGTGCTTCAAGATGATGTCATGATATTTGAATTTGATGATTAGATAACTTTCAATAAGGCACATACAATTTTTTCTAAAATATGGAAGAAAAATATACTTTTGGTGGTAGAACTCTAGGGAACAGGACATGGGGCTAGTTTTAAATACATGAATGAATTTGGTAAAACTTGTCTTTGAATCAGCTTGGCCCTTCTTAGTCTTCCGCTCTTTCTCCTCCTCATACTCCCTGATAGTGTGTGTTCCTAACTTAGAGATCTTTTTAAAAAAAATTTTAAATTTAATTTAATTTTTAAAAAGATTTAAAAATTATTTTTAGAGTGAGGAGAAGGGAATGAGGCAGAGAGGAAAAGAGGCATCCATGTATGGTTGCCTTTCACCTGCCTCCAGCTACGAACCTGGCTAGAGACCTGGCTTGCAACCTGGTTATGTGCCCTCGCTGGGAATTGAACCAGTGACTTTGGGTTCGCAGGCAGGTGCTTTATCCACTGCGCCACCAGCCAGGGCTAATTTTTTATTATATTTATTAAAAATATATTTTATTCATTATTTTTGGAGGGAGGAAGAAAGGGAGAAACATCAGTGTATGGTTGTCTTTTGCCTGCCTCTAGCTGGGGACCTGGCTGGAGACCTGGTTTAGCAACCCAGGCATGTGCCCTGACTGGAAATTGAACGGGCGACCCTTGGGTTCACAGGCCTGCACTCAATCCACTGAGCCACACCAGCCAGGGCATAGAGGACTTCTTGATGGGTTAAATTACACAGAGGTTCTAGGGGCTTAATTACTAGTGTCTGGAAGGGCATATATTTTGTAAGAGACTTAGGGGACAGGATTTAACCCAGTGAGAGGTTCTCCAATAGCAGAATTTCAAGATCTGCATTTTGGGAGGGAAGGTGTTTGCTGGACTGTAATTACATCATTATTAAGCATAACCTCTGAATACGTGTAAAGACACCTTGAAAAATATTCAAGGTTGTTGAAAAGGAGTTTGAGTAGATAATCTCAAGATTTAGAGAAGAATAGGGGATGGGCAAATCATCATTATTGAAAGAAAGGGCAGTTGCATCTGCTATGTGGTTGCCCTATGCTTCTTACCTCTCCTAAAGCATGAGGAGGTCAGTATAGTGCTTATCAGAGGCCATCAAGGCCAAAATTTCTCTTTGGATTTAGTAAGCAATGAGGTGAAATCACTTCTTTGAATACTTCTTAAAATTTAGGACTTGTTGACCCTCTTAACATTATGTTTTCTTTAGCAATTGGTTTACTACCAATTGCTAAATTTAAACTCTACCATAAGACTCATTCCAATTTCTGTTCTGGTTACTAAGGTGAAGTTTACGTGAGATCTTAGGCACTGTCACACAGAAGTCCCAGACTCTGCTGGGGTATATATAGAAGTGTGACTAGGTTGGTTCTTTGTCCTCTGGGGTCTTTGGGTCATGGGACATGTTTTTGGACATGGTGATTGTGGAGTATAAAGAAAAAAACATTCAGTTGGGTTTTCTTGATTACTAGATAGTTGCTAAAATACTATATAGCTACTTGAATCAAATATAAAAATAACAAACAAAAGCAATAAAAACAGTCATATTTATTTACTTTTATAAATGCATTTACAAATTTATATTCATTGGGATTATAGGTAAACATTATTAGACTCCTTAAGCCAACATTTGAAGATTTTATTAATTTCTTTTTCTACAAAATATATTGACATAAAAGCTATATTATTTGGAAAGGTATTTATGCCTTCTATTAATTAGGACCCTTTTCTTCCACTAATTCTGTTAGGAAGGCAGCCATTTGTGTGTTTACTGTAACAGCTAATATCACATGCAAATTAAACTAAGAAATGTCTATTTTTAGAAATTTTCTTTTATGTTCTGAAACAGCCATAACCATTATCTAGTGAAAAAATACTATAAAAATTCATGCCATTGCATTTGGCCAGATATAAAAACATTGTTGGATTATATCTGATAGTTAGTGAACTTACATTCATTGATATCTATCTAATGTTTTATTGTTAAACACGCATGGTCTTGTTTTCATGTGCCCTCAAAGGTTAAATGTTTGGTTCTTTATAAGATTTTCAAACACAGAATAAATCAGGTCTTAGCTGTCTGTCAGTTAAATTAGTGGCAAAACTAATGAGGAGAAATTCTTGACCAGAATCTGCAGTAGTTCATCACTGTTTCAAATGATTGTTACTTTTTTCGATATCCTGTAATATATTCTTGCCCAAAGGCTTTTTCCCCCCCTGGGAAATAATCATTACTTCATTTATTTTCAAGACTTAGAGACATACAAAATTATGATTAAAGATGTGGAAATTAAATACACATAATAGGTAATGCTGCATTTTGAATGACACTTCATGGCTAAGGAGTGTTTGCTTGTTATTATCTTCATTCAGACAGTAAAGTCAGTTTAATGCATCACTGTGGTGAGCCGATGCCATTGCCCTACCTGAGTGAAAGGCTGGCTTAGAAATCCTCTGTGTTCTTCATGGCTCTGTCCTGTGACACTGCTATTTCCTTGAAAGTGGAGGCTGGTGTGACAGACACAGGGAGGATCACCTGGGGTCACCTGACCGACACATATGCCCTGGTCTTTATTCAGATGGACCCTGGACATACCCTTCTAGATGTTACTATGCTAGCATGATACCGGAATGGAAGAATTTTATTCCTCGGGGAATCGATGCTATTCCAGATATTTTTGAAACGCGTTGAGCAAGATGAAGTTGCTACTTTTTCCTCCCTCCATTTTTAGACTCATGACTCTATTAAGGGAAATTTAATCCTTATGTTTCTGATTCCTTTACACTTAACTCATCAAAATGTTGTTTTGTAAGAGCCCTTTGAAGTCAAGGAAGCCTTTTAAGTCATTTTTTATGAGACTTTTTCAAGCCTCTTTTTCTTAGGGACAGGAAGTGGCAGTTAGCCAACAGTTAACAAACTCAAACACCAAAAGGTTCAACTTGGGTTTGCATCTCTGAACCCACAAGTGTTTGAATGGACTCTTGACATGACCCATCTTTGCTCTGTCTGTAGTGCCAATAGCCATCATAACTGCCCTAATTACCGAGAGGAGCCAGGACCCTAACCGCCTGCCAACTCACAAGTGTTTCTCTAATCAATCCACTTCATGCTAAATTATGACTCATTTCACTTTAAAGGGACTACTTTATTACCCAATCAGCCTAGCATTTTTTGTAACTTCTGTGAGAGCTATTTAAATTGTCACAAAGCTAGCTAGCTACCTATTTAAAAGCTAGAACTTTTAAATCCAGTCACAAGTAAAATTACCCAAGAAGTCAAGTTCGCAGGACAGGTGAATGTTAATTGATCATGAAGGCTACTGCCCTAAAAGACTTTATTTTAGCCACTTAGTTTCTGAGCAAAGAAGATAACGTGGATCCTGAGATTCCTTGGAAAAGAAAATGCACATTAAAATGACAAATAAAGCATCTGGCTTCAGAAGTCTTCGTTTGATTTATACTCAATGGTTTTTAAGTATAAACCGGCCTCTGTTTTTTAAGGTAATTTAGAGCCCAAACAAGTACAGTGCTGTTGTGGCCATTCCCACTGCCTGATGCATTTGAAGTGATTTTGTTTGGTAGGCTTTAAAAACACCCTGGTAAGTATTAATTCTGCCATTTCCAAATTGTGCCACAGTGGACATGCCCAATAGGAACAGCTGATCTCCATGTTAAAGGACTGAAAGTAGCCTCAAATGTAGCGCAGAAAGGTGAAGTGAGAAATGATTTGCAGACAAGAGGGCTGATGGGGGGCTGATGGGAAGAGAGCTACTCGGGGCTCCCTGGACACTGTTCATCATTCCAACTAAGGAACCTGGGGATCCAGATGACCCTTGTACAGATATCAGGATGGCACAGTGACTAAGTGACCAGGGTCCCTGGAACCAACATGTGACACCATCCATCACATGTTCCGTGATCTTGGGCAAATGGGTATAATAATAGAAATGATCTCAATGGGCTGTTGTGGGGATTAAATAAGATGATACAGGTAAATGCCTTGTAGATGCTTGATAAATTATGATGTTGGGGATGAATAGGACCGGGAAGTGGTACAGCAAAGAAGCAGGTACTCAGCCATAAACCAAAACTAGAAATTATAAATTCCTCACATCCTTTAATCTTTCTAGGAGTTTTCAGTCATGCCAATGGCTTTAAGTGACACTTCATTATTGACAATTCTCAAATCAAGTACTTGCCCTAGGCCTCACTCAGAGCAAGGCCTAGGCCGGCATTAGTCTAGTCTTCAGTTCTGTCTCTGAACTATAGACCTTTTCTCCATGTTCCTTTCATATCCATGATTTTCCACATGGTGATCCCTTTGACATTATGCCTTCACTTCTTGTCCATCTACTGGGAAAATATCTCCCCATCTTCCGATGATAAAGCACCTTGTCTTCCACGAAAGTCTCAGATTCCTTTGTGCTGATTTAGGTCACATCCTATCTTGTTGCTTTTATGCTACCTCTTTCCTATTTCCTTGTAGCACTCATCCTATTTTGCTGGAAATCACTTGCACGTTTATTTTCACACTCCCCTGTGTGCACTGTAGGATGGGACCTGCATCTGACACCCTTGGGTGCCAGCACCTAATATGGCACATGGTGGAGGGTGGGCATGCAGCAAGTACTTGGTGAAGAAATGAAATGTGTCTAGAGGAATAATAGGAAAGTAAGGTGGGCTGAAAATAGTTTTGGTTTTAACCATTTTACTTTTGCTACAGTGAACTCTTGACTCCATATCTCAACTCTCCTTGTAGTCAGTCACGCCTAGCAAATTTGAGTGTCTTGGAAGTCATCTACATGGATGAGTGAGTGTTATCTTTCTGTATGAAAGATACACACCAGTGTTCTCTGCAAAAGAGGTGTGTATTCTGTTTCCCATATTATATATTGCAGATCACAGCCTGGATAGTCAACTAACTACCATGCCAGAGATTTCCCTCACTGTTAGATCAATGCCTGGCATAGAAGAGACCCACAGTATTTGGTGGATGAATGTTTAAAAGCAAAGAGTAACAGCATCTGGATAAATTAAGATGAAACTCAATGTGTTTTTCTTTTTTTCACTTCGTTCCTTAGAGTGATTTTGGTCTTCAGAGTGACTCATTGTGCTTAGCGCAAACCCTCTCCAATGCCCATACGAAGGCGTCTCCCTTCCCCAATCCCGTTCCTAATGATACCTTCACTACATTCTCCCCAGTGTGGGATGTGCTGAGAAACTTCTACGCAACCTTCAAAACCCACCTGCCTGTGCTCTATGAAAGTTGTAAGTCACTAACTGTGGGTGATGCCGATGGCCAGGCGGTGGCTTACAGTTCATCAGATGGCCACCTGCGAGGTACTATGTTTTGCCGGGCATCAAAGCCATCTGGTGAATTCTGAGCCCATCTAAAGACATTCGAGCATTTTTTAAAATCCAGAAACAAGAAATCTAGGATCCAGTCAATTGCTGAGAGCAGCCTAAAAAACTGTGCTCTCAGAGCCTCCGCACGAGGTCTGGATCGCCCACTTGTACTATTTCACAACCCTCAGGCTTTAGCTACATGGTTCTAAAGGGTTTCTTAAGCCACCCATCAACCCATTAATTAGCCATGAAGTTAATTTTAAAGTGAAAGAGAATAGAACATATCAGTATGTTTTACATAGTAAGAGTAAATATTATATTCCAGTAAACTGAAAAAAGAAAGTGAAACTGTGTCATGTTGCAGGGCAGGGTGATGTGAGTCATGTTCTGGATCTTGATGTAAAGCTTCTTTCTTACCTTGGGTTGTAGTAAAAACAGCCTAAAAGCTGCTGTCTTAGAAACTCAGAAGCCACGGAGGCTTGGATGTTGATCAAGGAATCACAACCATCCTGTAATAGGAAACTGTTAAACAGGGACACTGATCAGCACAAACTCACATGGCCTATGTAGGTCGGGTGGCCCTCAGCTGCACCAGCTCTCAGTTCTTCGTAGAGACAGAAGATGGGAATATCTTGGGTAATTGATGAATTTCAGATTTCTTATATCTAATTTTTCCCTTAATGTGAGAAATAGCTATTGAATTCCTGTTATCTATCATGAACTCTTCTAGATGCTAGAGAGATAGCAAAGTCAAGGTCAGATTTTAAACTCATGGAACTTAAGATGTTCCCCCCTCCCCCAAAGTCATAACTTCGAGTTATAAAACTGGTTTATCTCCTTGTCTCCAGCTGTCAACCTTCTCTAATAAAAAAGCCTAATAAACCAAAATTGATCAAAACGCTGAACAACTGAAAGAAAAAAAATGGGGAAAAACTGAGCCTGAAAAACACCTAATTAACCCTGGTACTCAAGGCAATGAGGGAAGTAATAATGTCATACAAGTTTGACTTCTTAAGTTGGCAAAAAAAATCTTCATTTTCTAAAAAGATTTTTATTTATTATTTTCAGAGAGAAAGTAGAGAGGGAGGAAGAAAGGGAGAGAAACATCAATGCATGGTTGCCTTTCACCTGCCTCCAGCCACGAAGGCTGGAGACCTGGTTTGCAACCTGACTGGGAATCAAACCAGTGACCTTTGGGTTCACAGGCTGAAAAACATCTCACTTTTATCTACAAGTCCAGAATCTCTGAATGTTGTCAGTGTGCCTATTGTCATTGGACAGCCTGGAGTTTCTTCCTAGGAAAGGAATGAGAAGCCTGCCATTTAATTCTGATTCAGACTTTGAATTCTTCTCTGGGAGCAAAGATAATGCAGCAAGATATTTATCGCCTTGCTGTTTATCTTGCCCTGTTTCTAGTTGCTCCATGATGAATTGTAATATGTAAGGATCACCACATAAAATCCCTTCAGCATAATCAGTCATAAATATTTTATTTTTCATTAACTGTTAAAGTAAGGAAGACAATATACTTTGTAAAGAAGAAAACAAAAGACACAAACCATGGCCTCTAAAAATGTTTTTCATGTTCTGTTTACACAGGAATTTCAAAAGCTAACCACATCTTTCCTTCCTGCTCCTTGACGTAGTGAAAAGTTTCCCAAGTAAGTTTGCGCATCCTGGTTCCAAATATTTATATAGCTTCTTGTGTACGCAAATACTCTTCTGCAGTAGAATTCTACAGTGTAGAGGCTTAATAGTTTCTATTTTTGTTTTTCTTGCAATGAATTTAACTTGTCTGCACTATCGTATAATTTAACTTTATGATCCATTCCACTGTCCTGCAGGAAATCTTCTTTTAAACATGATTGCATGCCTCAAGAATGGAGCTGCTAATTTTTCACTGAGCTGCATGTTTTATGGTTGCTGCCCTTCTTCCTGGTAGCATGTTTTGGATGACACATCCATAGCAACGGCTGTCATTTTGTTTATAAGTAAACTGAAGAAGAAACTTGGACTTTGGCTTTCCTGAGCACACAAAGCACATCCAGATTGCAATTGTAATCATGCCACTGGTGGTGATGTGAGCCGGGGTTTATCTCATGCCCAAAGAAATCTGTTCTGGGGAAGGAATTTCATCAGCCCTCACTACGCAAAATCAAACAACCGGACGTGGCAAAGTCCGTCCTTTTACAACGTACTTGAAGTTTAATGTTTCAAAATAAATATAAGTTAGAAATAGAGTTGAACTCATGGACATTCTGAGTCCATTCAATAAATTTAACAAGCATATATTGAGGATTTATTATGTCATGTTATTATGCCATGATGGTCCTCCCCAGATTGGCCCTGAGCAGGTGTCCTTGGCTTTATTATTTGAACTCCAGCTCACCTGAAAGCCTTCTCTGTACTTTCCATGGGCCAGATCAAGACAGGTTCAAGGGCATGTCCACATCTACAGATACCCCACAGGATTTGTCCCAACCCAGGATATGAGGTGGATGGGTGGGGACATGGTGTGAATTTAAATTTCCAGTTTTCCCTGGGGCTGTCTGGATCTGATGCAGTCTATGGGTAATGGGCCCAGGGGTCTCTTCCAAGCAGGACAGGAAGTTCAGAGTGCCCATGGAATGCTTCCACTTTGAAGTTTGAACACAACACTTGCTAATCATTAGTAGTTGTTTAATTTTTCCAATAGCCCAGAAGAATCAGATCTGTTTTACTTTGCCTATAAAGATAGATACATATGCTAGTACATATTTAATGTTACTCAACAGGTCAGTATGGGGGAGGGTTGCTAATTCTGAATCACATGTAAGTGTGCACATTCAGATGAGACTTCGCATAAAAGGCAAGGCATGATGTGGGATTCGAATTGTTCAATTTCTGACTTCAGGCTTGGAATACAAATATTAATTAAATTCCCTGTTGTTGTTTTCTCCTAAATTTGTGTTTGCTTCCCCCCGCCCCTTTGGTTTAGTTCAGTTCAGAGTACAATTGCATTTAAATGGGAAATACTGCATCAATTATTTGTCTTCTGAATGTTCCAGTAGAGTCCGGTAACTTGAAATAGTGAAGTGGTTTGAAATATAGCTACAAAGAATAGGGAAAGAAGTCGGTGGAAAGAATACATACAAAGGTCTCTCCTGAAAGAATTGGCTGCGCAAACTGTTTTAATTATATTCACATTGGTTTGATACTTTCGGGACAGGTCTCATTTACCAATATGCACTTCTTTTTCCAGCATTTGACATGTTTGATTTCTTTTCCAATGGCCACCTTAACCCCTTCGCAAATAGTGGCTGTCTAGGTACATGTCCATTTTCATATTACTTTACCTCTTTAAACATTTTTATTTCCTTGCATTGCTCTTTTATCTACTATTTTCTTATTCCCTCCCTTTCCTTCTTCATCTTATGTTTTAAAAATGCCTATTTTTACTACTGGGTATTTTTTTTTTTAAATTTTATTGTTGTTGTATTACATCCATCCCCTTTTTGCTCCCCTCTGTCCCCCTCCCTACCCACCCATTCCCCCGAAAGTCAATCCCACCTGTTGTCCATGTCCATAGTTCCTTTATACTAGGTTCTTGTCTAAGCTGCTCCCCTTCTTTGCCTCTGCCTCCCCCCTCCCCCCAACCCCGTTACCCCTGCCCACTGAAGGCCTATTCCTTGTATTCATATACTTGGTTCTGTTTTGCTTGTTGTTAGTTTTGCTACTACTGGGTATTTTTAATTTTTCCAAAGGCAGAGCATTGCTGCCAGAAGGATGAGGAAATGGCTTTGGAGAAATGAACATACCGTGAGTTATGTGGAAAAACTCATGCGTAATGTTAGATTTCGGTTTGCAGGTGGGGATCTTTATCATCTACACTACTCATTGGGTCTCCCTGTCATTTTTAAGATGGAGTACACTGTCCCGGCTAACTGCGTGGGGCGATCATTGAAAAGGACCCTGGTTCACAGAGCCAGATCTGTCGCCACTCAAGCAAGTGACAGTGCCGGCGTACAAGTGAGAAATAAGACCCTTCTTAACAAAACTTTCTGCTTTTGACGAGTGTTATTGGCCTCGTTTATTGTTCTCAACCGGTACCTACCATTTATCAGAGGGGTGCTTTCTGCCAGCCTGGCTGTGCCTGGAGAAGGAGCAGGCAGTGTCGCCGAAGAGGGCAGAAAGAGCAGCGCCATAAGCAGAGAAAACTTCAGGAAAGGACAAACTCTAATGTGAACTGCGGGGAAATGCTTGTCACAAGAGGCCATCCCAAGAGTACAGAAATCACATGTGTCTTCTTCAGCCAGGAGGGGCTCCTGGCTGCTGGTGTCAGGAAGTATCTATTCCAGGTATTAATAGTTATCCCAAGGTTGCCTTTTCCTTAGGTTGAAAGTACTCTAGGGTCTTGCGAGGATGCTTTGTGGAACACACGCAGGTGTTGGGCACCTGGGAATGGGAGAAACACAGGGATGTGGTAGGAAGCTATGGCCTGGGAATTGGGAGGAGAGCACCGTGTGTGCCCTGAAGGTCTGCATGAAATGGGACATTTACCGGTGGCTGGCCCTCAGCCAGGCCGAACGGTCAGACGTGGAGAATTTAGTCAGGTTGAATTTAGTCTCGCCCTCAAACACAGCCTGCTGCAAATCGGACAGAAAACCTAGGAATTCCTAGGTGCTGGAGGGAAACCCAATCTTCACAATGCCAGACAAGGCAAGGCAAAATGTCCAAAAAAAAGAGCAACAGATGTTTTACTGCAATCTTAAAAGAAAAGCTATTTCCTCTTCCACCAGGAAGTCCTCTTCCCTGCAGGGGGCAGAATACTCTATTTGGATGCCATGTACCCGGGTCTGCAGAAGGAAGAGAGGAGGACACAGAGGGTCAGGCTGGACTAACCTGGCTGGAGTAGAGGGGGCAGGACCCATGACAGTGGCAGAGACAGACACTGTACCTCGGGGACTATAATTCTGTGGGAAGACCTCAATGTCTCTGAAACTAATGTGACTTTTTCTTCACAAGTACAGAATTGTAGTCTCCTAGGAAGGGTCTGGCCTTCCACATCCAGATAGAAGTTGAAACAGCGGGTATGAAAGTGATTGGCAATAGTCAGTAAGTGGACTTAAATATGTACACGTCTAAATGAGAACGAGGAAGAACAGCAGTCTGTACTTGAGGGACGGGCAGAGAAAATGACTGAGAAGGAATGAAGGAGAAGTCAAAGGAAAGCCAGGCGAGCAATGGTCAGAGAAAAAAATTGAATAGTTTCCAAAGAAAGGGTCAAATGAAGCAGTAAGGCCTGCCGCAGACACAGGCTTGATGCTCAGGGAAGACGGAAGGATTTGCTCAAGAGCCATATAGACTTGCCAGTCCAGGGACTTTAAAATGTTCTAACTGTAGGCTGCCTTTATTCTGACTTTAAACAACCCGTCCAGCTAAGAGTATTTCAGAACGGCATTTTCCCCAGGCTTACAAAAGGCAGAAAGGTAAACTTCCACTTTGCTAATGAGAGAATGTGATTACTGTCTAACCAAAATAAGTTAGTGGCCGAGTTAAGATCATTTAAAGAACCTGGAAGAGTCATACATGCAAATAAGGAATTTCATATGATGTTTACCTACCTCTCCCAGCTGACATCATGACAGATCTCACTGGATTCAGTCCTGATGGGACAACGCCCAGGGGACCTGCTGAGCATGTTCCGCCGCCCTGGGTCCAGGCTTCTGGGTGCCTGGGGGTGAGGCTCCAGCAGGTGGCCCCTGGGCCTCTCTGACTCTCACATTGGTTAGTGTCTGTCGTCCTGTCTTCCGTGGACTTTGCTCTCGTACTACCTTCCTTTGCTCTCTGGTCAGAACACCATGGGTCCGGCATGGACATGGAGCAGACCCGAAGAGTCCTGTGTCCCCCTCACTCCAGAACCTCAGCTCCGAACCAGCAGAGCGTGTTTCCCACAGTATCTCTCCAGCCACCTCCACCTGCCCACTTGGCTGTGTTCCCGAGAGTGCAGCCTGCTGGCCCCCATTCATTCAAGTTCATCACTTTTAATCACAGATAAATGGCTGCTTCAACAGAAAAAGCATTCAGCCTGCTTCTGCATTTTTCCAGAGACAAGCTGAAGTGCCATCGAAGAAACAAAGTGTCACATTCAACTCAAAGCAGCAAGTGGGCGGGCGCTTCACCTGAAAGTGCTGCCCTGACACCCCTTTTTCTCCGGGACATGAATGAGCAAAGCAGGGGATGCGGCCATTTTCAGTGGGTGTTACTGCTATGCAGTGAATGAGGAATGATCAGGATGCTATGAAATCTTTGCTTCAGGATTCAGGGTCCAAACTAGTGTATTAAAAGTCGGCTCTTTAAAGTCCCAGATACAATGAGTATCCTGCTGGATTTTGGTTGACAAATAATCTTGCCTATACAGCATTTTCTTTTTGTAAAAGACAATTCGGCATTTTTTCTGTTGTAAAAACCAATATACCAAATTAAGGACAAATTTTATTGTCATGTGAAGCTATTTTTACATTCGAGATGATCAGAGGGAAATATATTATGGTAAAAAGGCAATACAAGTTTAAAAAATGTAGTCCTGAAGAAATATATTATTATAGCATAACTCCAAGTTGATCTTCTCCTTGGTATAATATTATCCTTTTCCACCCCCTCATTCCTAAGAAGAAAATAAAATCTAAGCCCTGGCTAGTGGCATAGTGGATAAGGGTCTGTGAACCCAAAGGTTGCTGGTTCGATTCCCACCCAGGGCACGTAACCAGGTTGCAAGCCAGGTCTCCAGCCAGGTCCGTAGCTGGAGGCAGGTGAAAGGCAACCATGTATTGATGCTTCTTTTCCTCTCCGTCTCTCTCCCTTCCCTTCCCTATAAAAATAATAAAATCTTAATAAAAACCCTGTTAGAGCAATATTTTAGGGTGTTCAGTATATTTTTTGCTCGGATGAAATATGTAGGTAGTTTCTGGCCAGGGAAAGTCAATACAATAGAGGGCTGAAGACTTTATCAATATATTGAGAATATTTTTATTCCCACATCACACATGGACAGAAAGAGCTCTGCTCTTAAGAAGTCAGTGTTTAACAACTAAAAATAGCTCCTGGAATGTGAAGTCACCAGAGAGACATCTAGACATGGGAAAATAGGAACCTCATGATTTGCTTTCTGTGATAAGACAATTTCCAAGCACACAGGGACTGGATAGGACAGCAGCCTGTCTCCCATTTCTTCCCCTGAGGCCCTTATTTTGGGAATGCTTACAGATGATAAAAGCATGTTTGCACACTATTCCATTGGAAAGAAGACAGTGGCAATCAAGACAAGCCCTCTCCTCCCAGCCAAGGCAGGGTGAAATTTGTGACAAAATTAGATAAGGGACTTCATTAGCCCTTCCAGGCTGGGTGGTGTGGCCAGACCGGCCAGGTTCAGATGGGCCAGTGAGAGATCAGCAGCTGCAGGAATCAGTGATAATCACCCAGATCATTATAGTCACTCCGGGGGTGACAAGAGCTGTTGGAAAGGCCTCAGCATGTACTTTCTCCTTTTTCTGTCTCCCCGTTAATCCCTGGGATTGCCTGCATCTTGTATATCCCAGAATGGGGAGGGCCCACTTGGACATGACTTGAAGGTAAATTGCCCTTAGGGGACATCTGACTATTGCCCTGTTCTTGCAGCCAGGTCCCTTCACAGTGATGTCATCCTTTCCCATGGAATCTAGCAGCACCATTCTCTAGAGTCAGAAGTCAGGCTTGGAGCCTGGAGGAGTGGAGGGGCGTGCTGTGTCCTCCCTGTGCTCCTGTCTCAGACCACAGGTCTCCACGGAGCCCCTGGGGAGGTGGGGAGTGACAGGGAGGGTGAAAGCAGCTTCAGTCTCAGGTGTGCAAGTCAAGGTACATGGGACTCCACTTTACACTTCCTTCCTCACACCCACCCTCAGAGGGCCGGGCCTGGCACAGGAACCAAGACTCCTTTGGGTTCTGGACAGAGCGTCGGACAACAGAATCAGCCAGCCAGTGAGCTCCACTCATAGAAAATGGACCACCTGCCCTGATGGACCACAGACCAGCAACGCCATTTGAAGTAACTGTGGGGAGAGCAAGGGAGTATATTAAACATGAGTGTGGATTTTCTATGAAAGTGACATTAGTTTGTTTTCAGTGCCCTGTAGTAGAGCCCACAGACCATCAGGGTATGACTTGTTCAGTAGTCAAGCTCTAAAAGAGAACAGCTGCAGCAAGGGAAGAATTCTTGGTTTCCATGCACTAATGCTATCTAGTGGCGCCGTAGGCTATACAAAATTATAAATAGAACCTAACAGCAACTATATGTACTATCTGATGACTTACATCTTTATAGAAAGAGTTTGTCAGCTCTGGTTTGAGATCCGTCCTCTCTTACTTATTAGACATCTGTCCTTGGGTAGTCACCTAACAGCTCTGAGCCCTGGTGGCCTCACCTGTAAAAACAGGGGTTGTAACACCATTCGGGAGCTTTCCTGGAAATAATGTAGCATGCTTATTATATGAACTACATGGCAGGTATTCGGTAGGTAAGTCGATTATCATTAACTAAAATCTCAGCTGTCCTGTGCGTCACCCTCGAGGTAAGCATCTTAGAGGCAGCTCGACCCTTACTCTTTTCATATGCTCTCTCGGGCTACCTCACAGAACACAGGGATGGAGTCTCTAAGCCTGTGGTTTTGAATCTTTCACTGCTGAAGAATCGCTTAGGATACTTGCTGAAGTGCTGGTATCCTGGCTCCACCGACGGAGGCTTTAATCCGGGAGGTTGGCGACAAGGCCCACAGTGGCATTGTGAAAACTGTCCCAGATGGTTTTGTCTCTCCTAATTGGACTGACCTCCATTTGCAAAACAAGACCTTGTGCATGAAGTGACTTGTATCCACCTGAGCCTTTGGCATCTCTCGGTGTTGCTACTTGGCTGTCATTTATCAAGCGGCCAACGATGTTCAAAGCCCTACAATAGGATCTTTATACACGTATGTTATTTTATCTCAATAATGGTCTTACGCTACAAGAATTTGTGTACTGGTTTTATAGGACACTGGGAATATCCCAGACAGCTTTCTCACTCACTCACATGCCTGGTTCCTGGGCTGAGATGACTCAAAAGTTGAGGGCTCACTATCATTACTCATTATTTTGTGTCCATTTTTTAATATATGCACACACAAACACAAGTGTAAATATATATATATATATATATATATACATACACACACACACACATACATGAATATCTCTAAGCAATATTGCATTACATGTAGAAGAGAGATTACTAATGGTTTATGTTCTATAGTTCCTTATTTATGCTGATATTTAATACTAATTGAATGACTACAGCACATGTTAAAGAATAACCAAGGACTGAGAATAATATGTGTTGGGTCTGAATTTAATTTTGAGAGCAGTATTATTCTGGCATCAGTTTAGAAGTCTTCCTGAAAGCTCCGAAATAAAGTAGGATTCTGAAAGGCATTTGTTAATTGAATACAGAAAAGAAATGAGAAGCATCTTTGGCAGGGGTTTTTATCTTAGCTTGATGGCTTTTGAACCAGGCACTACACCAGGTCCAAGTCTCTGCCAGGTCTAGGATGAGTTGTGGAAGTTCCAAGTGTGCTTAGAGTCAGGTGGCAGTCAAGTCCACTTGCCCATGCTTGAGACTGGGCAGAAATTTAACATACAATTAAGTTATGCATTCCCATGTTGATATACATTTAAGTCATTTCCAGTTTTTGGTGATTAAAAATAATGCTGCCGTGAACATTTTAAACATGTGTGTTGGTGCCCATGGGGAACTTTCTCAAGGAAATATACCCCGTAGTGAGTCACAGTTTCAGTGCATCTTCAAGTTTATTAGGTCATGCTAAATTGTTTCCCAGAGAAGCTGTGCTGTTTTCCACTCTCACGGCAGTGTGGAAGACCTGTCTGTACACTGCTGCAATGCGGTGCTCCTTCTGGCTATGATGAACGAACAGATCCCTTGCTAGTCAATTTTGGATGTGATAAGAGAGTTAAATAAATGCAACATTATAGAACCTATACAGAATCAGTAGTAGGGATCTTCAGGAAAGAGCTTGGTCGATGTTTTTGTTGTTGTTGTTTTTTGTTCTGTTTGTTTATTTGTTTGTTTGTTTGTTTTTTGGTATAAATGCCTGGCAGAGTGCTGGCACTTGCAGGTTTAATACATTTACATTCACTTGGTTGTAAAATTCTACGCCCTGAATTGCCTTTCTCTCTGGTTTGTGTGTGTTTTAAAGTCCTTAATAGGCTTGCATGCATCATATCAGTCTGGAATAGGCCTAATTCCAATCTATCATATAGGATTTTCATGTGGTTTATAAGAACAAATATAATGGCTGAAAAGCATACGCAATGTTCATACAAATAAGGAGGTTAGTACATCAAAACAAGAGTGGAGGGACGCCAGGAGGCCGGATTTAGAGGAGAAGACAAAAACAAAACCTCCACATCCCTTTAAGTAGAGAAAAATTGCAGATATCCAGGACGCTGAAGAGCTGTGTCCGTCTAGCTTAGCAGGTGCTGTGTCCTCGGTCACTCCCTACTGGGGTAGCAAATTAAGGTCACCAGGCAGGGAAGCTCTGCCTCGTTCTGTCACCTTCAAATCGTCTGAAAAGCGATGCAACGTTGTTCTGGAGGAAGGCAAGTAGGTCCTCCCAGAATTGTAGACGGATATAGAGAACTCACGAAGCCCGGTGGGGACTGGAACACTAGGAGGAAAGAGGTGGCCTTTATCCTCCTTGTTCCTAAATTTCCAGATTGAAGCCGGCTCAGTCTGCTCACGACTTGGAGTTCTGTTCTCGGTGCCGGGCGGCAGTGTGTGAAATTAGGTGGTGACTCATCTTTGTCTTTGGGAGACAGGTGTCCAGTTCAGAAAACCAGCAAGCCACTCAGCAGCCTGCCTGACAAAGGCCATCAGCCACCCAGCGGTGGGCATCTGAGTCGCGGGCAAGAAGGCATCTGTGGGAGGCAGAGCAGAGGCAGGCAGACTCCCCTTTACAAATATAACCCCGTACCATCCGAGACATTCCTACTGCGTTTCCGCAGTGTTCCCAGCAGGGAAGTGGGCTCCGCAGGGGGGACAGAAGAAGGAAGAGGGCGCTTGTTGCAAAGAGCTTGCAAGTCAGGGGTGTTCTTTGCTGAGAAAGGAAGAGAGGCCAGAAGGAAAGGAAGCCACATCTGTTGTGCAACTAAAATAAACCTTCACCCTCCTTGCCTACAAAATTATAATCTTCAAGCACCAGTGGCGTTCAGGGAAAGATGAGCATACATTAAAGAATAGGTACTTTCATAGATGCGTTTTACCAGTGGAAGAGCGAAAAGGTGTGGAACATCCTTTCCGAAAATGGAGAGAGGGGGAGGAAAATCAGACCACTCCCACCAGAGGGATAACTGGCTTTGGAAAAGTGCTGCTAACTCCGGGGTGTTTGACACTGCAGCAGGGTGGACTGGACCAATGTCAGCCCAGAGAAATGGGAACAGCCTGTGTATATCTGGAAGCAAACACTCCACAGATGGAGAGAGAAGTAGGAGGTTAGCTCCAACCACTTGCTTTTAATTAAACAGCTTTCAATTTTGTGAGCTTGGAAAAGGGAAAGCCAGCAGAACCTACAGCGTCCACATGCCGTTGACTCCATTTCTTTAACACCCGGATAAAAAAGCAGAAACAAAAACAAGAGCGTTGTCGATTGGTGCCAACAGTGGTGCTACGTTGTGGTTGCTTCTCCGAAGGAGGATGGTGCTGTTATGGCTGGGACCTGGGTTGCATAGACTCACAGGAGGAAGCTTTAATAATTGTCGGCAGGTGCCTGAGGAGAGGGTAGATGCGGCCTTGGTGTTTGCTGTTTAGGGATGTTTGATGCAACACCTTTGAGGGAGGGGACACGAATTCACCGTTAGAGGAACAGATGGGTTGAAGGGCACCTCCAGTCCTGCCTCCACCATTAGCTCCAGCCCTTGTGGGGACCATTCAGGATGCAGCCATCTAGAGACAGCGTGAGGCCAGAAGCAGGAAACTCGCCAGGGTTCAGGTGCACACAAGGTTGAAGATGAGTAAGTTTGTGGCTTAGCACCCAAGCTGACTCAGTTTCTCTTTCGGCTGAAGGCTTTATCAGACCCTCAGGGAGTAAAGAGAAGGAGAGACAGTCTATGCTAGCCTCTGCCATCTTCCTTCCTGCCCCTAACCTTATGAATGCCTCTTCCTCCACCCCCTTTCTCTCATATTTTTCTTAGTCAGGATCGATTAACCAGAAAATATAGTAGCAGCTGTACCGACATTCTAATGTTGGACACACAATGTCTAGATCAGTCGTCCTTATTTGGGGGCAATTTTAGGACTTCTGGTAATTCTTGGAGATGGTTTGAGTTGTCTCAGGTGGGGAAGGGGTGCTGGTAGAGAGTAGACGCTAGCAATGCAGCTAAATGTCCTACAGTGCACAGGACAAGGCCCCTGCAGTGAAGAATTGCTGGGCCCTGTGTGTTCACAGTGTGCAGGCTGAGAGTACCTGGTCGAGGTTAAGATCAGCTCTTTGCAGACAGAAGCTTGGGAAGGTTGATCGAGGCTGGAGGAAGTTGTGCGGGTGGACCTAATTTTATCAGGTTGGCATTGGCCTTTATTTCTTGGGCCCTTATGTATTAGCATATGGTTTTTGTAATGTTTTTGCTACCTAGATTTTCAATTACCTGGAGCATCAATTTTTTTTTTTTTTTTTAAGAAATGTTGCAGATTGTACTTATATAAACATCATCTTGGTTCTGTTAGTTGCTGACTTTGAGGTAGAATGAGATTTCTTACCTAACTCTGAAACCCAGATTCTTTTATTTTGGGTTAGTGGGAAGAATCTCCCTGTCTAATAATGATCTTCTTTGCTCCTGAAGATGTTATACCTTCAGAGAGAATCAGCAATGTATTTGGATAGCCATTGCTCGAATATTTATTATCTTTTTCATAGTTTTCAACTTAATTAAAATCATTTTATTTATAGCTTTATTATTAATACCGCAAATAACATTGGTTCAGTAAAGTGAATCAAACAGTAGATTTTACGTGAGACCTGCAGAATGGTCCAGCACCTGACTGTGTTTGCTCCTCTTTATGGTCTCAGAGTGACTGCTGCTTCACAGGCAGGTGGCACCATGGCTCGTTCACTGGGCTGAATGCCACCCTTTGGTATTAGGCACAGGTGTGGAGATTTAGTGCAGATGCCTGTGGATTAGTTGACCTAGGTTGACCTCGAATAAAAAGCGCCATTATGAAGAAGATCCTTAAATTTTTTTTTAAAAGAAGATCCTTGAATTTTTCTATCTTGAATATATGAATATTTGGAGATATGGATAAAATAATCAGCTATCTAACTGAAAACTTTTTAATCAATGTAGTTGTACCACACATTGTAAATTCAATTATTACACAATCTAACTCTTGAGCAGAACTTTTGACCACTTCTAGTTTTTGCAAAAACAATTTAGTTCAGCGTATCACATGCACCTTTAAATAGTGGATCTTTATTATACCCAGAGCTATGTTTTAAGCTCTCTTGGATCACATAGTCCATACCATAGCTCATCGATGTTTGAGAAACAGTCCTTTTGAATTATGTATGATGTTGTCATTGGAAATGTTGCCCCATGCAACATGTCCACTCATGTGACATTATGACTTATTTTTTCATTTATTTTAAGTGTATATTTATAATGTTCATGTGTAATTAGCCATCTATCTCTAGAAATGATGACTGTATATGTCAGAAATTTTAAACAAATTCCAAAAGGTAACTTTTGTAAGTATTCAAAACTGGCAGTAATAAAGGTGATTTCAGTAGAATTTATCTGCCTTAAACCATATTTCGTTGATAATAATTGAGTAATTGAGATAGCACCTTCTAAGCTAACTGGTCTGTTAGGTCTGAAATAGAAGTTGATGCTCTCTTTCCTGAGGTATACGTTTTAAGTGGAAAAACAATCTCTGACCTTAATATTTGAACATATAAAACATGCAACTACATATTTATCTAATTGTTTCATGAGGGATAATTATGGAACTTATACTAAACTCTGCTCGGAGTAACTCATTTATGACTGTAACTTGGGTACACTGAAAGAATCTACTATTATAGTTGGAAATGGGCTTAAGAAAAAAGCTACATATGTACATATAGTTTAAATTCTAAACACAGTTGAAATTTATTTGAAAATAACTCTTTGAAAAGCTACTACCTAGACTCCAGTCCCTAATGTGGAGGAAAGACTTTTATTTATTGCTTCAATGAAAGCTCCCTGAATCATACCCACATGGGAAACCGCAGGGTCCAGGTGTTCTTTTGTATGACTTCACCCTGAAATCCATGTGTTCACCCCCAGAGAGAGAGAGAGAGAGAGTAGCAATATGTTTTTGAAATAATATGCAGATTAAAAAAAAAAGCTTTTTTGGGAAAAAAATGAATAAAATATCAAGCCAGAGTACATGGTTTCCAGGTGTATATCCAAGACAGCATTTGACAAATGTAAACATTTTCTGAGTAATTGCCCTTATTTTATGCTATGTGTCTTTCAGGTCATTTAAATAACATACGTGCGGGAAAGGCAGAATAAAAGAGAATGCCACCTGGATTTCCACCCTGGTGCCACCATTTACACCCTGGGTGACTTTGGATAAGTCACAACTTTTCAACTTTATCTCCAAGGATGTCTCTCAAGGTGACTGACAAAAACCCATGAGCTAGTATAGTTCAAAATGTCTGGCACATCAATAGCAGTTCCTTATTAGTAGAAGTACAAAATTTTGCTGATAATTTAGTAGTTATTAGTTGTATCATTAACAGCCAATAATTTATTCATCCATTTTAATAACAAGGGTGTGGGATGTTTTAAGGGGCTGCAGTAGTATTCTGTATTTATAATTTTGCTTTCAAAATCTGGAATAATGAAAATTGTTAACGCAAAACCTGTTTCAGGCTTTTCCTGGGTCCAGTTAACATCCAAGCGGTGGTGTGTTTTATTTCCTGGAAACTGTTCACATTCAGGCAGCCCTTGTGTTTTGTTTCCTTGGGCCTGTGGCCATGTCTAAACCAGGTCAGTCTGTTGAGACTTCTGGACAGGACGGCAGACTAACGCAGGAGGCTGGCCTCCTTCCCTGTGCTCAACCTGGAAATTCTACACAGAAGCTGAGAGAAGGATTGATAACGATCTGTACGACTCTGGTGGTGACAAAGGTGTTCAGGTCATTTTCTGGGAGGTGAAAAGCAGTCCAAACCTGCAGAGAACCAGATGCCGCTAAGGGTTGCTGTGAGAAGGACCTTTCTAATTGTCATTATGTCCACATCCTGCATTGCTCTTGGATGGATCAGATGGACCCCTGTTTTCCCAATGCCCTGTATGGACACAGCAACCTGTCCCCGGTGGCAATAGTGCATGAAGCACTTACAAGAGAGTGCTGGACGGGAGCACCATAGATACCATCTCAAAGGGGAAGGCTAGTGCCCTCTTCTTGCTCAGAGGACAAGAGAATTACAAGAGTGGGAAGCAGACTCCAGAAAGAGCATGTCTGGGTAGAAGAAATGGGGAGTTCAGTGAAGGGGAGGGTTGGGACCTGGGGTGGAGATAGAAGCTTCAAGTCACTGTTTTACCTCCTAAACGTACCAAGAGAAGAGTACATGTCAAGTCTCAGCTTTTATCCCTAATCCCAAATAAGTACTACTGGCTAAGGTAATCAATAGTTCTAGCACAATTTTTAAAAAAGATTTTATTTATTATTATTTTTAGAGAGAGGGGAAAAGAGGGAGGCAGAGAGGGAGAAAGACATCAATGTATGGTTGCCTTTCACCTGCCTCCAGCTATGAACCTGGCTGGAGACCTGGCTTGCAATCTGGTTATGTGCCCTGGCTGGGAATCGAACCAGCAACCTCTGAGTTCTCACCTTACCACTGGGCCACCAGCCAGGGCCCCTAACACAATTTAAGCCATAGGAAGAGAGAGAGAACAAAACATATTTGAGAAGGAATACTAGTCCTTGAAAGGAAAAAATAGGTGCTAATGAACCTAATCAGAGGGAGCTGACTTATGGCCCAGAGAAATCAAAAGCTTACCACAGGTAAGAATCTTTAGGGAGGAGGCAAAGATACTACCAATGTGAAGTGGGAGCATTCAGTGAACAATAACCAAATGGAAATAGGAAGAAAACAAATAACAGCGAAATAGTTACAGCAAAAGGATAAATCAGTGAGATCAAGGATCTAGGTATGAGAATTTCCTAGAAGGTACAATGAAGGCCTGGAGAGATGACAATATCTAAGAAGAACCAAATTATATAGAAAAGATAGAAGTAGAAAGGTCAACTTTGATTTATTGTATAAAGGAACAGCATTTTTGTTAGTGTTGAAATAATGGCTGAGAATTTAAGGAAGGTAGAAATATTAGATCAAGAGGGTCAGTGGAGCAACAGAGTACATTGATAAGAAAAACCCAAATCATGACACGTTATATTTAATTTAGAATATCGAAGACAAAAATTTCAAGTGTCTGGAAAATAACAACATTTACCTGTATGTAAATTAACATGAAAATTCTAGGTGGCAGCAGTAGCATATTAAAGTAACATTTAAAAAATATTGAAGCAAAATAATCTCAAACCTAGAATTCTTTATGCAAATACACTATTATTTAAACATGAGGCTGAATAAAATAGAGGCACTCTCAGATACACACACAAGGCAAAGACACAGAAACCCTTATAAAATTTTTTTGTATAGAAATAACTCCCCAGCGAAAATAAATGATTTCAGAAAGAATAAATGATGGCAAAAAAGAAAGCATAATTATTTGTACATGTCTATAAAAGTGCCGTTCAATAAACCTTTCTATTTTGATTGAAATGTTCTATTTGCTCTATCCAGTATAATAGCCGTACATTGCTATTAAGGCATAAAATGTGGCTAATGTAACTGAGGAACTGAGGTTTAATTTTATTATTTAATTTTAATGAATCTGCATTTGAATAGACATATGTAATTAGTGGTAACTCCATGATATTCTAAATACAGAGTTCTAAGGGATACCAGTATATGATGAGGGGTAGGGCCAAGCAGAGATAAGATTTTGACAGCAGTCTGAGGTCATTATTTGATTCAGAGAAAAGAATAGACATTGACGGGCTCTATAACTTAAATATAAGATGTATGACTGTAGCAAAACCAACCAAAAATTAGGCATTGAATTTTAATTTCATTGAATGAAAACAAATCTAATCAATGAAAGGCTGGAAGGGAGGAAAAATAAACAAGGAGAAAGGATGGTATGAAATAGGATGACTGGAAAATATCATATGAGAGTAATTAAAGTACAGTATATGTAAATTGATTTAACATATATATCAAATTGTAAGCTCTTAAGTAGAGAAAACAAGATACAGAATTGGTTGCCAAGTTGTATAGAGCATGGGAGGCAACCTTTAACATGGTTGAACGGTAACTCATGTCTACTGGTATTCAGACTTTTGGGTAATTTCCTTACTTTGTGGGTTGGACTTAGTGCCCAATTTCTAATACATAGACTGTAACAAAGGTGATGGGATATCTGTCCTGAGATGAGCTTCCAAAGAAGCTACGATTTCCACCTTCTTTTCCTGTCCTCTCCTCTCTTGCCTTTGAGGAAAGCCAGATGCCATGCTTCGAGCCCCATGGAGTAAAGGCCCATGGGGCAAGGAACCAGCGGAGCCTTTGGCCACCGCTGGAGAGAAACTGAATTCTGCCACTCATCATGTGAATCAGCCTGAATGCCTGTCCTCCTCTAAAGGTGTCTTCACATGAGGCTGCGTCTGGCCTTGGCAGACGAATATCACCAGCAGCCTGTGAGAGAGACCTTGAAGCGAGACAGTAGGGGTGAGCCACACCTGAAATCCCAATTCACAGAAATGGTGCGGGCATAAACATTCACTGTTTGGAGCTGCCCACTTTTGGAATAATCTGCTAGGTAGCAATACATATCTAATGCTGAGGGTTGGAATAGAACAGACAATGAGCTAAAGATGAATATTGATGATTAGGTGCTTCAAAATGAGAACTATGATTTTCCTGGTTTCTTTTAGGCCAAATAAACACATTAGCAAAGGCCAACACAAACCAAAAATCTGGCCACATTTCCATTAAAGCCTTGGGATCATTGGCTCTACTTGATCAACATTGTGTCATGATGCATAGCAGATACCACAGATTGACTAATTTATTACTCATTTGAACAACTTCTTCTTCTTCTTTTACATTCCTGAACCATGCAGCTGAAAAAAACTTTGAATTTTCAGCTCTTCTTGCAACAAAAAATGATCATGAACATAATGTGGACAATACAAAAGCCAAGTCCTCCAGGAAAGTTTAACTTTTCCAAATAAAAACCAAATTATTCCCAAGCAAAACATTTTGCCTTACCTGGGCTGTTCTTTCTGCCTTGGACATGGAGGACAGACACGTAGGGAGGAAATAACACATGTGAGAATGGTGAAGCAGAAAGCTGGAGATTCCTGGATTCCTGATAGCATTGTTGAGGTGGAAGATTGTAGTCTAGACTCCTTGTTAAAGTGTCAAATGTTCCACTTATTGTTTGAGCCACCATGGTAGGGCTTTCTGCTATTCACAGCTGAATGTATTCATAACTGAAACCAGAGAATAATTGTAGATTTTCGTATCAAAATTTCCTATGACATATAAACCTAATTTAAATTGGATACTTTGGAGGAAGCACAAATTCCTTCAGGCTATGCCAGTCAATAGGGGTAAAATGAGAAGAATTTCATGATGTGTATTCCAGATACTATTTTTACTTTAGCAGAAATTTAACAGAGAAAAAAATAGTACGAAAAAGCAGTCAAAAAGTCCCGAGGACTCAAATCTTCCTTTGGTGTTAGTTTTCTTGTAGAAAGTCCAAAGAACCTGGGTGAACTAGACTACTTTCAGATTTCAGACTCACTGCAGGTGTATTACCATGTTTATCTCCAGCATTATTAAATGGAACTCCTATGACTACCTGTGATCTGCTGTTAGAAGGAGCCCAATCTATCTAGTGTAATAAGTCTAGTCCTGTTACTTTTGGTGCCTGAGAAGTATATTTAAGTTATAAATTTAGAATAGCATTCAACACCACCAGAAAACGGTACACTTATGTTATGAGAGTCCACTCAATATCCCTGTTTACTCAGGGCACTTTGTGTCTAGAAACAATCCAATTCTGGGTGGCTTAAACAGAAACGGTTTTATTGAAAGGATGCTGGGTAGTTCACAGGACTGCCAGACTAGCTGGAGAATCAGACAGAAATGGTCAGGAACCAAGGGAAGTGGTGAATGACAGCACAGCCACTCTTCCACCTGGGACACTCGGCAGGGAGGCTTCTGTTGTCATGCAGGGGACAATGGAGGCCAGGACAGGTCCTGGACAGTATCACCAGCACATGCTTTAGGGACAATCTCTGACTCCGCTGTTTTGCAAATAGGCAAGTTGTTACCACTGCTGTGGAACCAAACCCTCCTTTGACCTAGCTGCCTCAATCACTTGCTGCAGGCTCTTGGGTATCAGTGTCTGACAGTCTGAATCTAGTAATAAGGTTAAATAACAATTTGAAGAAATGAAAAGGGAACAAAACTTAGTACTTGACCATGTTCCCAATGGTATCTAACTTATCCCTAGATTATTTTATTAAATATGGGATGGTATAAGAGTACGGCCAACAAAATAATTTTAAGAACTATGAAAAATGATTGGTTGTCAAATAATGAAATGAATCAATCAAAGAATGCTAATGACTTTAGTGTATGACAAGTATACAGCAGGTATCTAAACGAGACTCTGGTGCATCCGTTGGAGTCATCCGGCTCTGAGTGCAGAGCTGACACAGAAAAAATAAATCACCGTCTCAATTTTCTCCTCCACCCTGTTTCAGGCAACTCAGTTGCATGTGTCTATAAAATTCCCATGGTGATTGGGCATCCAGACTTATTTTTTTTTAAAGCAAAATTAGATTAAATGAGTTAGAAACCCATGCTCAGTACCATTGCATGGTCATTTACACTGTCTGGTATCCTTTGGCAATTGTTTGTGCTTGTAGTTTCACTTCCTCAAGATGTTTTCCCTTCCTTTCTGGTTAATTTTGATTTACTTTTTTTTTTTTTTAGTTTCCATCACTTCATTTAACTGAGTTCACATGATGTTCTGAGTAATAACTTACTGTTGTGTCATCTGGCTTAATCCTGTTTGTGCGGGGGAGTTACAAAAGTTCTTACCAAAGAAAATGCTTTACCAAGTTTGCATTATTCATGCATGCAGCAAAGTCACCAATGTTTCAAGTTATAGAGAAAGGAAACCAAGAATCTGGTCAAAAGGTCTTTCTGTGGAACTGAGGGCGACAGATGGTCTGGAAGACTTTTGGTATCAGGTCTGAACTCTATCCAGTCAAGGAGAGCATTTGAATGGGTGGTCAAAGCCCCACCCTAGGACATTGCAGAGTTGCATTCCTGAATAGGGGAGCCGAAAAGACTATATTCAAAGAAAGGCTGACCATCAAAGATTTTTATGCAAAATGAAGCAATTCAGGTAAAAATTGCAAACAACAAATTTCTGAGAATTTTACACCATGAACACCATATGGTATGATCATCATTTGTGTTAATACTATTGAATTTTTCAGGGAATTTGGTTTGTTTGACTACACCCAGGATCCTTTCTTTCCCTAAATGACTCAGTACTATCCATATATATTCTTACAGTATTTGTTCATTATGTTCATCACATATATAATTTCTTTATTTTTTATTGTGTATGCTATTACAGTTGTTGCATATATAATTTCTTTACTGTCTGTCTGTCTTCACTAAGTTTGTAAGTTTCAGAGGGCAGAAAGTCTACTTTGTTCCCTTAGTGTTCCTGTCACCTAGCAAATGTTTGGCACACAGCAAATCCTTCATTATTTGTTGATTGATTGGCAAAGAGAAACTTGGAGGCAAATGAGTTCTATTTAGACAATTCTATCCTGAAGGTGTCCATCCAGAGCAGAAAGCAGGGTGACAGAGCTCTTCTAGGTAACTCGGTTTCATTTCTTGAGGCCTCAAGACTCTTGCTAGTTTGAACTCATTTTCAATTCTATGTCTGGTCTGTGATTGTCCACTGAAAATCCTTGGAAGGAACTAATTCCTGTGTCCAACAGGCTTTTTATAAATATTTATTGTTTAAATATTGTTCACTGTTGACTGATTTGGGGGGTTGTGGCTGCAAAATTTTAACTAGAGTTTGGTATGAATCTAATTGAGTATGGAATCTAGAGTTATCTAGAGCAGAGGTTAAACTTAGAATTGTTTGTACACACACATAGTCTAGTATATACTATATACTAGTATATATATAGTATATACTATAGTATATATATATACTACTATATATATATACTATAGTATATATATATAAAATATATAAAAATTACATATAATTTGTTCTAACATGTGTGTGTGTGTGTATGTGTGAGTAGTATACATATGTTATATGTAGTCAGAATTCACTGTACTTGAGACAAACTGTTTGAAGCTAGAGCAATGGTTATTATGGGATGACCAGGCCTTTCACAGAAGAAATATGAAGATGTTTATTAATATATTGAGTGAAATTAAAAACATGCAGATGGCTATTTGTCATATACTGAATACAGGAGCATAATGTGGTTTACACACTCATTTATTTTGGGGGAGTCCACTTTAATGAGGACAGTGCACCTTGCAAGCCATTGGGATCACATATTGATAATAGCATGAAATGATCTCAATAAAGCAAATAAGCAAAAATTGATTTGGTTTAGATAACACTATTTAAAATTATTAAGGCAAAAGTAATAATCTGGTGAGTCAAAATCAGTTGAAAGTTAGGATAGCATGGTTTTCTTTTATTGGATTTCAAAAGCATGAAAAGCAGAGACAAGTAATCTTATTCTTCTGAATGTCCTGCTTGTGACAAGGTATAACCATGGAAACACAGATCTACTAGGGGAAATACTACCTTCTCAAATTTACTAAGCTGTACAGAGTCAAGATGTATAATAAAAATCATTAATGTCCCTCATAAAGATTTTATATTTCTTTAACTGCTAACTCAGTTATTTCAGTCACATAATGGTCAACTCAGTAAAGGTTCTTTCTTTTAAATTATATTCACATTGAACCATTAATATAGATTTCACTATATTGAAAAAATAAGAATCTTTTCGAAACTATCTGTAGATTTTCTTTTGAAGAACACTCTAGAGGATATTGTGATCAGCCACCTACAAATGTGTGATAGTCCTTGTTGGATCAATTTCAATGCAAGACCTTTACAGAATAGTTGAAGAAATGTTCCGTTAGGGTAAATATTTAATTCCAAAAGTGAGATGACAAAGACCCACAATATCAAAAGACTCAAGCAAGACAGTTTGTGTCTAGCTTAGAATTGGACTAATAGTGTCAACTATAAAGGAAAAAATGTAACTGCTTAATGTTTGATGTAATATATGTGGTTCTGCTGAATCTGATAAATGCATGTTTTTAACAAGCTAGTTATATATGAGCTCTATAAGTGGTTTCATCCTCAAATTTTATTGTATGGTAGAAAAAATGACATTTAGTCAATTGCAAATGGAAATGAAGAAATAAAAAATGAAATGGATAACTACTTTAAGAAAACTATTTTTTATTTGAACCAACTGAGAAGTAGTACTATTTCCCTACTTTTCTCGGTATATGTAAAAAAGTTTGATGGTGACAATGTAATTTTAAAGGACAGTGAGCTTTCCCTAGATCTATCAGTTCAATAAACATAAACTGGGGGTATGAAAATTGAGTCTTATTAATCATAATTTATTATAAGTTGAATAGATCACAAGAGGTTAATATCAGAAAACATAATTCTTGAATCTCAAGACTTTTGCTTACATTTGAATATGCAAAATATTCTTCTGTACCAACACTGTTATATTCTCTATACACAATTATGAAATAATTTAGCTCATTCTTATTATAATTTAGCATTCTCCTACTTTTACATGGAGTTTATTGATTGTAGGTTAATGAGTTTTGCTCATTGTTTGGCTTCACATAATTACTCAAAATGCATTGCCTGAAAAAACACTTTCTGATGTAATCCACATCACAAATGTTACAAATCCCCATTATAGCAGTTTGCCCGAGATTTTGCACACATTTTTCCAGGATGCAGTGAAGCAAGTTTAAATTAAATACTGTACGGTGGATGGATTTGGCATGGAAATCAACCCAAAGACCTTCAGACTGGGTCAAACAGGAACTCACAACATTTCAATAGAGTAAAGATAAATTTCACACAGACAGCTTTCCCCCCTCTTTATATAATAAAATTTTAATGGCAATCTCTGGAATGATTGCATTGGCAGTGTATAGAGTATCAGATACTCTGTTGGGAATTAATTGTTCCTAAATATGATATGAGGACATTTCTTTAGACCTCCTTCTGTTTTCTAAGACGTCTGTAATGCTCACTATGCTTGATTATAGGGGTTCATGATGACTTTACCATATTTCACTGTATCTAAGGTGCTTCTCCAGCTTTATCCAGCAATGGATTCCAGTGATGAGAAGGGGATTGCATATGAACCGGACTACAATGCATGTTTCCTCTTATAATCAAGAGAGAAGTAGAATGAACAGTGACCACAGAAGTAATTTGATTGATTGATTTTGTACTTAATCAAGTAGCTGAGATATTAAATAAAGAGGTGTAGGCCCTGGCTGATGGCTCAGTGGATAAGGTGCTGGCCTGCGAACCCAAAGGTTGCTGGTTCGATTCCCTAGTCAGAGCACCTAACCATGTTGCAGACCAGGTCTCCAGCCAGGTCCGTAGTTGGAGGCAGGTGAAAGGCAACCATACATTGATGTTTTTCTCCCTTACTTCCTTCCTTCCGTCCCTTTTCTCTAAAAATAATCAACAAAGTCTTTTAAATAAAGGTTTGCATAGTGGCTCCTTGCTGGTATCTTCATCCTCCTTCATATCCCCTGTATATATTCTGTGTCTCATCTTTGTTCTTCCTATCTGAGGCCTGGATTTGCACCACTCGAAATCAGGTTTCCGTAAACACCTCTGAGAATGAGAGGAAAGGACATGAAAGTAGGAGTTCCTTGAGATTGTTGTCTTGGTTGTTGGATTGAGATGAAACTGCTCACCTGCATGGCTGTGGCCCTTTAAGCAGAAAACCAATGTGTGAAAACAGTGAGACTAGAGAATGTCTGATTACCTGTCAGAGTGGTTCTAAAAGTGTGACCTATGGTCCCTTGTGGGTGTCCGAGAGCAAGTTTTAGGTGACTTGAGAGTCAAAACTATTTTCATGGTTATACTAAGCCTTTTCCCTTTTCACTAATATTTGTATGAGAAATATATGGGAAGAGAGCTGACACGTGAGCACAAGTGAAGGCTGTAGCAGCAGTGGCAATGGTAGCTCTTGTGTTGTTCTTCGCCCTACACCTGCATCAAACACACATACACACACACATACACACACACCCCTAGTTTCGCTTAACAATATTCTTGATGAAGCAGTTAACATTGTTAATTGTATTCATCTCAATCTGAGTACATGGTTTTGAAATACTAGTTCCTTGGGAAGAAATGGGAAGTACATACAAAGCATCTGTAATGTTTATTGAAGTCTGATTGTTTGAGTTGCAGGATGAATGAGCCAATTCTTTCAGGGAAAGCCATTTTCACTTGAAAGAATAACTTACCCATGCGCTCCGGTTAATCAGAGTTGCGTATTCGGTACAGATTTTTAGAAAAATGAATAAAATTCCTAGCCAGGGCACATAACCAGGTTGCAAGCCAGGTCTCCAGCCAGGTCCGTAGCTGGAGGCAGGTGAAAGACAACTGTACATTGATGTCTCTCTCCTTCTTTGCCTCTCTCCTTTCCCCTCTCTCTGAAAATAATAAATAAAATCTTTAAAAAAATAGTGAATAAAGTGTGTTCCCTCAAGGAAATAAACTAAGAATGTTTGTTGCCAATGAAAATGAGAATTTTGAAAACCTTGTTTCTGCCCCTATGAACTTGACTTTTTTTGGGGGGGGCGGTCATTTAGTCTTTTTAATTTAATTTTATTGTTGTTGTATTGTATTCATCCCATTTTTCTCCCCACTGCTCTCCCCTTCCCCACCTTCCCCATTCTTCCTCCCACAGTCAATCCCACATGTTGTCCATTTCCATGGGTCATCCATGCTAGTTTCTAATTAAACTTGACTTCTTCTTAATACTCAGAAACATTTCTGATGAAATCAGTGGTAATATTAAACATGATTTTTTATATTGACTAATGGAATGTGTCAATATTTGGAGGATTATATATCTCAATAAAATATTTTTCCACATAGCAATGGATGATATTACAAAATCATGCCTACATTAAAAAAAAAAAAAAAAAAAAAAAGAGATCCATTCAAGTTGTAAGATAAAGCAGCAAATTTTAACCTAACAGAATATACACAATTATTTCAGATTTCATGTTGCAACTACCCATTGAAAACTACAGTCAAGTTTTGGTATCTGAAAGGAAATTAAAATACTTGTTCCTTTTCACATCTGTGTGAAGATGATTTTGTTGATATACTTAAACTCAACCAGTTTTTTAGTTTTTCTAATAACTCATACACTACAGACATTTGCAAAATGTGAAATAATACCATTCTTCTATGTTTTGAAAAATATGGCCATTTTGCATGAGAATAACAAGTATATTCTATATGTTAGTATGGAATATGTTACTATTAACAATAAATATTTAAAATTTTCTTATATTAATTTCTAGCACACTAAATGTGGATAGGTGTGATTTCTATAAATAAAAACTTTTGTAATTTGCAGCACTTTCTAAAATGTAAAGTAGATGTCCTGAGACTATAAATTTCAAAAACTGCTACTTTACCTGAATATTTTGGAAAAATTCTAGGGGAAATTAAAGGGGAAAAAAGTGCTCTCATTTTAACAGTCCACAATGTTATCAAACCTAATATAAGAGCAAAAACTAATTTTATAACATTTTCATTCATAAACCAAATATCATGTTGTTTTCCATGAAAATGAGGATATATACTTTTCTGTTAAGTTACAAAAGCTTCCTATAATCATGATACTGTAAGGGAATATATAATTATGCAAATTGCAATGAGAAAGATATTATCATAATCTACAGACTAAACAAATTGTCTCTGGAGTTAGAGTTTGGTGGTTGGTTTGTTCTCTTGTTAGAGCAAGGCATCTGCAGAGGAAACTAGCAGTGCCCCAGAGCCCTCATCTGCGCTGGGCTCCCATCTCTGTTCGTTGGGTGCTCACCCCTCAGGGTCTATGCCTTCAGCCTGTTTGGAGGATCGCCTCTCACCCATGGGAGCTGCCTTGTCCAGGAGGTTATGCGTCATCCTTGGTAGGTGGCCATCATCAGTGGCTGACTGATGTGATCTAACAGGCAAGCCCTCACCTTCAAACCGGGCGTACTCTGTGGTGCCCAGTTTTATGTTCCAGAGCTTCCTAGGGTCGGGCTGAAGCTGGGTCACAAGGAAAGCCTCTTCCTACATGGCTCTTCCTCTCTCCCTATTCTGTGTCCTCACTCTCCTTCGTGGTTCTCCTGGTATCAATCCCTTAGACCCTGAGATAGAATCTTTGTCTTAGACATCTCAGCTTAGACATCCACTTTAGACATAATTTCATTTGCTCTTTGGGATGAGGGGTCAGGGAGAGCAGGCAAGGCACTTTGAGGGGACCTGAGTAAAAGTCAGTGATGTGAGGACATGCCTATTACAACCCTTGTCTTTTCCTTTTATCCCCTTAATTATAACTGTAATTTTATAATTTACATTTCCGTTGTTATTCAGGTGATGAGTGATGAGTGTAAGGGTTTATTATAAAAACAAAGCATGACTATTCATTCAATAGATACCAAGGTGCCAGCAATTTACCCATCATTGTTTCTGCATTATTAGTATAAATGGTAGTGAAAAAGGCCAATCGTGGCTCTCAGCTGGAATGATTTTCTCCCCCAAGAGACACTTTGCAATTTTTAGTTGTCACAAATGGGAGGAAGGCACCATTGGCTTTTCGGGTAGAGGCAGGGATTCTGCTAAACATCCTACAATGAAGAGAATAGCTCACCCACACAAAGAATTATCTGATTCAACATGTTAATAATGCTGAAGCTTAGAAACCTGGTTGAAACTAAAAACAACAATTTCTAATACAATGTTCATTAATTGAGTAAGGTCTTTGCACAAAACTATTTGGTAACTCACATCATAGAAATAAAGACTTACTTTTAGTATCTGTACCCTTTAGGAGAAGGTATGATGCTATCTGTTTTCTTTTTCTTGTCTCAGCTTATAGGAACTCATGGAAGAAAATAATCAATTTCATCACTCCCTTGCAACCTGCCCCCAAAATTAGCAAACATATTGAAGACACAATTCTGTTTGTGAGCTTCGAAGTTCTGGTTTATGTCAAATTAATTTGACTAAAATGGGGAGATCAAAAACTTTAAGCAAGTACACTTCCCATATCCTCACATTTTAAGGGGAAAATTATTAAAAAAGCAATAGCTTTTATCTTCAGATTTTATGGGGCTCTTCTCAGAACTGAGCATATTTGTACTTTTAGCACAAAGCCACTGTGCTTATGAGTAGTTCATGAAATAATTGCCTTTGAGACCTTTCTGTTCTGATTAAAATGAAAATGAATACTTCGAAGTGTTAGAATGTACTTAATTTTTAAAGAATAAAACATTCATACAAATCAATTAATTAATTAGCCTTTGCCTTTGACCTTGTATGGCTCATACGGAGGAGAGTGCATTCATCATGGAAATCATAGATTTTTCATTACTTAGACTTTTTCATGGGGCTACTTGTTAAATCCAGATATTTTTTCCTCTAACTTGTTTTTATTATAGTGATATGTTCACTGCATGCTGTGCTTTTTGACTCAAGGCAATTTCAGAGTCTTTGAAAAGAAAGCTTTCTTTCTTTCTTTCTTTTTTCCTATAAAATTCTACTTTTCATGATTTGTCTTCACTCTGTTCAATCCCTAAATCTGGGAGCAAAAGTCCCTTTTGGTGTTCTTGTTAATGAATGTGTTTATATATGAACTGTCTCACTTTTACAATAAAACATTAATTGGTGGTGGGACTTTTGGTTCGAAAGTTTGTCTTTTGTTCTGCCTCTACTCTCTGTCCTGGCCCAAGTTCAAGCCTCTTCTTTACCTTCTACTTGTGTGATGTGTCCTGTCTTTGCAGGTAAGAACTCTAGGTGTCTGGTCTGAAGCCAAACATTCTTAGCAAAATTCTAACTGGCCTCATAAATGCCTTTGATCCTGTTTTTAAAGAATCCCATCTTCACCTCCTCTTATTCACTGTGGATTATGTATTGCAAGGCTTTAGATAGTGGATAAAGCATGCATATGTTCCAGGCTTTTAGAAAGGAAATAATACTCTGTTAGAATTTTTACCTCTACAGAAATTGCAAGAAATTTCTCAGTCATGTCCTTTCATCAAATTTGAAAAGTAACATTAACAAATATAAATGGAATCATGATTTATTTAATCACATTGCAATGTCTTGATTTTCAAATATGCACATTTATAGCTTGAAATGTTGACAATCTAATATTTCCCCTGCTTAATCTCTAAATAGAATGGGCTTTTGTAACACTTCCTAGTTCACAATTCAGAAATGGATTACAGACCATTACATTTCCTGTATTATTTAAAATGTGCTTGGGTGATCCAAAGTTTACCTCTAATGGTCACGTTTCTAACTATGGTTTGTGTAGTAATATAAAAATGACAGTTGTTAAGGTTAGAGTGAGATCTTTGAGATCAGAAAGATTTTGTAATTCTTACAGTATGTCATTATGGGAGTCATTAATAAGTTTTGTTAGAAATAGTGCAAGTGTCAAACTGATGATTAATTAGCTAAGAATATTTGAGACAGAGATGGCATCTTTGGCACATTGTACATTCTTTTCTTTCACCGCATTTAGTACTGAATAAACTTTACTATGTAAATATTTATTAATTTAAATGTTTATCGAAAATAGTGTGGCTATTTTTTTCTAGCTATTAAACATATCCAGTTTCCCTAGTAGCATGTTGATTTGGTTATTGCTTTTTTTTTTTTTAAAGATTTTATTAATTATTTTCAGAGAGAAGGGCAGGGAGGGGGGAAGGAAGGGAGAGATGTATCGGTGTATGGCTGCCTTTCACCTGCCTCCAGCTACAGACCTGGCTGGAGACTTGGCTTGCCAACCTGGTTAGGTTGCCCTGACTGGGGAACCGAACCAGCGACCCATGGGTTCGCAGGCCGGCTCCAATTGCATATTGCTTATTTTGATGTTCTTCTCCTACCCCGCCCCCGACCCAAGCCCCAGTTTTGTGTTGCTGCTACCTGAGTGTCAAAGGCAAATGATGGATAGATGCTCCACTTCTTATAAATGCAGCCCGATTGAGTTCCTTTTCATAGCTGACTTCCGTTGCTAGTGTTGATTGATGTTATTTACCGGAGACAGAGGGGCTGCACATTTCTAACATTCAAGGTAAAGCGTGTGGAGTGAGGCAGAGATTGCCTTCTGCCAGGGCAGGTTAGTGGCCCATCAAGGACCTGTGAATGCGGGGAACTGCTTCCTATCTTCTGAAGCCAAGATCTACTTATGGGGCAATTTTCATATTCTTTTGATGATCATGTTAGCTGATTTTCATCTTTAATTGCCCTCAGTTTCTTCAGAAGGGGGATTTGGGATGATTGGTCTTTAATGGTCTGCTTGCTGAAAATACTTCTATTTAACTTGTACTTAGGAGCCAGGTCCCTCCTTTTCTTTTCCTGTTTTGGCAATATTGCTGCATGTGAGCGCATCCTTAATATTTGTGGAAGTGAATTCGTGACTTGCACTACCGAGCCAGAGAATACACCATCTATTTCCATTATGCTCTCAGAGTACTTAATACAATATTGATTACATGGTGAGAACAGAACACCTAAATGTCCTGTGGTTAAGTGAATGACGGGCAATGAATGATCTAAATTCTAATTTGCCAGTTTCACTTTATTTTGAGAATGCGAGAGGGCATCATGCACTTTGTTAAAATATGACTTACAGACTGTGGATTTAGCTTTATAAATGTGTTGGTTTGCTTTGGGTACACCATGGTCCCATGGAGATATCAGTAAATCAAAGCAAGGGAAAATAGAAAATACATGTATGCAGGTTGAAGTCATACACAATCTTTTGATAGGATAAATGTGAGTAACAGTTCCCTTAGGCTCTGATTAGCTAGCCAATCTAGCCCTTAAATTTATCTGTGTTCATTTCTAGGTCATATTTTAGTTTTATGTTTCTTACAGTAACAAATTAATTGAACATTAAAAAGTATCAAATGTTTTTGGGTGATAGAGCATTCCCTGAAATCAAACTTAGCCTCTTGAGAGTAAAGCAGTGCCAAAAAATCAGAATTTCCATAAGATTGACATGAACTAGTGAAATATCATTCGTTGACTTTGAAATGAACTTCAGATTGAATTTTTTTTTTTTTTTTTTTTTTTTTGGAGGGAGGGGAACTTTTTCTGTGCAGCTGCTGATATTTCCACTTTACAGCTGAGTGGAACTAATATTTGGTGTGCCACTTAACGGGCAGGCACAGATTTAGACGTTGCAAAATATTGAAACAATCTAACAAGGATTTATCACTGATTTCATAAAGGGAAGAACATAGTTTTTGATTTTTTTTTTTAAAGATTTAATTTATTATTTTCAGAGAGAAGGGCAGGGAGGAAGGAAGAAAGGGAGAGAAGCATCAATGTGTGGTTGCTTTTCACCTGCCTCCAGCTAAGGACCTGGCTGGAGACCTGGCTTGCAATCTGGTTATGTGCCCTGGCTGGGGATTGAACTAGTGACCTATGGGTTTGCAGGCTGGTCGGTGCTCAATCCACTGAGCCACACCAGCAGGGCTTGATCTGTTTTAAGGAAATCCGATCATAACATAATGAAGTTTGTAACATTAAAGCAGCATTTTGGAAATAAATTGTTATGTATGTGCTTGTAGGTTTAAAGATCTGCTGAAACCTGAGGAACTTTCCTGCAGTGTTAAGGCTTTGTATCAAGTTCTAACAGCATGGTTAACTGATTAAAAATATTTAATAAGGTTGTTAGATTTATTAACGGGTACTTAAAAGAAAAACTGGCAATAAAATAATAGCATTTGTTTAAACAGGATAAAAAAAAAAAAGCTCCTTGTGGTCCTTCTTTTGAAAAGAAACAGCAGCATTATGGGTGTTCTCATAGTTTTATGTTGAAAGGAGGCACCTTTTCAAAAACTGTCAAGTTTAGGGTTTCAAAGATATGTTGAAGAAATAAGACAGTGGGTATGTAAATAAATGTGCTGATTGCATAAAAACGTTCTGGTTTTGCTTAAGTGACTTTAGAGCTTCTGAAGCGGTATGGTTTTCAAGGCTAAATATCAGTTTTTTTAAAATAATAATGTATATAAGAAGTGACCTTAAAATGTCCCTTGTTTAAGTAAGAATTCTGTTCAATTCAGGACAGAATAATGTACATCAATCCCTATTCTTTAAATTTCTAAACACGAGTTTACAAATATTCCAAAATACTAGCCATTGATAGGAGATTCCGGTTTGTTTATTTATTTTCAAAATGAAAGAACATTAAATTATCAATCAAAGTTGATTTTAAAACACTTACTGTATTTCCAGAATGACATGAGTGAGCTGATGAGAAGTAAAAAAATGTGTTGTTTTTTTTTTCACTCAAATAGCTTGTAATTTAATTGGTAAAATTAGATTAGTATACACCATTAGAGAAGTAAATGAGTAAACAGTCAAATAGTGGTTAAAGTTTTGGAGAATATATCTCAGATATTCTATTTTGTTATATGTCTTCTAGGAAGCCCAGATGATTGTTTTATGTTTGGTTGATTCAGTATCGTGTTGTATCTTGAACTTGACTTAAAAGTTAAACAAACAAACAAACAAAATCAGCAGTGACAAGTACCCTCACCCCCTGGCTAAAAACAAAACAAAACAAAAATAAACAAACAACAACCAAAAAACCCCCACAAAAACAACCATCACCAACAAAAATAACAACAACGAACAAAGTGCTCAGAAAAATGACTGGAACGTTTTAAAAAATTGAAAGCTTGATGGCTTACAATTAAATTTAACTTCATTAAAAAGTAGACAAAAATAATTGCAACAGGCAAGATTTTTTCATGAGGTTAAACGCACTAACATAAAATTAACCATGTTAATGTATATATTTAGTACATTCACAATGTAACCATCAAGCCTATCCAGTGCTAAAATATTTTACTATTTCCAAAAGAGAGCCTGGACCCATGACTCAGTCCCTTTCCTTTCTATTCTTTTTACAGCCCTATCAACAAGTAATCTGTTTTATGATTCTGTGGGTTTACCTAGTCCAGACATTTGATATAAAGGGAATCGTGTATTATATGGCCTTTTGTGCCTGGCTACTTTCATTTAGTATAATTTGAAGATTCATCCACGTTAAGGAACTTACCAGTACTCCATTTTTTTAATGGCTGAGTCATATTCTATTGTGTGAATAAATCTTTATCTGACAGATGATTTGCAAATATTCTCTTTTTCTCTATACATTGTTTTCCCCTTTCTCAACAGTCTTCCTTAATGCACAAACATTTTAATTTTGGTGAAGCCCAATTTATCTATTTTTTAGTCGATTGTGCTTTAGGTGTCGTTTATAAGACTCCATGCTAAATTCAAAGTCATTGATATCTCTATGTTTTCAATTTTTGAATTTTTAGTCTGTAAAAACAATGCTGTTGTTTGTTGATCTTGTAGCTTTGCTGAAATTATTAGCTCTAATAGTTTTTTTTTTTTTTTTTTGGTGACATTTTAGGATTTTCTACATATAAGATCTTGTCCTTTGTGGAAAGAAATATTAATTTTACTTCTTTCTTTCCAGTTTGGATGGTCTTTTATTTCTTTTTCTAATCTTATTATCTTGGCTAGAATTTACGGAATAGTGATAAACAGAATTCTTAACAGCAGCACCTGTCTGATTACTGATCAGAAAGTTTTCAGTTTTTTACTATTGACATGATGTTAGCTGTGAGTTCTTAATCAATGTCATTTATCAGATTGAGGAAGTAGTTCTATTCTGTGCTTGTGAATTTGCTGAATTTTTTTAAATCATGAAAGAGTGCTAGATTTAAAAAATTACTTATATATTTTTAAAGATTTTATCCATTATTATTTTTAGAGAGAGGGGAAGGGAGAGAGGCAGAGAGGCAGAGAGACATCAATGTATGGTTTCCTTTGACCTGCCTCCAGCTACAGACCTGGCTGGATAGCTGGCTTACAACCTGGTTATGTGCCCTGGCTGGGAATTGAACCAGTGACTTTTGGATTCGCAGGCCAGCACCTTATCCACTGTGCCACCAGCCAGGGCTCAGAGTGCTAATTTTTTTAAATGCTGTTTGTGATCTCATGATATGATCATGTAATTCCCACTCTATTCTATTACAATGTGTTTTGCATTGATTGTTTTTAGTATGTTGAACCACCTTACATTTACATAATAAATTCTACTTGGTCATTGTATATAATTCTTTTTTTAAAATATGCTTCTAAATTTGGTTTGTTACCATTTTCTTCTGGCTTTGCATCTATATACATGTAGCATATTAGTCTATAGTTTTCTTTCTTTGGGGATACTTATGTCTGGTTTGGTATGAGAGTAATTCTGAACTAACAGATTGATTTAAGAGGTATTTATTCTTCTTCTATTTTCCTGAAAAATTTGAGAAGAATTGGTATTAATTCTTCTTTAAATGTTTGGGAGCATTTACCAGTGAAGTCATCTTTAGACATTTACTTTTATAAATGGGTAAATATTGACAATGAAATTGAAGGTATTAAAATTTTAATGGAAGTGATTTACATTTGGCAATAACAAAAAATTCACAAACACTAAACATTTCTGCCAAAACAATGGCTCATACCACTTTCAAAATGATATATTTAGGAATATAGGAAAGGAGGATAAACATAATTTTATACCATATGCAAGATATGGGAAAAACTTAACTTCTATTAGGTAAACTCTACACATGTAACATATACTGAAGATATAAGGCCATTATCCAAATAAACGAGGATATTATTGAGAAATGAGTGTTTTAACATATTCATACTTCAACCTTGATTTTTCATTTCACTTAACCATATTCAAATAATCAGTTACTCTTAATCTGAAGTTTGTTTAAACTAGAAAGAGAAAAATGTTTTAGTTTTATCATCTTAGAATCATTTTTCTGGCATGTAAAGTTAATGTTTTAAAAAAGCTTCCCAAAATTTATATACATACCTACACATATATAATAGTAACATATAGAATAGCTGGTCATTCAGACAAACAACTAACTAGATTTGAAAATATGAAACTATTTGAAAATATGAAAATATGAAACATTACATATAAATCTCCTGGATACCAATATTGATATTATCATCATTGTGAATATTAGTTTCAGAAAGTGTTGCTCAGAGAGTGTATTTGAAGAAACACATGGAAATTAATGTCTATCATTAATATCTTTTGGGATGATGATGATGGACAGCCATGAGAATAACACAATTGCTGAAATGATATTAATGATTCTGTCAGCATTAAGGAGGTATGTAAACACAAACCAAACTTTAGATGCAGAAAGTTGCTAATTTAGCCATCTTTGAAGTAAGTATATCATACAAAAGCACTATATGGGGTGGGAGCAAGCCTCAGAATTTATTTATAAAAATTTGTGTATTTTTTAACATGTTTAAACTTTAGGCATCTTCAAAATGCTCCATTTGATGCAGTACACCTACCAAGACATTTTTCCACGGCTCAAAACAGTTTTTAAACTCTTCTATTTTGGTGCCTCTTAGTATTTCTGCTACTTTTTGTTTCACCTCTTCCACATCAGCAAAATGTTTCCCTTTGAAAACGTTTTTTGTTTGGGGAAACAACAACAAAAATATCACTTGGGCCTTGGCTGATGTAGCTCAGTGGACTGAGCATTGGCCTGTGAACCCGTGTCGCTGGTTCGTTTCCCAGTCAGGGCACATAAACAGGTCTCTAGCCAGATCTGCTGGAGGCAGATGAAAGGCAACCATACACTGATGTTTCTCTTCTTTTCTTCCTCCCCCCTTTACCTCTCTCTAAAAATAATGAATAAAACCTTAAAATAACAAAAACTCAGGTGAGATCAGGTGAATAGGGAACATGGAACACAGAGGGTCAGGCTGTTTTGGTCAACAACTGTTGAACACTCAGCACAGTGTGGGCAAGTGCTCTAGGAAGTCACCATTATGAAATGGGCAAGTGCACTGAAAGTCTTTGAAAAAGAAATTCACTGAAGCTAAATGCAGCCTCTCACTGGTACACGGACACGGATGGGTTCCTAGAACCCTCACCAAGCAGGGGAAGCCTGTACTGCATGGGGCCTGCCCTCCAGAAAAGAATTCTGGTTTTTATTGGATTATATGCCTGCTTGAAATTTCAGAAACATAAGCGCCCTGAATTGGCATAATTTTTGGGTCACTGGCAGACCTTTCAGAGGAAAAAGCTTCTGGGTGAATTTATACCAGCTTTTCTCCGGATAAGGGATGTGTATCAAAAGATTTGACTTACTATGATAGTTTAGATGGTTTTCTATTATTGAAACACCTGTGAATAGCTGTTCAGCATTCTTTCCTGGATGTTGCCTAATACTAACATATGTTAGCCCCTGGCCCTTAAGCTACTTCTAGACTATGGTCACATATTATTTTGAATGCCTGGTATACACACAGCAAGTGTTCAATAAATATTTACTGAATGAATGATTTTTCAGTGAAGAAGAAGCATGAATTGGAAAGCATGCTGTTTTCTAGTTCTTAAAATTTAGGGTCATGCTATAAGCTATGACCATCTAGATCTGCTACCTTAACTTACCTAGACTTAAATTTTCTTGAATTAAGGAGCTAGATTAACTAGCATATTTGTGAAGTCCCTAAATGCTATGGTGTAGGTTCAACACTAGATTTGTTTGTACCTTTTCAACTGAGCTACATTCTCAATGTCTCACATAGAATCTTGTAGGAAGTAAGCCATCGAATGTTCTTACTATATGGATGCACTTTCTTTACTTGAATTGCTATACAGTTTAAAATAATCACCTAAAAATGCAGTTACTATACTCAGACATTTTCTAAATGTGGTACATGGACTCTACTCCAAAGAAGCTTACAATTTGGTGCAGAAAGAGAAACATACAGGGTGGGGCAAAAGTAAGTTTATGGTTGTTTGTATGGAAAAGTAATACAATAATTAATGAATAATAATACAAGACTAAACTCTGTTTCGTGTACTCACAATTGCAAACCTACTTTGCCCCATCCTGTATACAAAACGATGCAAATCACACAAGGATATAGGGAGAGATGGACAGTGTTTTATGATCCTTCATTGTGAGTCTAGGTTTAGTTGAAACTTGGAATTAGTGTATGTAGCTATGAAGAAGGAAATAGCAGAAGCTTCAGGCAAACAAACAAAAAGATACCCTATTGAAGAGGCGTAAGGAATCTTGTATTTTCCAGAGCATACCCACAGTTCTCTGACTCCATTCTAACCCCCTACTCTTTTCGTCTAATCTTGCTGCAGATAAATGTGTGGCAGCCTTGAGGGCAGCATGTCTCAGGTTTTTTTTTTTTTTTAATTAATGTATTTTATTTATTTTGCTATTACAGTTGTCCCAATTTCCCCTTTTTGCCCCCCTCCACCCAGTACCCCATTTCCTCCAGCAATGCCCCCCTTAGTTCATGTCCATGAGTCATGCATATAAGTTCTTTGGCTTCTCTATTTCCTTTGTTCTTCTTAACATCCCCCTGTCTATTTTACAAACACCAATGTGTACTTTTTCTTTTTTTCCTTTCACATCCAGAAAATTCACCATTTAATTACTGCCTTCTGTCAGCTTCTCAAATCATATTAATACAAAGTTTTCTTTTCATTATTCCAAAATGTCTACATTAATTCATTTGTTTAAAGAATTATTCTTTTAAGTAATATGAATTTCAATATTACCAAACACATGCAAAAATACATTTACACCCATACATATCTTTATACATATTTATAGTACATACTGGATTTTGAAGAGTTAATACAAAAAATTTTAAATATGCCAATAGCTCACATAATTATTACATGTTAAATGATAGTATTTTAGATATATTATAGCAAAATTTAATACTTAATTCTGGAATGCTATTTTTGTGAAATATATCACAGAAATGGTATATTGCAGAACTCACTCTTGTTAAAGTTGTCCTAGAGACAGTGCCAAACCCATAGTAAAAACATGAATTTGGTTTTTGAGTCAGATTCTCCCCACTCCAATAATACAACTCAACTTTATTTTAAGCTACTGGAACTACAACTTATTCTTTTAGGAGTTTTCCATCTTAAATAATAGATTTATTTATTTATTTATTCATTTTGGCTGTGCGCAGGTCTTACTTCTTTAAGTACCCTCTGTTTTTCCTCTACGTGTGTTTTACAAGTTGGAGCCTTCAGAAATAATGGCACCTGCAGTGCTCAGTTGGTCCCCAGAGTAGAAATTATTATGTCTAATAAATTGAGGTTAAAAAAAAAACAACCCTAGGATTTAAATAATTTTGTAGAATAGTATTTTAGCTATTTTTAAAACTTGTTGTTGACTTCCTATGTGGTCCTAAACTTACCCCTGAACTATTTGAGTTTGTTGAGGTAGAGATTAGGTATGTTCACATTTCAATAATAAAGTTTACTATAGCATTCATTCCTTTCCCCAAGCATCCCCAGTTTGGGGACCTTCATAACTGGAAATGTATATTTTCATGATTTAGTTGAAAGGAATCTCATCTAATTTACATACTAATATGAGAATATATATTGTTTATGTACATGAATCACATAGTTTAGTAGTTTGCAACATCCACCCAAATTGCTCTTCATTTTCAGCATCTTTTCTAACCTAAAGATTGACTGATTTCACAACACACCCATGTCTAGTTGGTTGCTATTTAAAACATAAATTGCTAACAAAATCTATATATTACACACCCACATATTACACACCTACAAATAAGCACATGTTTTGTAACAGTGAATAAGAAAGATAGCATGTCTTCTATGTAATATACATCCACATTTTTTAAGGTTTTTCTTCTTCATTAACTGCATTCCATTTTTCTGAGTTATTGCAAGTAACCTGATTTTCCCATATTGTGAAATGATTCCAATCTAAGAAAACTTAACGTGCAGTAATGCAGATATAAGTAATATACAAAATTATACCTTATTTAGTAAAATCTACTTACAACAAGATCACTTTAGAGTATTCATAAGTTAAAGTTGGTTCTTATCCATTCAGCTGCCCTATGTCTTTTGACTGATGCATTTAATCTGTTTACCTTTGTACCTGTGTTCCTGTCTGTCTCTCTGTTTCTTCATCTCCTTAAAGCAGACCCTTTAGCATCTCTTGCAATGCTGGTTTGGTAGAGATGTATTCTTTTAGATTTCTTTTGTCTGGGAAACTCCTTATATGGAAGGGTAGAGTATTCTTGGTTGCAGGCCTTTGTTTTATATTGCTTGAAATATTTTTCGCCATTCCCTTTTAGCTTGTTGGGTTTCTGTTGAGAAATCAGCTGATAACCTTATCAGAGCCCCTTTGAATGTTATTAGCTGTTTCTCTCATGCTGCTTTTAGGATTCTCTCCTTGTTTTTGAAATTTGCCATTTTCATGATATTGTGTCTTGGAGTGGGCCTGCTTGGGTTCATCTTCCTTGGGACCCTCTGTGCTTCCTGAGCATGCATGACATTTTCTCTCCTCAAGTTGGGGAAGTTTTCTGTCATTACTTTTTCAAACAGGTTTTCTATCCCTTGCTCCTGCTCTTCTCCTTCTGGTATCCCTATGATAAGGATGTTATTATGTTTCATGTTGTCCTGTAGCTCTCTTAAAACCTCTTCATTCTTTTTTCAGTCTTTTTTCATTTTGTTGCACTGCCTGGGAATTTTTTTGTACATTGACCTTCATCTTGCTGATCCGGTCCTCTGCTTTCTCTAGCCTGTTTTTGATTCCTTCTACTATGTTCTTTAATTCAGAAATTGTATTTTTCATTTCCTTCTGGGTCTTATTGATGGTTTCTATGTCCTTTTTAATGCTGGTGTAGTTCTCAGTAAGTTCCTTATAGCTTTCCTGGAGTTCTCTATGGTTCCCCTGGAGTTCTTCATAGTTCCCCTGGAGTTGTTTGCAGTTCTCTGTGAACTCACTGAGCTCATTGAGCTTCTCTATCATCATTATTTTGAATTCCATGTCTGATAGTGTACTTGCCTCTATTTCATTTTGCACTCTTCCTAGGGATTCCTCCTTTTCATTTGTTGAGGGTTTATTTCTTTGTCTCCCCAATTTTGGTGACTCTTGCTTATTTCTGCTTCTTGAATTGGTATGCTTTGATTTACTGTCTTAGTGGTGTGATCTTCTGTGGTGTAAAGTTGCCCGTTTTTTACTTCCTGGATCTGTGCTTGGTGACGTCACCTCATGTTCCAGTCTGGGCCTAGTCAGCCAGTTGGAGACTACCAGAGATCCACTGTCTCCCTAATTAAGTTGTAATTCCAGCTTGGTGTTGGGAGATCGGTGTAGCTCCACTTACTCCTCCACCACCTTGGTTCTCCTCCTGTCTCAGATTTTTATATTTATAGGCACCCAAATCATTATATATAGATGGTTATTATGAAACTAAGTTTAAGAAAATAAAAAAATATCATTAATTTCTTTCTGTGTTCTGTTGCTTTCCTAAAGCTCCTGCACCTGAGACCTGCTCTTCTCTTTTTAAAATGGACACTTGGCACAAATGGAGGGAGTTTATTGCAAGTGTACTGTTCCCTCCTGGAAGAATTCAGCAGTGATGAGAAGCATTGAAAAAGGATGGGAAGGGAACAGCTCTGGTCTGGTCTTACCAGCAGGCGGCTTTGTTTACGCATATTTCTTCAGAAAGGAAGACACTGCTTATCTCCTGAGGAGGCTGGAGGAAGCATTGTTAATAATGATTCCTTGAATTTTGTCAAATGTTAAACTTGCAGAGATACCTTGTGGGCTACATGGCTCACAGACTGAATATAAGTATGGAGGGCACTACTATCAGCCAGATTTTTCAAGTTAATGTAATTACAGTGGATTCTTTTCATTTTTCTTCAAAGATTTTTTATTCCTTTTTTGTTGTTGTTGTTTTCAGAGAGAAGGGCAGGGAAGGGGGAAGAAAGGGAGAGAGGCATCCATGTATGGTTGTCTTTCACCTGCCTCCAGCCACAGACCTGGCTGGAGACCTGGCTTGCAACCTGGGTATGTGCCCTGGCTGGGAATCAAACCAGCGACCTTTGGGTCTGCAGGCCAGCTGGGGCTACAGAGTATTCTTTATCTGAAGCTGAGTCAGATAGGAAAATATACTTTTTAAATTCTTTTTCTTTTTTCTTTTCATCTGTGGTGAGTTTCTCCAATTAAAAAATGAGTTGATTTTACTTTTTTACTTTATGACAGTAGGAGAAGCCAAGCAATAATTATAGGAAAATCAGGAATTGAATGTGATTTTTGATACTTGGAGTTCACACATAGCAGTGATAGACACTTGGGATTTAAACAACTACAATTTTAAAAATAAAATTTTAATTTTGTTGAAAACAAGCTGTATACCTATATTAGTAGTTTATAAATAAATATTCCAAGTATACTTCCTGGCCCCTGATCAGCAAAACCCGCCTGCTTAGAAATAGTAGTTATTCTTATTTAACATTAATAATCGCCAACTGGGCACCTGAATTCAAATCCAATTGTAACCAATATCATCATTGTTACAGAATATATTAAAATGTTATCTTATTTATATAGTTTGCCTTTCAACTCAACTAAGTGTCTCACATACATTATATGGTTTAATTTTAATTTGAACTCTGTGGCATGTTATTATCTTTATTTTAAATAAAGTCTCTTAAGAAGCTTAAAGCAATTTATTTATTTAAAGATTTTTATTTTATTATTTTAGAGAGAGGGGAAGGGAGGGAGGCAGAGTGGGAGAGAGACATCCATGTCTTTCACCTGCCTCCAGCTTTGGACCTGGCTGGAGACCTGGCTTGCAACCTGGTTATGTGCCCTGGCTGGGAATCAAACCAGCAACCTTTGGGTTTGCAGGCCGGTGCCTTATCCACTATGCCACCAGCCCGGGCTTTGAAGCAATTTATATCAGTCTGGCAAGACCCTTATTTTAGTTTATCACCTAGGTATCTTTGAGAAAGAGTGGGCTCATTAATGTTATGTAGCTACATGCAAAGTCTTAGAACATCTCCCACATGAGATTCCTAAGCAGGGCTTCCAAGCTATAATGTTTGGTAATAAAATGCAAATGACAAAAGCAGTGACAGCAATAAAAGGGCCCAAGGCCATTTGATAAGGGTTGTTAATAACAAATTACAAATGTTTTCTATAGGAAGTAGATTATTAAGAATTGCAATCACACTTGAGATGGTCATCAGCCATTTTTCAAGATGCCACATTTCAAGTGAAGTTATTAATAATCCCATTCCTTGTGTCTTTCAATCTTATTTCACAATGTGAAGTTTCTAGGAAATGTACATTTATCAGGTATGTCTCATAATATCACTTGTTTAGCATTACTTCCTTCAGTACATCGTATTTTCGTTACATGATCAATATGACAGTCTTGTTTCTAGAGAAGGCAACTAATCTCCCTGCCTTGTTTGAAGTGGGTGACTTAAAAGCATTTTAAAAATTCCTTTGGTTGCTTTTCTTTCCCCATCTTTTTTCCTTATCATCAGGACCCTTTATAGCCTGTTTCTTCACTGTCTGTGACCTCAAAAACATGAGTGCTTATTGAAACATTCAATTTAATTAAAATAGCTGTTTATAGTAATGTAACAAGGTGACCTTGGTTTTGTGTGGACTCAGAAATTATTTTAAACCCGAAATAAGGAGAGACTGAAAACTGTTCATTAAAAATGATCAGGAGGTAAAGTAAATACCTAATTCTGCTGCTTAGTCCATGGCTCAACAAATAAACTTTTTGGCCATTGACCTATTTGAAGCTGAGCTGAAATGTTCCATATTATTGGAGTTTTTATAATTCTGAATTGAGTATTCCAATAATATAGAAATTTTTCCATTTTATTGTTTCTCTGATCACTTGAAGGTTTCTTTTCTTTTCTTTTTTCTTTTTTTTTTTTTTTAAGATTTTATTCATTATTCTTAGAGAAAAAGGCAGGGTCAATTTTTCTTAATGCACTCAGTTCTTGACAGTAAAGAGAGAAAAAAATAGTCAGAAACAAAAGGCAACTTCAGAAAATTATGCACATTTTACCTATGAATGCCTTTTCACCTTGGGAGTTGAGAAAACTTTTTTTCCTTGTCTTTTCAAGATATGTTAAATAGTTACTTGGACCCAGTCAATGATTCTTGGGTATATTATGCCAAGTTAGGTAAACCAGACAAAGGTGGGTATTGTACGATGTCACTTATATGTGAAATCTAAGAATGCCAAATTTATAAAAACCACACAGTAAAATGGACTAAGGGACTAGAACTTAATGATTCCAATCATGAAAAAGAAAGCTTGAGTTCAAAATCCATTGTTGGTATATTCAGGGATAGGAGGTGAACCTTCAAGTCCTAAATTTCTATTGCTGTGTAAGATAACCTTCCTTTCACCCCTTCAGGTCTACTCTCGCCCTGCTCTGGAGATTGACCTATGCATTTCACATGAATGGGTCTCTCTTTACTTCAGGCTTTGAATTGGGTCCAACCTATAAAGGAAATTGAAGAAAGGCAGGAAGCTGGTTACATCTCTCTACAAGTTCTTTCTTTCCCTGTCTCCATCTCTGTCTTTCTCCCTCTCTCCACCCCACTCCTTTCCTCCCCTTCCCCCAGCTCAGAGTTCCACCCTTTCCCAATACCCCCACCAGTTTAGGAGTGGTAACTGAACTCCATCATCCCTACCTCCAGATCACTGCTCTGCCTCTCATGGCCGTATAATCTTGCCCTCACCTTAGAAATAGCCCCTTTATTATTACACTTTTGGCAAATGTATTGCCTCCCCATGACTGCTTGAGTTAATCTTCAATATCACAAAACTTAAACTTATTTGGCCCGTGAGTTGATAGCATCTGTTATGCGCCCATTGTTTTTGAGGTGCACTACTTACTTGGAAGATAATCAGAAAATTTATCATTAATATGGGATAGGGGAGGAAAAACAAACATTTATTTGTTCAAAAGACTATATAATTCAGGCATGGTTTTAAAGTGAAATTAATATTTTTCAATAAAACCCACAATCATATGGTCTCAGGTACTATTTCCAATTTCGAAAGCACCTTAGGCCCACACATATCTGATAATTCATTTGAGTTCAGGAAAAACAAGCATTTATATGAGAATCAAAGACACTAAGGGATAGTTCTGAAGAAAGGAAAATTAATATTGCTACCTCAATAAAGGTATTTGCTGTGTATCTATATTATATAATTGTGATATGGTGATATGGGACACATGGTCAAAGTAATTTTACACAAAGTGGTTATGGAACCATTCTCTGTTTTTCCATTTGTCTGGAAAAGATTTTGAGATGGAGGGCTACACTTCGGATCCCAGATACAGTTCTAGAGTTTTAGACTTTACAAAAAACTTGAAAATATTATACACTGAGTTTATTTGATCTGATATTATAAATGGGGTGATTAGGTTTGTTATGATTGATCCAAGGAAGATTTTTCTGACACTGCTGAACTGAAAACCTTGAATTTTTTGCTGATTTCCCATTAAAATTATATAACACTGAAATACAGATTTTAAAATGCATATCACATATCTAGTGTATTTTTTTAAAAACCAATGATTGGGAACATGGTTTTAGTCTAGTTTTCATTCCACTTTTGTTGTAAAAAGTAAAAACAAACAAACAAACAAACAAACAAAGAACCCACATAACTCCCTCTGTGTATTTATAGCACGGTTGTATCTCAGTCAGCAAATGAAAATTGAACTTCTCATATCCTCCTTTTTACAGGAAACTTAGCTGCATTTTCTTTTGAAAATATAATATTTTCAAATATTATATATATATTTATTATATATATTATATACATTTATATATATAATATATATATAATAGACTATAATGGAATATTATATATTCTATTATGTATATATATAATAGACTATAATAGAAACAAAGTATTTTTCTTCTACCACATATGAAGATGAGGGCTGATCTTTTCTAGCACTAAAATAAGTAGTAATAATTTGCTCTAATGGCCGTACTTTGCACATTAAGTATTTTTCTTCTGTGGCATGAAGCAAAGAACATATGCATCCAGCCAATGCTCACCCACTTTCTGTGTGTAAGAGCCCGGGAGATTCCTACACGGGGCCTAACACAGTACCACCCTGCGAAAATGTTCCTCCCTCTCCTGGAATTTCCCGTCTTCTTCCTCCACTGCCCACTCAGCTCCAGCATCTCAGTCTGGCAAACCTAAACTCATGTCCCTGTAGACAGAGTTGTTTGTCATTTGGTGCTTGGCCAACATGTACGCCAAATATTTCTGCCATGGTATCATGGTCCTGCCTTTTTATGTAGCCATTTGTGGGACTAAACCTGTCTTTGATGGTTAGTAAACACATTAGCAGGCGGTACTGCTGAACTGTTCAACACTATAACTGTTTCTCATTCATTTGCAGAAGAAATAGAATAAAAGGCTTTTTTCTGGGTTTGGGCGAGCCAGAAATTTGATGTGAGGACAGTTCTTTAGTAAAAGGTAAGCTTTAAAAGGGAAACCATGCCTCACTTGTGGCTGGATTCCCCCAGACAATTTTATGTTCATTGAGCACCAGTAAATGTTTGTCAACTAAGAGAAAACAAACAAGCAAAAAACTCCCTCAAACCTTTACCCAGTATCTTGCTTCATGCTGTAAAAGCTATCAGATTTTCCACTAAAAAAAAGAAAGTGTTTAGTCATTTCCTGACTGGTTCTTTCTTTCCAGATTGTGAGCATTTCTCCCGGGATAGGTTCACTTTTCCTTTTGCTATGTTTATATTTCTAATATTGAAAACAAAGGAAAGCAGTGTGTGTGTGTTTATGTGTGTGTGTGTACTTGAACCATCAGAAAGGAAAAGCAGTCCTTCCCTCTTTCAGTTTCATCATCCCCTACCCTGGACATCTGTTTCCCGGGTGCAGAAGGACAAGCAAGTGTGTCCCCATTTTTCTTTGTAGGTCTTTCCCCCTGAAGACTGCTCTGCATCACAGGAAGAGTCCTTGAGTTCCCACTGCCCTTCCCACCAGTGAGGTCTTTTTCCTTCCACTTAGCACTTCCTTGGCGAACGCCTCAGGGCTGGAAGAGAGCGAGCTTGCTCCTGAATTTATAAACTGTGCGTGTGAGCAACTGAAGTGCCTGAGTTCTATTGCCGGTGAAAATGAGTTCTTGCAGTATCACCAGCAAAGAATTTCAAAGGGCCCACATGTGGGAGAAGCTTAAGCGCAGCGGCAAGATTTATTGGGGTGAAGGGAAGTTACATGCCCTCGGGATGCAGAGGGAGGGCAGGCTCTAGTAAAACTGCTCCGAGCCCCTGATAACCCTCCATATATTTTCTCAGTTTTCAGAGACATGCAAGTTTGTTGTGCTGGGTTCTCCCCAGAGCCAGCCCTTCCCTGGATCTCCTGGGGTTTATGGAATCTTATTCTTGCCTAGATTTTCCCAGGCTAGACTTCACTGCCTTCTGCCACCATTTTGGTTCCTACTGCACGTGCAGCAAAGTTTTACCTCCTCGTCTGGTTTCTCCTGTGCATGTGCTTTAGTAGAAGAACATCTCGCAGCTTCATCTTGGCTTCTACTGCACATGTGCCCAGTAAGGCATTTCCCATAGTTTTACCCTTCTCCCCAGGAATCCCAATTACTGGGCAGGTTGTCCCTGGTGACATTGAAAAGCCAGATCCGCCTGCCCACTGGCTCCGAGGAATGGAAGGATGTTAACCTCCTGGGTAAAACAATGTGGTTTCCACCCCGACAGGATGTGAATGCTGCAGTTTCCTAGTAAATCAAGCCCAGTGTCTAATTCAGTTCCCTGGTTTATTAAGTTTAATGTCTGATTGTCTTTGCCCCTTCCTTTATTAACGCTAACTCGCTACCTACGCTAACAGTTCTTTAGTCAACATCATATATGTGGGCAAAATAATTCTTGTTATCATCCCATAGTCCATAAAACAAATGCCCTTTAATGGTGGGGACATAAGTAAAGGAAAGATTAAGTTAATTGGACGGACACCCTTGTAAGGTTCCAGTAGTAACTGACTGTGACAAAGTGTAAGGCTTACACGTTACGCATTGCTTAGAGAACGCCCAACTATATTGTTGGCAAATGTGATTTCTTTCTTTCATTCCATTTTTTTTTGTTTTTTTGTTTTTTTTTTGTTTTTTAACGCTCACCACTTCCACTGGGCCTTAGCCATTACATTAAAAGTGCTACCTTGAAACTCCCTATCATTTTTCCTATGGGCTTGCTGAAACGTGTTCACTCTTTTACAAGATTGCAACAGCTGGCACCAGGACTGAGGATTGTGACTACTAAATTTTAAGACTTCTTCTATGTATTTGCTTCAAGGCAGGCTTGTGTTTTCTTAGTATCTTCTACTAGTAGATCAGTCGCCAATAAAATGGAAGAGGCTAACCCTGACCTAATTAACAGCCATTTTCCTGGCATATGCCTTTTATGGATAAAGAACACTATGCACTTAAAATAATCTCTTAAGACTTCAAAATATATATATATTTTGTCAAGTCTTACATTACCTTTCGCTTTCTAAATATCTGAATCATGTACAATAAAGGCATAAATTCCCTTCTAGTGACTGCTATGTTCATGCTTCTCATTTTATTTTATAACTTCTGCTTTATGGACTTTACAAAGCTGACTTTCAGTTAATCTTATGCCCCTGAGGCTCAACTTCTGATTTAAAATTATATGATATTAGGAGTGTCTGGATTCTGCAATGCATAGAGATCCACCCAACTCTCTGGGTAACTCAGGGCCAGTAGGAAGTGCCTTTTTCAGAGTTGATGCCTGCCACCAGCTGCTGGCCCCACGGGGCACAAAGATGGTAGTGCTCTGTAGTTGGGCATTGGAGCATGTTCCCCGAAGCTCAGTGATGGTGCCAGAGAATTTCTCTTCCAGGATCAAATGATGCAATAGTGCACTTCCAACAGTATTAGCCCATTTCTCTATCTTGGCATTTGGCTAAACCATTCATTGGAGACCTAACATTTCTCCCAGCCTTCCTCCGCCTACTCCGCATGCTGGGGTGTTACTGTGTTAAGGGTAGGTGCATCCTGAACTCACCCACACTCTCATTCTCTGCATGTTCACCTCTTTCCATTTCCCTCAACCCGTGAGGCTTCTTAGAGCTTCCTTCCAGGCCCTGCCTCTTGAATCCAACAATATAATTCTCCCCAACACTGTAGATTTCTTTTCCCCTTATCCATCAATTGTGATCATCGAGCCAATTCTGAAGAATACCCACCTTTATCTTCCTATCAACGCTTTCTACTATTCCACCTAGCTTGAAAGTCTCGAGAAAACTCCAGACCTATGTGGATTGATTACACTGAGTAGCTCTGTCTGCCTCTGTCAATAAATAATTTGTAACCCTAGTTCACTGCAAAGACAGATGTCTTCTCCTGGAACTCTGTTTTCTTAACTTGCCCTATAATCTATATCTCTAGGTCTTAGATTTATTCTCAGTTTTATTCTGGCTACTGAATGAACGGGGCTGTGTTGATACTCTGTTATCACTTCCAACTGAAACTCAAGTGTAAGTTCAAGTTTGTCTCCCCTTTTAACACAATGTATATAGCATGATATATAGGTAGAAAGAACCCATAATTTGAAGGCAGAACAGTTGAATTTGGGACCTGGCTTACCTTCTTGCAAATTTTGTGGTATAAGTCATTGAAATGTGAATAGTATTACCAGTATGACATGTGTTATTATAGCATTTTGTAATATTTTCCCCTTCCCTTTTAGTCTTCTTATCAGTGCTCTAGGTCATCTATTCATGGAAATATCAGACATGTCTTTGTAAAAATACTTCTTTGATAAAATATTTGCCCAAAGTTGAACTCCTTGGTGTAATGCTTAAGAACTACCTTACACTTATTCTAAATTCTCTGCTCTCACCAGATGTTATTTCTGAATCCAATAAGGAACTAAGATAACTTCTTAGTCACACCTCCACCACCTTTCCTTTGTCTCTTTTGACCTAATCTATTGTTCAGGCCTTATCTTACCTTCATATCCCAGATATTAACATATTGGTTTGATCTAATACTGAATTAAAGTGATCACACTACCTAGCATTTTGCCTTGTTAATGGTCTAGTGGCCTGAATTATGTTACTATTGTATTAATTATTCTGTAGCACATTGGTTTCCACTTCACAATTTATGCTTAGGAAAGCCACACTTTCTTTGTTTTGATTTTCTGATACATAAAATAAGGAATATTTTATGATTCTATACAATAGTGATTCTCAGCCTCATTGGGAAATCAATATTTATAAGAATCTGGTAAAAACTATAAACTATCCTCCCAATAAAATGTACTTCTTCTAAATGATAATATATATATAATTATAGTATTATTTTAAATTATATATAAATATATTATATATATATATATACATAGTTCTTTTTTTTTCTTTTAAGCTTCCCATTGTGCAAGTTTTCATGGTAATCAAACCCTGCCTTCAGCAGCACAGAACCCAGAATCTGCAAAGGCCCTTTGCATGCTCTGTGCCTGCATAGATAGAATGCTGGCAGGAGGCTGAAGCTCCTCAGTTGAATCATCCTGTCTAGTCCTGGACTTTGATTCAAGAGCTAGTGTTATGAAGGAATGGGCATCACTTTGCATGCATTTTGGAAGCACTAATGGGAGCAGCATTCAATATGGCCAATCCAGCAAGAACCGCATTTTCAGTGGTGAAATATCATCTGTCAGCAGTGGGGTCCTAACCAGTTTCTTTCTGTGGTTTGACATTTAACATTATTTTGGATGCCTGGTTTCCCTTGGTTTTATTCAATATAACTGATTCTAGGCTCTACAGTATTTTTTCCAATAAATTCAGCAACCTATCCAATTTCCTTCAAGTAAATTTCTTTCCTACTCAAGGTCACCAGAATTGGTTTCTGTTGTTTGCCAACGAGAGCCCTAATACACATCAAGGTCAAAAACTTTAGCCTGTAATTTCAATGTTTTAATGAACCTTGTTAAATCCACCCATGAATTCTGCCTTTCTCATTCAGTCTGACTTGCGGGCTATTTGGATAGGGAAGTGGCAGTGAGTGCTGGTAAAGATGCTTTTCTAAAGGGCATCAAGCTAATGGCTCAAACATTAGGGGTCTGAAAACCTCAATGCTCTTATTGTATTAATATATGGTGAAAAGTCATGAACTCATGCATATCAATTCTTAAAAGTCAGGTTTATTGAAAAAGCATACATTTTAAATCCCAGTGACTTACTTCAAACCTTGATTCTTCTTGCTTTTAAGCTGATGAAGAGGTCAACTCACTACTCACTGAACAAGGTAAATAAAGGGAAGACCGTCGTGAGTTCATCTTTTGTAGTTCTCAAGGAAAAGATTTGAGTAGTGAAGGAAATGAAACAAAAGGTCTGGCACATGGGTCATCAGTGGGCTCATGTCCATCTGACCCAGCAAGTCTTCCACACTGAGTCTTTCATGAAGAGCTTCAGGAAGCCCTTCTCTGTCAGTTAAGACTAACCCAGGAGATTCCCCAGAGGCAAGTTATGAAAGTCCACCTCGGAATGTTTACAGAGGGACAGATGGCTTGTAGTTGAAAGTACAAAAATATATAATGAACCTACTGTATATGAGTGAACAGTTATGCACAGACAGTGCATGAATTTTATTAAAATATAAATGACCGATACTTCAGCTAAGTGGATGAATAAACAGTGAAGTGTTGTTTGAGGCAGGGTGAGCACTTCTTTTCTTCAAAGTCATCAAGCTCTCCTAGTAGAACTTAACATCACTTGGTTATTAGTTATTACTAATATTATTCCAGAATAATAAAAAAAGTTAGAAAGTATGGGATTCAGAGAGTCAGTGAGCTGGGCAGACAACAGGACTTCAGAAAATGGAGACCAATGAAAATCACACCTCTATTTTCTTGAGTCCCTTATGTGCTTTGTCTTGTTTTGATGATGTCATCTCTTTTTAAACAGTCCAAAAACTAAGTACAAAAGTAGACTTTCCTTTCCCCCAGAAGAGGCCAATTTCCTTTGAAACAGAGACAAAATGTCTGCTGCATGATTTGCTTATTAACATCCACTGATTCCTCTTGTATCGTAGCATCATCTTCTGTGTTTCTTGTACTCTTTGCCTATGGCCAGTGAAGTGGCTTGGCAGAGGCAGCCAGAGGATGCTTTTGGTGAAAGCCTTAGAGTTGCTTCTTCCGAACAGGATTTATCTTTATTGCTAACGCTGTCTCCAAAGTTGAGCCTACTCTCCAGGGTCTCGTGCAGCCAAGCAGACTTTTCCACCTGGGCTGGAGCTGAACGAATGGTCATCTCCCCAATGCAGTGACTCCTGAGGGAGCTGTTCATGACTATTTACACATTTTGTATAACGAGGACACCCATCTGAAATAACTAAGCAAAGGGGATTTCAGCGCGAGGTATAATAACACGGAGATAACAGGAAAAACAGTGCGGGTCACATGTCTACACAGGTAGGTTGTTGCTGTTGGTACCATAATAGATCATAGCTTTTCCTATTAAGTAGTTGAATTGACTTACAGATATTCTAGTATGTATTGAATTCATTTTAATAAGTTATTGTAGTTGAATGCATAATTACTCTATAGCAGGTGTGACAAATATCCTGGAGGTGCCATCAGTTAAAGTGCTTTATCACTATTTTTCCTGAGTCACTATGTAATAATCAAAGGCAGAGCTTAAAAGAAATAAAATTAGTTTCATTAGTGAAGCAAATTAAAATTTCATTGAGACTCGATACCTTAGATGCTACATGAATGAACTAGCACAAGCTGGCAACAATCACTGTTGATGTGACTTGTGTTGAACGACTGACTAAATCACAAAAGAATATGGCAGTCTCTTCAGAGGCACCTTTCTTCCGGAGGCACCCAATGTTTGGGAGCCTTTTCTCTATTACTGGCTAGCAGACATGTAGAGAAGGTGATGGCTTTCTTTTGTCTTAATTTGTGACCGTGCAGCAGAGGACGTGACTGAGGTTAAATAGAAAAGTTTTCATACTTCAATGGGTATATGGAAGTAATATTTAAAGCTAAAGACTAAAATCAGAATGTGAAAGTATTGATTTTTACAATGCCTGTAGCTAGGAATATTGATGGATAGCTTTTTCAGAAAACCAGGAAGTCAGGCTAACTGTAATAGGAATTTACTAGTTCTCTAGAGATGTTGTTAAGTAAAATTGTTGATGTAATATATCAAAATTAAAAGTAATCATGCAATCAGAGGACTGAACTTGCAAGTTAACAGCTCTCTCTCTCTGATAATACATATGTGTGTAATTATATTTGAATATATATAACCATATAGTATATTTGAATATATATACAACCATATATACTTTTATATATGAAGTTATATATTTGAATATATATCTTTAAATATATATTCTTAGATGCAGTTGACAGAATCATAGAATATTTGAAATATAATTTATGGGAGGTTTTAAGGATTATGTTATTGCATTATTTATTTTTTATTTTGTAACAAAAATACTGAGGCCAGAAAATTGAGTTGAGTTGTCTGGTTTCCACAGTTAATGGCCAGGGATAATGCTTCTCTAAAGTACATTTATGATGTTTGCACATCAATGATAATTTTTCTATGTCTTTACTTTAAAAATGTCAACTTAACTCACTCCGAGAAACAAGTTTTAGTCTGGTATCAGATTTAATTTCTATTACCAATATACATAGAGGATGTCTGCATCATTACGCAGAGTAAAAAGTTAATAGAAATTGCTTTCAAAGTTCATTTACTGGTTCATATACATAGTCAACCTTCATTATCTTACAAGTGAAAATGTGATCAGATGACATTGACACACAAATCTTGGTAGCTCCAAATGCCCACCTGTCCAGGCAGAACCTCAGGGTCAGTCCCTCCCCAGCTACCTCAGGAAGTCCCCAAATGGCGATGACTCACTCAGCAACACAGCTCTTCTGTTCTTTCTTCCACATTCTTCTTGGAGGTCTATTGATCAAGTCTGAAGAAGCTGCTACTTTAAGATTCTGCTGCTGCATTCAGATTCTGGGCAGAAGTAAGGCAACTCTGGCTACTTCCAGTGTGGCCACTGGGGCCCTCCGGTTGTACTTTATGTGCTCAGAACCTCATAACAACTTCCCACACTTTCCCTGAATTCTTTAGATCCAGTGTTCAGATGCTATCCATACCTTCCATTTTTCTTCTTCCTTCTCCTCCCACTTCACAAAGCCTTCCCTTTTCCAGAAACTATCATGAGGCAAATGGTTATTTGCAGAGGAGGATAGTGTTGTTCATCTGCCCCCTTTGCAAAAGCATCATGTTCCAACTTCGCCATGATAACTTTTCAGGGCTATTTTGAGATACATTTTATGTTCTGAGAACTGGCACAAAAGATTGGTCATTGTTACTCTAATCACTTGCATTCGAAAATAAACAATTAAGAAGTACTACAAGAAATCTTTTCTCTAGTTATTTAAATAAAACCCCATTTCTGAAGCAACCTCAAAAGGTTAACTTTACTTTAGTCTGGGCTTCCAGTGACTTGCTTTCTATAAATCCCAGATGGACCTCAAGCCTTCTTCTGAGTCATTGACATGGAACCTGATAGTTGGCAGTTGATGGTCATTCAAAAACATTCTTAGGATGCTGCTGTGGCATTGGGCAGCCATTATTGTCATGTCATGGATGAAAAGGGTAGAACCATAGTGTTTTAAAAATGAAAGGGATGCCCTGGCTGGTGGCACAGTAGATAAGGTGCCAGCCTGCAAACCCAAAGGTTGCTGGTTTGATTCCCAGCCAAGGCACATAACCAGGTTGCAAGCCAGGTCTCCAGCTAGGTCTGTGGCTGGAAACAGGTGAAAGGCAACCGTATATTGATATCTCTCTTCCTCTTTGCCTCTTTTCCATCCCCTTTCTCTAAAAATAATAAATAAAACATCTTAAATTTTTTTTAAGTGGAAGGGAGCTTAGAAATAATTTTGTTCAACTCCCTTGCCTTATAGATAAAAGCAGTTGTGCAACAATTTGTCATTTTATACCCAATTTAGAAGCTTGCAATTTTCTATAAAATGAAAACATGCACTCAAATAAGGCACTATTCCTTGCAGATAAACTTTAGGTGAGTCTCACATTTCTGTTCCATTTAACGACTACTCTGGCATGTGCAGCAGTAATGCACATCCTGGATTTATAACAATCCCAGGTGCATTTTAGACTCCATCGTAAAATTATGAAAACATCTAAAAAAGAATTCACATTTTAGTAAGGAATTCCACAAAATATTTTCATAGCAAAGGGATATATTGTAATGAAATAAGATGGGGTAGATAAAGCAGCTCCTAAAATAGTGGGATTCTAGAGCGTGAATAAAAATAGTTGAAAGCTGAATGAAGAATTTATTTATTTATTTGTTTTTGAATGAAGAATTTAAATGAGTGAAGAAGAGAGGGTCAGAAAGTAGAGAATTGACTTGATGTCTTTATGGATAATCACAAGGGCATTTAAGTTTCTGAAAATTCTATAAAGATGTTCAAATTCATTTTGAGCTCAACTGATTGCCTTGTTTCCCTTGTATCATGTTAAAGCAGCCTTGGACTTTCATGGTTCCCCAGTGACTTCCCAGTCTCTTGCCCTTCCAAAGAGACATCTGTTGTATTTAAGATTCCATTGAATCTGACATAAACATGTAAGTGGGAGTTCATCTTGAGGAAGGACTGTACCTAATAAGTCCCTGAAACTCTGTGCCACCCAACACATTATTACTAAGTTTATTTTTTCCTAAGGTACCTCCTCTGACCAAGCTGTAGCTAGCATACTAATTTTTTGAATTAATTAAAACCTTTAATTTTGTTTTAAAAGCATTAGTGGTAGTTTGAGAGCTTAAGATGGAAAGAGTCTCCCAGGGGTTGAAAAATCTCTATGTAAACAAAATAAAGGCTATACAACTTGAAAGTATTTCTACAATATTCTTCCCATAAGTCAAATTCAGATGATAGAGATGCACTAGGCCAGTGGTTAGCAACTGGTGTGCCACAAGAATTTTTAAAGCATGCAACACCTGACCATTTAGTCACAGATACTGACCTCTTTTCCCTTAGACTGTCAAATAAAAAAAATGACAACAGCCAATGCCGCAATAGCCATCCAGTGTGAATGAATCAAAAATAATATATGTATTTTTTGTTGGATTAGAAAAATATATTTTTTGGTGTACTGCAAAATTTTAGTAATTAGTTTATGTGTGTCATGAGAAGAAGAAGGTTCAAAAGCGCTGCACTAGAGTGATTGTGTCAACATACTTCTATGAGGACCCTCAAGGTACCAGTGACTAGAAGCAAATTGGTTCTAATTCACTTGAGAATGTTGTGGTGCCCGTGTCCCTTGTCTTCTGAAGTGGCCTTATAGAAGCCAACCAGTATCCTTCTGGACATATTTAATAATGCATCCAAGCAGGCATCTTGCCAAATCCCTTTGAAACAGCATTGAATAGAAAACTATTTTAACCATTCATTTTGATGAATGGCATGTAGGCAATGACCTTGTTCAATCCACAACGGCTAGTGCACAGTAAAAACATTGACTATGAGAAAAGTTATTATTGTAAGATGGAATTCATTTTAGGTACATTGGATACTTGTTTATTTGCCTCAGTGTATTATTTCACTTTTAGAGAGTATTTTCTAATTACAAACTGAATACATGTTTATTGTAGAAGATTAAGAAAAATACAAAAACAGGGGGAAATAATTTTTAAAATGACTTCGTTCTGAAAAATAATTGCTAATTGCATTTTGGTCTAAGTCCTTTTAGATAAATTATGTAAATATGTATTTATTTTTATGTTGCATACCTATTCAATTTTATTTAAAAAATTTGCATTTATTACTGCACAATGAAATTTAAATAGGACACACTATTATACAGTTTACCATTTTTATGCAATGTATTTAATGGTAGTAGTATGTGCAGAGTTTTAATTATACACAAGAAAGATCATATTTCTCTAACTGTAATTGAGCATTTATGTAGTTTCCTTTTTTGTTGCTATGATGAGTAATTCTTTGATGAATATTTGTGTATTTGAATTTTATTTGTCCCTTTTTAATTATATAAAATTCAGGCATACCAGAATATGATTATATCTTGTGTCAACTTCCCAGAAACAGGTATTTGGAGGAAAGGGAGAACTGTTCAATTAAAAACACTGTACATGCATTAAAAGGACACATTTGTAGGTTTTATTGAATTAAACTGCTGTTTGCTCCACAGGTTTCTCTTCCACTCTAACTCCCAGTCAGGTAAATATCTCTGTAACTACTCTTCAGACTACTTTTTCACCAAATAAGAGGGCCAACTTTGATGTCATTCATTTCAGCCACTTTGACACTATAATCGCATTCTTTTTTCTGGAGTCACTTTCATGTCGAGAAGTTGGTATTTCTTTAGATGTTAAAGCAACAGCAGTCACTTTACCAGCATGGTGAGTTTAGAGATGCCCTCTAGGGCTACAAAAGAGTGTTTTCTAACTTTTTTCTTTAAGAACACCAACAAAATTTTAAACTGCTGACATATACACATAATTAACAAAGTATGTATTTGTAGGTCAGTTACGGTTCACGGTGGGTTTTCCTAATAACATCTTCTTGGATAGCAGTTCACAGAGCATTTAGTGTGCAATGTTTCATTTAGTTATGGCAATAATCTTTCAGAGACAACGTAAGTCAGATTTAATAAATAAAGAAATGGAGGCCCAGAGAAATTAAACTAGTTGCCTTAATGTACACAGCTTATGAGCCCCAGCATCAAAGCCAAAATTCTGTTTTTGTTTTTTGTTTTTTATAAATCTGATGTTCTTTTTACTACATTCCATTACCTCTGAGTTTGTTTTCTTTTTTTGGGGGGGAGGGTAGTTTTTAGTGTTGACTACAAATATCAATTATGGTTTGTTTAGTTTTAAAAGAAAATGTTTTAGAGGCTTTTTTCAATTTTTAACAGACTAAAGCCTTTGCCTTTCAGAATATCGTAGATACTCTGAATTATGTAAGTGTTGACTACTTAGGTTCTGTAATATTGAATCACATTTCTATCAACAAAAACATATTAATGCCTTCCAATTCTCTTATTTTGCAGCCTATTTTCATCAACAAACTTGAACTGTGTAACATGGTACAAATTCCTGTATTTGCTATCCCATTGGGTTTTGTGCCATGTACCCAACTGCCACCACCCTACCTACAGAAACAGATGCCTTGTGAATTATAGATTTTTGCAGAGCAGAAGTAAATGGCCACATGTCCGCTGAACATTAATAATTCAAGACTAATCTGCTACAATTAGAGCAGGACAAATCCACCTTATGTGGCAAAAGAAGAAAAAGGTACACAAACAGGGTTGATTTGGTTTAGTCGGGAATATTTTCAGTAAAGGTGGAAATTAGCATCTACCAATTCTATTAATATAAACATTGTATTTCTAAGAAAAAGAAACAGGTAAAAGTGACAAGGATTTGCTCGTTTTATTTCCATTAATAGTAAAATATAGACTCTTGCAATAAAAAAATCATTTAGGATGTCTATCAGGCTATAGAATATCTCATACCATTGTGATCATTAGTTTTGTTGGTCAACTTGACTGAACCAAGGGAAGGGCAGATAGCTGGTTAAACATTGTTGCATTATTGTACCTGCAAGGCTGTTTCTAGAAAAAGTTAGCATGTCACTTGGTGGACTGAGTACTACAGGTTGCCCTGCCCAGTGCAAGTGAGCCTTATCCATTCCATTGAGGAACTGGATAGAGCAAAAAGGTGGAGGAAGCTTGGATTTGCTCCCTGCCTGATGGTTTGAGCCCAGACCTCAGTCTCTTACTGCCCTCAGCGCTCCTGGCTTCAGGCCTTCAGACTTGAACTCGCACCTATATAACCGGTTCTCCAGCTTTCAGGCCACCAAACAACACCATGCGCTTTCCTGGACCTTCAACTTGCAGATAGCAAGTTGATCAGAGGACATCTCAGCCTCCAGAATTGCCTGGAAAATAATACATTAATTATTGAATAATAACACAAGAATAAAGTCTTTGTTTTTTTTTGTACCCGCAACTATAAACCGACTTTTGCTTCGCCCTATATGCATATGACGATTTAACATAAGGCATTAAGGTGTTTAATATCATGTAATTTATTAAAATATATATGTTTAGTTGTTCTACTTCTTAGAGAGCTCTGCCTAATATAACCATAAACATCCTTACTTGGTGGTTATACTGGACTGAATAATGATCTCTCCTAAAACATCCACATTTTAATACCAGTAACCTGTGAATGACCTTATCTGGCAAAAAAACAAAAACAAAAACAAAAAACCCAAAAAACAACTTTACTGATATAATAATGTTAAGCATCTCCATCTGGAAAGATTATCCGGGATTATCCTGGTGGGTTTTATGTGTCACCAGCCACACGGTCCTTAGGAGAGAGGCACATGGGAAAATTTGACCACAGAAGAAGGCACTGTGGTGACAGAAGATGCTGCGCTGCTGGCTCCCGTCTGTGGCAGGCACCTGCCAAGGTATGTATGTGTCTCTACAGGCGGGAAAGGCAAGGAGACAGGCTGACCCCGAAGGAACCAGCCCCTCGAGGGAGCCAGCCCTGCTGACAACTCTGCCTTCAGTCTGGTGACGCTCATTTTGGCCGTCTGACTTCCAGAACTGTAAGAGAACACATTAGTATTGTTTGCAGCTGTTAGGTTTGTGGCCTGTTGTTACACACAGCAGCACCAGGAAACTAAGGCACTGAGGGAGCCTATTCTGAACTTAGGTCTCTTCTCCCTGATAAAATCCCTGCACCCAGCATCTCAGGCATTTTGCATGATGCATTTGCGTCTGGCCACCCCGATGCCACCCTTCAGAGCGGTCCCCTTTGCAGAAGGCTTGTGGAGCAGGCGAGGCGTGGGTCCTGGAGCTTGATGACAGTCCCGCTCACAGCTGCTGGTGAGGTTCCAGTGCAAGGCAGCCGACAACCTGTGGGCACGGCCTGCCTGTGGGCGCTGGACGGGCGGGGGCCAGTGCTCAGCGGGCACGGCGCAGCCGGCTTCTGGCAGCTGCCCTGCTACTCATCCCTGCTTCTGACACACAGGCAGACGATGGAGCAACCAGGAGGAGAGGCCGCGTTCTCTAGCGAAATTTCCCTACAAAGTGCAGTAAATCCTAAAATCATTTGACCAAGGGAGACAGACATCCGGAATGAGGAAGCCCAGAAATTGCTGGGGGGAAGGAATGTACATAATTTCAGAGCGGGTTTTGGGGTACGGTGGTAAAGCTTGATAAAAAGTCTGAAGTTGGGGCATCGGCCCTTTGGCCTGGGCCATGGGCATGTGATAGAAAGTTTGGGCACAAAGGGAAGGAAGGTGTAAGGCTAAGACTGACTCCTGGAAAAAGTTCCTTTTTATGAAGTCAGGGGCAGATGATTGAGGTTGCACCCACAGCAGAGAAGGGGAAACCCAGAGTGGGAACCCCAGACACACCTTGTCTGTGGATCTCAGCTCCCTGGCCATTTGGGGTTACTGGTTATCAACCAAGATATGCCAAGAACATGGTTATTTTCTATGAACTGAGTGAATAATATACATCATTTACTTGTGCTACTAATATGCAAATATAACAAAATACAATCTTCATTTTAAAAGCTAATAAATTCATGCAACTTATTACTGTTCTGGTTTTTATTTGTTCCCCAATTTACCATAGTAAAAGTAATAGTACCATCATGTGGGCATCTGGAAAACAAGGTTTTTGTTCTGGCAAATTTTGTAAAAATAGGGGGTAGGTAAACTCGGATACCTTAGAAGCAGTAAATGTTTTGTTGACTAAGTGGCGCCATAACTTTCCTACAATAGATTTTCTGTTTACCCAACATAAACCAGTTATTGGATGAATTTTGTTCATTCATGAAAATGTGCATTTGGCAGTTAGCCTATTTCTTTCTTTCAGAACTATTTGTCATCAGGTAGAAAAACTGTACGTATTTAAAAAAAAATACATAGACAAGGAGAGAGGAAAGATCCTCACAATTATACCATCAAAGATGTTTACTATTAATATCTGGGTGTATGTATTCTAGAACTTTTACATAATGCACATGCTTAGATTAAACAAGAGATTTTTTCCCCCTACACTCTATTTAAAGCCTGCTGTCTTTTTTCTTTCATTCACCAACTTAGGATAAACATTTTCCCATGAGAAGACATGTTCATAAAATTTGGAATTCCTTACTAAATCATTTTCAAAAGAATCCGTGATTGAGGTAAATCTAGGTTTCTAAAGAGAAGGGAATTCTTACGTTTCTCTTTGAACTCATGCCTGGAAGGTATGACAAGTTAATGCGACTGCACAGATTTTTTTTCCAACACAGCTTCCTCCCAACTAAATAATTATTTCTTTCCTTATGCCACATCTACTTTTCTGCGCTTTATTCTTTGTTTGTGATTAAAACCTCTTTAGTTAGAAGCTAGAGAATTTGCTCCAATTTAAGTTTCATTTAAAATTCACTGGCCTGGACTTTAATTCTAATCTTTTACTGCATGTGTCCCTGTATTAGTGAGCTTTTAAGAACACACAGCTTCCTAGTTCTAAAAATAAAATGCTCCTTAAAAGCCTATTGAAAAAGCCCTAAGGAGTGCCTAGATATTAAATAGCACTCCAGTGTTTTACAGATTTTAGTTTAAACGAGATAGGTCTGTGTAAATCAAATTTCCTTTAATAAAAACACAAGCTGTCAAATTACAGACTCTTACGTTTCTATGGGCTAGAACCTCAGAAGGGCAAGCTATGTCTTTATAGGATAAACTGTAGGTGGAAAGAACAATGAAACGGACTCAGAGGAGAGTAACAAAATAATTAAAAGCTTAGAAAATAATATCTGTCGAGCAACTGACAGAATTGTATTTATTGCTTTCGGTAAAGTGGCTATTAAGTGATTACAGACAGTGTTTACAATGGCAAATATGTTTTATGTTGGAGCGTGACTGGCTGTTAACCAACGTGGTGAATAAAAGAAGAATGGAAAATCTTACAATACAGACTTAGGTAATATCCTTAAAAGGGAGCTTAAAAAAAAAACAAAACACCAAAGTCACTTATTAGAAAGACGATGAATTTGATGGATGGTACGTTGAACCCATTGGAAGTTGAAAGATCTGAGTTTTATATGGACACTGCCACTGACTCATCATGCCATCCTTCACCCATTTATTACCTCCCAGAGTGAGAGTTTGCTTGTCTTTAGAATGAAGGATGGAACTAAGGGATCACTCATGTTCATGTTCCATCAGTCCTGGCATGCTCGGATCAGAGTAACATCATTTTTATCCAGAGTGCAAGAGACTGTGGCCTTCCCTAATATCTCTCCTCCTTAGAAACAAATCCTGATATTTTTATGTGGGCAAAATTTTTCCTAGAAAAAAAGAACGCATTTCTGAGTTTTCTGGTTGCATACCTAGTGCAGTGAGGGAACTAAGATCAATGAAATAGAAGCAGACGGGTTGTGGGGACTTGGGACTTTGAAAAGGTAGCTTAAAAGGAGCCGACTTAGTTTCATTGGGTCCCTTTTTCTCTTTTTTGTCTTTCTTTCTTTTCTTTTCTTTGTTTATTTTTAGGCCCAAGGCTCAAATGTGCTAGTTTAAACTATAGAGGCCACCTTGGACCAAGACAATGTCTAGATGATAGAACAAAGATCACATCCTCGTTTCCCTTAATGATACCTCCCGGCTTCTAAATCTATTTTGGAGGGCTGCTCTGTGCTGATTTTATATGGAGAGAAGCCCATACTATTATCTTTAAACACTGCTAATTTTTTTTTTCTTCTGTTAAGGGCAGCTAGATCAAATCCTAATGGATGCAGTCGATTAAATGTGATCGCTTGTTTTAAAATAACAGCTACCAATTACTTCACACTTAATAGATGCCAGACCCTGTGCTCAGTGTCCCATGGACATTGTCTGATTTGATTTGCACAATAAGAACACTTATGAGTTAGGTATTACTACCTATAATTTATCACTGAGAAAATGGGAGATTAAGTAGTAGCTGCAGGCTAGGTAGCTCATAGTGACAAATCCTGGGTTGGGATGACTCCAATACTTGTTCTCTCAGTTGCCATCATCAGCTCAATACAGTTACTGTTCTGTAGGGAGAAAAGATGTACAAGGAGCACAATGTCAGCTAATATTTTTGGGGAGCCTAATAGAATTGTCAAGATGTGTACAACATTAAGTCCAATCTGGTCGCTGAACAAAGTAAGGAGGCAAGGGAATGGCAAAGATGCATCACATTGACTGTAACACAGATAATAACTATCCCCATCCCTAGGTTATTGAACATTTTACCATGGCAATAGATTTTTAGAATGGAAATAACTATCTAATATCAAAGACTAAGGATGACAATATATGTAAAGTGCATCATAAAATACCAGATTTTTAATAGGTGCTCAGTGAATGGGATCTGACAGCATTTTTATTTAAAGGATCCATAATGAAGTTGTGAAAATTTGGGAGGCTCAGAAATATTAGATTCCAATATAACTTCTGCAACTTGGTAATCATGTGTACACAGTTCAGTCATTTAATATTGGCATTTAATTTTCCAAGGAAGAGGCACTTATTTTATAGAATAGTAATTGGAGATAATGTCTTTCAAGTGCTATCTCAATGACTGACATGTTTTAGAGTCCCAGCAAGTGGGGAGTATTAATATTACCATTATGATTACTTTGGCAGGATTCTAATAAAGTTATTTTCTCATTGGTCAATCAACACACATGGGAAGAGTGTTCTCTGTGAAGTGTGGCTGAGCTGAAGTGATGTGCACCTTCATCAAGAGGCAACTGTGAGGTGGTTTTCATCAGATGCAGATAGTTGCATTATATGCTGTGGCAGGTGGTACACTGAGCCATTCTGCTGGTCTTGCCAGATCGCTTTGGAGTTCAAGTTTGTCTCCTCCAACTCTTGTTTCTGTGCACAGCTTGGTCCCCTTTCCATCTGCGCTGTAGCCACAACCACTCCAATATCAGTAAGAGGTGGGCCTTTTGATGTTTCCTGAAGACACATGTGAACATGAGCCATGGGAGGGATGGGCCAGTTGAGATGTGACTTCACAAAGTGGATACCCCATCCCAGCATGTTTAGATTTCTGTCAACCATTCTCTTGGCAAAGTTTCACTCTTTGAAAACTTTGCTTCATAGGAACCAAATAGAAAACTGTACAGAATGAAAACAAGGGTGTTCTCATATAGATATCATTTAGTTAGTGTATTCAGTCACTAATAATTTATTTAGAACTCTATTAGAAAGTTGTCTTCAATTTTTAGGAGTGCACAACTTTGAAAGTCTTATGAAAAGTGTTAAACTAGTAGAGACATTACTCTCTTTCCTGTTTCCTTCCCCTCCATGTCTAGCTTTATCTGAGGTTAAAAATACTCATATACCATGTTTTCCATTTTAAAATCCCCAGATTGTCTCCTGCTTTGGGTGGAAAAAGGATGACTCTACCCTCCTGCTTTTAGGCTACTGGTGAAGAAGGAATCTGCTAGAAGCCTTGGAGGACAGGTGCTCACTGTCTCTAACTTTACATGTCACACCTGTCTTGCCTGGTGGGAGGGAGCTTAGGAAGCCTGAGACATCCACAACAGACCATTTGAAACCAGTTTTAAAAACACAGCTGTTTTGAGGGTGAGGTGAGAGTTGAGTATGTCTGGGTGAGTTATTAAATTATGGTTATAAATCAAGGTCAATTTTCCTTCATAATAAGGCACATGTAAACCAGAAAGCCTGAGGTTACTACAACAGAAAAACAAGTATAAAGGATTTGGTGGTTTCCTTGTATTTATGTTTTTGTTTTTGTTTGCTTTTTGTTTGTTTAGCTAAGTTCTTAGAAGGAAAATGGCAGGTTCTGTTTAGGTTTTGTAGAAAATAACTTCAAAAGACCTGTTACCTGACTTGAGTAGTTCTCCCACTGTGGTCTTTGCCCTAGAATTCCCCATTCTGCTCTGCAGGGAGAACGCCATACACAGCATGGGCTTTGCTCTGGCTTGTAAGGCAGGGTGGCTACACTACAGGGCCCGTGGGGTTCCAACTTCAGTCTCTGTATCCGGTTTCACACCCGCCATCATTTCCAACTCTGTTACTGTCATGCTTCTTTGCTTACTTCTTCCCTTGGGCTCTTATAACAATTTGTCCAAACTATTGTATCCAATTGTTTAATAACTAGCTATGTCTTCAATGCACATAATTCTTTGGTGTCAGGGAGCACCACTCCAGTAAACTCTTTGTCCCCAGTGACTAGACTCGGGGTTGGCACATAGCAGGTGTTTAATCAATTTTTATTGAATGAACGCAAGCTCTCCGGCCTCCTGCCATCACTTGTAGCCAAAGCATCTTAGGGTGTAATTGATTTTAACATCTGATGTTTTGGAAAGTAGGTAGTTAGGAAAAGCGGTCCAACAGAACGGGAGTGCAATATCCAAACCTCTTTAATAAAATAAAGTGTGAAGATATTTAGTGTGACATGTAAGAGTGTGTTCAACCCAGGGAGTCACTTCCTTTTTAACAGCCATGTCTGGATGTGCTGCCCTCACTCATTCTGGGTTGATTCCAAATCCTTTCCCTTGATCTCTCCCCTTCTCAGATGCCCCTGTCATGAGCCCAGGCCACAGAGAGGCTGGGTGCCCCATCCCCCCTGCACAGAGCGGCTCTGATTTGGTTGGGGACCACTGTCCCCCATGGATTCCATGAATGTGGGCGGTTACATCCTCACGAGGGACACTATCTCCGTTCCCACCTCTCGATTTTGAAGAAGTGCAGTTGCACAGGTGCGGCATTGCTCTTGGAAACGTGACTCTGAGTGAAGTAGATTTGCTCCTCGGCACTGCAGACAGCTGACCGCTGAGCTGGAGAGCGTCAGGCCTGCTGAGTTTCCCGCCACTGCTTTGCTCAGCCAGGCCGCTCTAAGGCAACGCTGGGAAGGCAGAGCTGCAGTGGAGGCCAGGTACCCGCTCACCCCCCGTGGAACAGAGAGCATTTATTCCACCAACTTTGGAGAGTGTTGGCAGAGGAAGGATTGGTGAGCCTTTGCCGCAGCTTACAATTCAACTCTTCCATCCACCTGATCTTTCTTCCTTCAAGTCTCCATGGGTTTTGACCTTGCAGGAACCTTCCCGTAATCTTCCTGCCTGCAAATCTCCATCTCAGACCTATTTTCCAGAGAACCCACTGAAGACAGAGAGCAGCTAGAGCTCCCCTGCATACTGAGACTCAGAGGCAGAGGTAGCGAGTATGGGAGGGAGAAAAGGAATGAAGTCAATCCCATCTAGACTCCAGGCCATTAGCTCTGCAGGGTCACGTACAGCCTGGGGAACTGACCTTCCCGGTCCCTAGTTGGGGAACTTTGACCTCAGTTATAGCTGAACTCCCAGCCCCTCTTAGGCTAAGGGACCGCCAGAAATGTCCTGAGATGATGCTGATAAAGCATTTATCAAAATCCAAATCTTCAGAGATCACAAAGAGAAGAAGAAAGCAAAATGTTTACCATCAAGGAAACTTGGGTTCAAATCCTTGCTCTTGTAATCATGAAAGGAATATACTAAGTTACTTTTTGCATCTTTCTAATTTTCGGTGTCTTTGGCTGCAAATAATAATGATAAAAGCCACCTCAAATAATGCTTGTGATGTGAAAGACAGAAACTTGATGCAAAGCATACATCAAAATGTCTGGCATATAAGTGCACACAGGACCTTTTTAATTAAGAGATTCTAACTCCTGGCTTAAATATACCATTTACTTTTTTGTTTAAAGACTTCGTGGGATATGTTTAGTACTCCTCATCTGAAATTAGTTAAGTTTTTGCAACTTTTATTATAGAGAACTCTTCTTTACTGCTGACAAAAAAAAAAAAAAATCTTTGTAGCAGTTCTGCCCCTTTTTGCTTTATCATTTTCTTATATGAATGTTCTTCTAGCTATTGCATGTTTTCTTTAACCTAGAATTATAAAGCCTTATTTGACTCCTTGGTGAGTTAACCAAACTCCCAAGAGAAAATTTCTTTATCTGTTCAATAGGTTCTCTCTTTTCCAGAAAAAAAAAAAAAAAATGCTTTATGATGGAATTCATGAAAATTAGTTATTTATCTTTTGCTCAGAATGCTGTTAGTTTTAAGGCAGTCAAAGATTTCCAAGCCAGTTACTATCCACAGTTTAGGTAGAACTCTGTAGTTGTGTGTGTGTGTGTTTGTGTGTGTGTGTGTGTTTGTGTGTGTACGCATGTGGTATCTTAAGACTGGTCAGGGCACATTGCTTTTGTGCTCATGCAAAAGGCATGGGAGTGCCAAGCCACATACAAATGCGCCAATGCCTGTCATTTCAAGGTGACTTCTGTCCAGCACACTGGGCAGGTTACACAGTCCTGGGGTCCCAAGTGAGCAAATAACAGCTCTGCTTTCTCTTTGCTCTTGGGTATGAATGAGTTGGCTGTAGTCACAGACATCCTCACTAAGGTCACCTATCACTCCAGGACTACACTTCCATGTTCCCCCATTCCCTCTTTTCTTTAAAAATAAATTTTATTATGTATTGGTTTCAGGTGTACCGCTCAGTGGTTAGACAATCATATACTTTCCACAGTGTTCCTCTCGATATTTCCAGCACCCTAACTCGCACCATACATAGTTATTGCACTATTATTGACTGTAATTCCTACGCTTCACTTACTTCCCTGTGACAATTTTGTTGCTGCCAATTTGTACTTCTCAGTCCCTTCACCTTTTTCACCCAGTGCCCCATCAGCTCTCCTTTCCAGAGAACTACCAGTTCTCTCTCTGTGTCTATGAGTCTGTTTCACTTTTGCTTATTTATTTATTTTGTCCTTTAGATTCCACATATCAGTGAAAAAAATATGCTATTTGTCTTTCTATGTCTAATTTGTTTCACTGAGCATAATGCTCTCTAGGCCAATCTATGGTGTTGCAAATGGCAGGATTTCATTATTTTTTGTGGCCAAGTAAGATTCTATTATATATACAGAATGTGTTTATCTACTCATCTATTGGTGGACACTTGGGTTGCTTCCATAGCTTGGCAATGGCTATCATCAATATATCTACAAATGACAAGTGTTGACAAGGATGTGGAGAAAAGGGAACCCTCATGCACTGTTGGTGAAAATGCAGATTGGTGCAGCCACTATAGAAAACAGTATGGAGTTCTCTGAAAAAAATTAAGAATAGACCTGCCTCATGACCCAGTGACTGTTTCTGGAGATTTATCTAAAGAAATCCATAACACTAACTCAGAGGAATATATGCACCCCTATGTCCCTCATTCCCTCTTACTGGTAGAGTCATCTGGTTACTTCCAGACTTACAGTGTTATGAGCAGATGTTAGCATGGTCTCCGGGCCAACTGTGCCAGAGGGACTCGTCTTTCCGTCCACACCAGCACTGCAGACTGGCCGACGGCCCCATTGTGTGCATGTTCCTGCTCTTCTTTAAGGATATGGTGTACATGACTTATAAGGAAGTCAAAGGAGTGATTGATTCATGAGCTAATACATTTCCGGTAGGGTGGCAAATATAGAAGAGATAAGGGTTAATGTTTACCTTAGACAGGATTTGACTTTGGAGTTTCCACACATGTATTTATATATTAACTCTAGTCCACATGGGTGGGGCTGAGGGAGAGGGAGGGAGGGCGGGGGCTCCAGGAGAACCCAGGGCAGGATTCCTGAGGACCCTGCTGGAGCTCAGCTGCCCTGCTCTGGGTGGAGCCAGCCAGCAAGCTCTCCTGGGCTCTTCTACCCCTGCCATTACATCAGGTATGGTAGAGAAAGCTTTTCTCTCATTCCCAGCGGGTGTTTGGTAAGCTGGCCCTTTCTCCATGCCTCCCCCACCATTGGTTTGTTTGTTTGCTTTTTTAATCACAAACGGAAGTGGGGAGAATCTTCATTTTTAGGAGATCAAAAGGTCAGTTGAGAGGAGGACACTTTTAGCAAATGATCACATTTAATCAGAAAAAGAATGAGGCTTACCTCATAATGACAACAGGTGCTTTGACTAATTAAAATGATTTTAGAAGAGCATTGATTACTTTTAAATTAAAACATGCCTGGAGCTTATTTATAGTTTATGTATATTCAAATAACACTGTTGTTATTCAGTCTTTCTCATTTTAAGCCACTTTGAGCTAAGTTTTCCATTTATGCTGGAGGATGTTCTCTATCTCAGAATAATAATTGAGACTGCCCATAACTGCTTTAAAGTTATGAGACTATCTCTCGCTAGCTAAACCACAATTCCTTCTGTGTAATACCTGGGGAAAAGCATTTATCTGAATTCTAGGGAAAACAGTTTTTGGCTTTCACTTCTTTATGTTCAGCAACCTTATTATTGTTGAAACTCACTGAATTAAAATGCAAAACTAAACTTGGCTGGGCTCGCTTACTTAACCTTAATAAAATATAAGAGTCTCTTTCATTAATCTGAAACACGCCAGACATGGTGCATGAATTTTATCTCCCACTTTGTCCTTTGTATTTCAGGATGATGATAATAATAATAAAATCCTTGGATTTGGCAGCTGGAGCACTGTGTTCTTTTTGTTTCTATCATGTTCCTATGTACAATGAATTTTCTCAGACAGACTAAATGCCATAAGGGGCAGAAATTCCTATGATCTTCTCCCTTGGAAATCTTTAAAAATAGCATAAACTTTCACTTGTCTGGGTGTGGTTTAAACACAGCCTGGCTTTGGCAGAAGAATGGTTTAGTTGACCTATTAACGTTGCTTTAAGCCGTTGATCACTTAGGGGGAGAAATTTTCCCTTAATCCTTGCCAGATTTAATTTATCACAACAATTCATGTTCTTATGGATGCAGTAAAACCAAAATGGGCTGCAGTCTTCCCTTCCATTGGAAAGCAATGCAACCATTGATTTCTCAAATTTGAGAAAGGAAGATTAAATCAGAAAAAAAATACCTGATGGCTTCTCCTCCCCCTCTTCAAATGTCTACTGAAAGATAGAGTGAAATGATAAATAGCATGTTATTGAAGACAATCTGTTTTCAAACAACTGGACCCAATCAGCAAAATGGAACCACATGTTGCACTGGGACCACCTTCACGTTCCTCACGTGACTTGGAAGCTGGGCATCTGGATAGAGGACGGGGATGGAGATAGAACTTACACAGATGTGGCCACAGCCTGTGTTATCCGAGACCCCCTTTCCTCCTGCTGGCCTCCTAGACACACTGTCTGATACCCCCTTATGAAAGTTTTCGTTTTCCTGAGAAATGCCAAGAGAAGAGAATAGTGTTATCATTTCAGGACATCGATCATTAATACACAAACAGAGAGGCATAACCGTGAGTCCGAGTTTTAAAACTATTTTTCATCCATAGTTGAATTCCAAATCACATTTACTCAGGCATTTCCCAATTCCTTTTTTCCCCTTCTCTCTTTCAAGAGGGAATCCTAAGTTTGTTTATTTTTAACAGTTGAGCTTTATTGAAGTATAATTTTCTTATCTGAAAATGCAGGTATGCATGCAAATCACTGTTTTGTAGTGGATTAATGAAACTACAGTTGTCACACAGCTAATTTTAGAACGTTCCCAACCACCCCTGTAAGTGCTCTGTGCCCATTTGCAGTCCTCTCTCATGTACCCAGGCCCAGACAAGAAATAACTGCTTTCTGTTCTGTAGATTTGCTTTTTCCAAAAGTTTTATATAAATCAAATAATGCAATAGGGGGTCTTTTTTGAATGCTTCTTTCACTTACCATAATGTTTTTGAAGTTCATCTGTGTCATAGCATAGATCAGTAGTTTGTGTCTTTTTATTGTTGAATAAATATTATTCCAATGTACAGTACACTATATTCTATTCTTTTAAATTAATTTCCCATTCGATAGATACTTGGGCATTTTCCCATTTTTGGCTATCATGGATACACTGCTGTGAACATTCAGATACAAGTCTTTGTGTAAATGTCAGGTTTCATTTCTCTTGGGGGCTTAACCAAAAATGGAATTTTTTGTATCATATGCTAAGTTTATGTTTAACTTTGCCTAAGATACAAAAATAGTTTTCTAAACTGATTGCATCATTTTATGTTCCCTTCAGCAATATATGAGGATTCCAATTTTTTTCCCTGCAATAACATGCTTGTTCTTGTCTGGATTTTGATGGTAGCCAGCCTAGAGGGCAGAAAGAGGTACAGTCACTGTAGTTTTTGTTTACATTTGCCTAATGATTTATGATGGACAATTTGTAGGTGTATGTTGGATATGCGTATATCTTATTCGGAAAATTTCTGTTCAAACCCTTTACCTGATTTTAAATTGGTTGCTCATTTTTTTTACTATTGGCTTGTAGAAGCTCTTTATATATTCTGGATATCATTCGAAAAAAATTTTCCATCATCCATGACTTGTCTTTTAATTTTAATATTGTCTATTGAAAATAAAAAGTTAAACATTTTTGATGTCCAATTTATGATCATTACTTTAATGTCACAGCTAAGAAATCTTGGTTGAATCCAATTTCAAAAATATTTCTTGCCATGTTTGCAGTGGAATTTTTATAGTTCTGTATTTTACGTTGAAGCCTATGTTCCATACTTAACTTTGGTATATGGTGTGCTATCAAGATTCAAGATTATTATTATTGTTTTTTTTTTTTTTTGCATATGGATATCCCATCATTCCAGTATCATTTTTTGAAAAACCTATTCTTCCCCTGTTGAATTTCTTTGGCTCTTTGTCAAAATATCAATTGATGATAAATATAAGGGTTTTTTTTCTGAACATTTTATTCTGTTTCTTTGATTTACTTGTCAGTCTTTATGCTAATCAAACTGCCTTGATTACTGTAGCTTTATAGTAAGTTTTGAAATTGAGTAGTGAAAGTCCTAATACTTTATTTTCCTTCTGTAAATGAAGCCAAATCACTTGCCTAATACTACTCCTTCCACTGTAGGCAATGGTTTAATTTCCACTTCTGAAAAAAAATGTTCAAAAGTGATCATCATTGCCTCTGTAAATGTTGGGCTCTTTTTACTGACTCTTGTGTAAGTTAGTTTTTGCACCATAATAGACCTCAAAACTGGTGGCTTTAAAAGAAAAACCATTTACTTAGCTCAGAATCCTATGCGTCAGCAATCTGGGATGTGCTTAGCTGAGCAGTTTTTCCTTTTCTCTGTGATGTGTCTGTGGTCAGCTGCCAGTCATCTTGGCAGTTCTGCCTCTGGGGGTTAAGTGGATGTCAGTGGGGGCAATGGTGGGTGACTGGCTACGTGTTTCTCATTATCCATCCTCCTGGCATGAGCTTGTTCCCGTGGCAGCAGGGTACCAACAACATCAACAGGAAAGACTTTTCTATCTCCTTTGCTAATGTTCCACTGCTCAGTGCAAGTGACAATGACATAGCGGAGTGGACTTAGAAAAGCTCTACCAAAGATGAGCCCAGGGAGGCATGAACAAATGGAAGGCATAACTTGGGTCAACCTGCTACAGTTTTTTGCAACTGGCAGGAATGAGTTGATTTGAAGGTAAAGAGAACCAAGGTTCTGGATGAGAGCCTAACCAAAGTTTAACAAACAGCTATAGTATTTCAGAGCAACAGTTTTTGGTCATTGGTACTTATACTCTACTGTTGAGTCCCAATTTGTAGAGCCCCACATCCTATTCAGTAGCTGACACTAGAGACTAAGGATAAAGAGGAATAAAATGGTTTCTTATGATTTTCCTTACAATCATAAAACTTTGGGAACACCAAACGAACCAAAACTATTTCCTCAGTAAGCACACTGAGAAACCCCAATCCCATCCTTTCCTAACTTAACATGACTTACGCTTAGAACGGGGTAATTTTAGAGATTCTAGCAATCATGTAGATTGATTCTGAAGGTAGGGTGCCCTTTACAAGACCAAGTTCAAGCGTCAGAGTATCCTGACATCGGGATACTCTACTCCTGTGTAAATAACCGAATCACACAAGGGTTGTCCAATATTCTCCTGGAAAAAAATACAAGCAGTTACCATGTTTTTAGTAGAAGACAAAACATTATTTCCAAATCCATTATAGTCAAATTGATTCATTACTGTCTCTTTCTCCATGTGATGTGGGTCACCATCTGCATTAGGGTCCCTGCTGTCGCAGTTAGGAAAACATGTGAAATATTTTAGTTAAGTTGTGGGCTTAAAAGAAGAGGAGAGATGCCCTAACTCATGTGGCTCGGTTGGCTGAGGGTTGCCCACAAAGCAAGAAGTCACCGGTTTAATTTCAGGTTGAGGCACATGCCTGGGTCGCAGGTTCATGCCCAGGCTGGGACAACTCTGAGAGGCAACTGATCAATGTTTCCTCACACATCGACATTTCTGTTCTTCTCTTTCTCTCTCCCTTCCCCACTCTCTAAAAATAAATAAATAAAATCTTAAAAAAAAAAAAAAAAAAAAAGCAGAAAGGAAGGAACCTGAATAGTCTGGTCACGACCCGGTGAGTGTAGTTGACCTGCTTCTAAGCCATAGGGTTTTGTGAGTAGTTTTAATGTTACTTATGGATTCATTATACTCTTTGAGCCAACCAGGAAAACCAACTGTTAATTACATTATATTAGAAAAAAGTAATTGAGCAAAGAGCTTTACAAATACAATCCATTTGTAAAATGAGGCTAATCAGAATTGTGTTTATTTCAGAATATATTGATAAAAACTGGACTGAGATGAGAATTTGGGTAACTTTTTAGCTAAACTAACCAATTAATTCAATTCCATTCCAGCAACGCAAACAAGGCTTCTTTATTTTCTCTTCATCTGACAAGTTTCTGGTAAAATGATTATTTTATTATATTATGTTGGGAGCCTGGATGTGGAATTTGACCCAAGAGACTTTAAGTTATTTTAAGTCCAGATCATGTTAGGGGCTGAATAAGAGTAGTTTTGTAGTGTTGATGGTTGATGGTTGTAGCTGTTCTTCTCTAAAGAAACTTCTACAGACATGAAGGCTTGTCTGTGGCCAGAGACAGGCCTCACTGCTGCCTTCTACAAAGATGATGATGTTGAATCACCTGCAGGCTTCAGACTTGGTTTAAATATGTGGATGAAGCAAGAAGGATGTTGCCTAAGGAAGATGAGTGACTCCGTTAATTAAATTAGCAGGGGAAATTTTACTAGCTTTCATTAGTGTAAAATAGACCACAGAAATATAGTAATTAACACATGCTGATCTGATTAGAATCACAATATGTGTTACAGGCTACTTGATAATAGAGAATCGGCAGAGTCAGGCTGGGTGGATGCAGAGACCTCATTGAAAGAAGGGGGTGGCCGTACAGCGCACTCAAGCCTGGAGCTGCTGTTGCCCGTCCTCCAAATTGCTGGAGGCCTTGTGCCTGATAAACCCTGGAAAATCCTGGGGCATCATTGAGTTGATAAACATCTTCCTTCTAGGAGAAGGGCCTTAAAATACAGGACCCTCTGCAGTGGAGGGAACTAAATCTCATTCAGTGCCTTCACTCACGCTGAGCAGGATTTTAGCCAATATGGCCCCAGCCTCTCAAAGTTTCAAATTTATGGAGTCTGTAGAGTAGGAAGATTGTAATCTGTGTGTACTTTCTTTCTCCAGCCCCACACAAGGAAAGCTGTCCTTTTGAGATGTGTAGACAAGACTGTCCAAGCATCTTGTGCAATGAGAGAAATGTTGTTTGGTTAAGATCAAGGAGGCCTGAACCAAATAAATTATCATGTAAATCCTCTCCAATTTTCAGTTCCTTGGTCTAACTGACCATAGAACTAATTTTGTTTTGTGGGTGTAGCCAGATGGAAATGGACCATTTCTTTCCACCAATTCCCAACCTCAACCCCCATTTTCAGCCTCAAAGGCTGAAGGCTACCACAGGTTATCTGTCTTCATTATTTTCTATGTGTGCATGCAGTGCATTATTTATGAGGCTTTCCTAAGTTTAGATAATAAACCCACAGAAACCAAAACAAAACTTTACCACCAAAACAAGTTATAAAGAAAGATTTTAAAAGATACTCAATTACAAATTAAATTAAAATGTTATAGTTTTTATTGACTCAGGCTTCTAATATTTAGCATTGACTATGTTAAATTTTTATTCCTTCAGTGTGGGCTTATTATAAAAATAGATTTTCCTTCAGTTTTGCAAGTACTAAAGCATAAGAAGAAATTCATTTTAAGTAGCCAATATTATGACAGAAGGTTATAGCTGTTTCAAATCAAATAATTTTTAAAAAATAGACATTTTATTGTCAATTTGATGGCAAAGATTTAAGCCACAATTGTGTCACCCTGCCTATTGAAATGATTTAGTTTAAAATAAAGTAACATTATCCACTATAGGTTTTTCATTAAAAATATCTACTCAGAGAAAAGAATTTTCTTTGGTTCTTATGACTAGAGTACAAAAATGTAAAGTGAACAATTGCAGAAATATAGTTTGATTTATTTATTCAATTACTTACATGTACTTTATTAATTATAATTTATAATACATAATCTATGGTTCTCACAAAATGTAATGTGAAGTTCAATTTCAATGAAACTACTATGTATTTGGTAACAAAAATATGTTTTCTCAACCAATTAATATTATCTGAGAACTCAGAAGATAGGTTATTCCATTTTGTGTATTTAGTATCTTTTTCAAGGAGCATATATGATCTGTGGACAGACAAGATATTTGTTTTTCTTAGATTTTTAATAGAGATATACTGATAATAAGTGTTCAGTGCAGACACTAAAATATACAGTGAGTAGGTAGAACACTGCTTCTCCTTTAAGTGTGTCCTTTTGCATTCCTCTCTTCCTTCAGTGTGAAGGCCTTGAGGTGGGGCCGGAAGGGGGGGAGGGCGGTAACACAGCACTGCTGTTGTTGCTTGTGTGGGTCGCAGGGGACTCCTGTGCTGCCTGAGGGGGGCTGCTGAAGCCCATTCAGAGGAGCAGGGTTTCTACACAGGAAGGGGCAGGTGGGACGTTTGTGAGGGGTGGTGGGGTAGGGGAGACAGTGAAGAGTGTGCCACTTGGCAAGGAGGCAGGGGTTTTGGTGGCCCAGTGATGGGTGTAGAAAGCCCACTGGAGAAGGAGCAGAAAGTCCACTGTCGGGGGGGGGGGCAGGGGACGACTGCCGCCCGGCCTGGGGAGTTGGAGCAAAGGACAGGTGCCTAGCTAGCCTGTCCAGGTGCCCCAGCGCCCAGGACAGAGCAGCAGGTGGCCTGTGCACCAGCCCCTGTGGGTCTTCAGGCCTGAGAACAGCTGAAGGAGCACCCTGGTGGGAGACACAGTGGATAGCAGCTGCCTCCCGCATGGACGTGGACGTGGACTTGGGGGCCAAAGCTGGGCGTGGAGTGTGTGCGAAGACAGCATACACTGGAAGGTTGGTGGTGGGTGCCTGGGGGGGGGGGGGACTGGTTCCTCTCTGGGCCACCGAGTGATTAATAGGTATAATGAAGACAGAGAAAGACGGATCTCTCATTGTAGAAAGTAGAGAAAGGGAGAAACTGGAACAAACCTTATGGTGTTAGTTTAGAATCGAGGTATTGTTCTGAACTCAGGGTTTTAATAGACAGATATAGATAGCGATAAACATATTTAAATAAATATCGATAGGCATGCGTGTGTGTGAGTATATGTATATATAGTATGTGCATGTATATATACATGCATATATTTACTAGCTATGTCTAGAGAGTGTGCCGGAGAAGTTACAAAATAAAATTGAGGCATCTCTTTGTGTTAGAAAATCGGGAAGTACTCAAAATGATGGGGACATTTCAAAAGGACATAGAAGCCAGGTGGCCAAATAAGTCACAATTTTAACATCCAAATGCATGATACCAAACCTTTTTCTTACTGTAGACTACCAACTGATTAAAATACAGGAAGAAGAAAATCATTTGACAGCTATAATAATAACTCAGGCAAGGAACATCAATGCATACTAAAATTAGTGGTGAAAATTGATTGAGGAATGGAATATTGTCTTAAAGTCCCTTCACACAGGGACAAAAAGTAACTACAGTGAAGAAATTTGCTGGATAACAACTTAACCAAGTAATCAAGGGACAAAACAAAATGGTACAGCCCCTGAAAGGGTGCATGAAACCACAGCATTGCAATTGTGATGCTGCTGTCAAAAAATATATAACCTGAATGTAATCAAGGGGAAGAATCAGCCACCCAGAATGAAGGACATTCTTCTAAGTAGCTGGCTTGTAATCTTTAAAAATGTCAATGTTGGGACAACTAAGAAAACTTTGAGGAGCTGTATGAGATTAAATGACATTAAGGAGATATGGTCACCAAATAGGGTCCCAGGTTTGGACTCTTTCGCTAAAACACGTATTCTTGGTCAGTTGGTGGAATGTGTATGTGGATTAAATGGTAGTAATAAATTAATACTAAATACTTCATATTGATGATTATATCGGAAAAAGATATTATTTGTAGGAAATGCATTCTGAAATGTTTGGAGCTAAAGGAGCATCAAGAAAGCTAAACAGTTTTGAAAGTTGTAGATCATTTTAAAAGATAAAAGAAAAAATAGGAGGCTTCTAAAGTAGTGCCTTTTCCAGGACTGGTTGTGCTGTGGGCTGGTCATTCCCATTTCTTCCTCTCTTAAATGAGGGGTAAACTATCTTAATTGCCCCTATAGATCTGACACCTAAGGTTCTCTGGAATTAATTGTGCTCAATGGGTGGGCAAGAATGGATAAGTATAAAAAGCTCTGTGGTTGCACTTTGTGAGAAATGGATGACAGAGCATAGGATGGAAAATGCTCCAAAAATATAATTGGAGGGATGTTCTGTAACAGGAAGAGACAAGGAAGTTTTGTTTTTCATTGGCTGGTTTCTTGACCCTCCCTCCCTCCCTGCTTCCTCCCTTTCTTCCTCCCTCCCTCCCTCTTTTCCTTCCTTCCTTTATCTAGCAAGCACTCATTAATCATTTCCTACAATCGAGGTGCTCAGTGAAACACTGTAGGAAGTAGAGGCAAAAAGGAAAATAGTTTCTGTGGGAAGACACACAGACAAAAACAAAAGGAGACAAACAAAAAACTCTGCTTAAACTACATTGTGCTTCTGCCTCGCTGATGGTCAGAACTGAACTGATCCACAATCTTCCTCGCTTCCCTCCCTCATGCATTCCTTCCCCTCTTTGAGTCTTTTATAGACCAGGTAAGCTGGGCCATTTTTTTTTTCATTGATAGCTGTAAATTTTATCAGGGAAAGGAAATGCCTTAGTCAAGTGAGCGATACTCTAGAGACTTTATCTGCCCAATGATGATAAAAATAAAATGGAATCTATCTCTTTGATTCTTAAATCTTAAAGAAACTCTTTTTCCTTTCTTAATACAGGAAAAGTCTGCAATTTTGTAATTCCTTAATGAAATGAATAATTTTATTAGCATGAAGTTGAAAAATACAATGCAAATTGGGTTCCTCTTAAGAATACAAACTGCCTTTTTTACGCTGATAAAATGATGACAGGTATTAATATATAGACAGCATTGTTCTATTATTATATTATAGAGTCAGGCAATTTTATGTATGCCTGTGAAAATCAGTAAGGGAGTTAGTTAATCTTTAAAATCCATATTATTCTTTTCATGAGGAGTTTTGGAAGAGGCAGACGAAATATATTGCTTGAATAAAATATGTTTTCTTAAATGGATTTCCAAATAAATTTTCCTTAATGCTCACCCCGGTTCATTAAGCCTACGTAAAAAGGACTAAAGCAGCCATTAAGCAGTGGTTCAATGGCCCTCTGTTCAAAGTGGATGCTACTGATCCAACCAATAATGTGTCTATTGTCCTGGAAAATGCTAATTGTTAAATTAATTGTGATATTCATGTTCTGATGCCTCAGCTGACCACTGCACAATGTCCCATGTGACAAGGCAAAAGAACTTGTTTGATGCTCTGTGACAGCAGATCCACGTCTGCCTCACTTAGGAGAAAAGTTGTTTCCCCAAAGGTGAATGGCTTGAACCTGAGGAAGCTAGTGCAAGATATTAAATGATGCTTATTATTTCCTCTAGTGAAGTTGCCCTGATTAATGGATGCTGAACAAGGGAGTTACACGCTGCCTGTTCGTCGTGGATTCGGAGAGTGGCCGAGAAAGGCAGGGTGGCATTGCAGAGTGCTCGGGCCACTAGTAGTTGGGAATAGGATTCTGGCCCTGTCTGAAGCTCCTTGGCTTTGCGATAATGGTGAGTTACCCTTTGGGATCTCATCTGAGAAGTCAAGATTTGGACAAAATAATTTCTGAATCCCTCCCAGAATTTAAAAATATAGAATAGCACTATGTCAAATTTCTTGCTTGGTACTTACTTAAGTTAACATGATACAAAGTGACAGATAACTTACAATTAGTCTTTCAGCAAATAGTCACCACATCCTTTTTTTGTGCTAATTGATGTGCTTATACCAGAAATACAGCAATGAATAAAATACAGCATGTGTTATCAGGAGTTGACATTCTAGCCTAATACTGGGAGACAAATGATACAATTAGTAATGTTATAATAAGTAACACAATACAACTAAATATAATGCGAGATCCTGGATTGGATGCAGAACCAAATAAAAAAAATATTGCTGAACATGCTATGATGAACATTTTTGGACAATTGAATTAATGTTAAGTGTACTGAATATGATAATTATCATTGTGGTTATTCATGAGAATGTTTTTAGGAGACACGCTGAAATATTTGGGGTCATGGTATCTACAACTTTGTCTCAAATGAAACAGCAAAGTAATATATACAAATATACATACACACATATATGTATATATACATACACATATACTTATTTGAGAAAGAAAAAGCAAATATGGCAAAACATTTATAATTGGTGAAAGTCATACAGGTATTCCTTGACAACCATTCTAAAATTTTGAAATATTTCAAATTAAAATTTAAAAAATGTGGTATTACTGCTACAGGAATGCAAGAGACATTCAGGACAATTATAATAGCTAGGTCAATGAAACAGGATGTTAAATTATATTATTTTACAAGTCTGAGGCCCTAAAGTGAGACGTAATGGTGACATGTGCCCAGTGGTTCTGGAAAGTAGTATTAATCACACATCTGCACAGGACCAGGGACAAGGTGCCAAGATCATGTCCAGCTCATCAACTTCTCCCAGGTCACGGAGGGAAGAGGAAGAGGCACACCGTGTTTGTGTAACTTGCTCGAGGTCACACATGACAGAGCAGAGCCATGGGGTCAAAAATTTTTGTCAAGCAACTTCCTGGCCCACTCCTTCTCAATGCTACCTCTGATACTCTTGTGATAAGCTCAGTTTGGAAGTTGCATGTTTCTTATTTCAGATGTCTTGGAGAGTGAAAATTTCCACAGGGGCACAAATTAGGGTTGTACACGTATGAATGAATTAGTCAAACTGAAACTTTACTGATCTGATTCCTCCCACACCCCTAATGATTGTGATGTGCCCTGGTGTAATGATTATAAGTGATGATAAATCATACAGCCGGGCGTTGATTTTGAAGGCTTTCAGAGCAATCAGATCTGCTAGGCTGCAACTTGAACCTTTGAAGATATTATATAATGTAATACATAAGACACATTAACATACAAAAAGAGGAATATTGCACAAACCTTCTGCAGGCCCTCATTTCAGCTGCTCTTTGCATGGGAACAACATGACCAGAAAGATACTAACTAGATCGACCTGGGCTAAGACAAAGCTGCTCATTTTGAGTTGAAGAGAATATGTCTCTTTGAAGATCTTCAGGAATGCAATGATGAAAATCTCCTTTCAAGCCCCCCCCCCCCAAAAAAAAAATTAGGCCTCGTTAGATAAAGATATTTTGGAGAGAAATCCATGAATGCCCTCGCACCATGAGGACCGTTCTCGAAGAGTGCTTTACTATTAGAAAAAAGAGGCAACAGCAGAGGAAGAGAGGCTACTAAACTTGAAAGCCATGGCCATCTTCGGAGGCTGCGATTTGGGGTAAACTAGTCTTGGGTTTTATTCCTCTGATGTTTGTTGTTGTTTTTCACAGGGAAGATTCAGCCTTTGAAGCTGAACCCGGCAGTTTGCACGCTGCTAATCTAGCCTCGGGAAAACTGTCTTCAGTTGAAAAATAGCAACGAGTCTCTGAGCTCAGACCCGTTCTCCACGCTCATTCATCTCAGCCAGGTGGCAGCGGAGAACCCAATGAGCCATCTAGGAGAACATCTCACCGATAACTCCAACAGGGAGTTTTGAATAATGCGACTTTTTTGGTTCTTCTTTTTAAAAAAGTTTTATCATGTTCATCATGATAGAAGGTATTTTCCATCTTGAGAGGAGGAGTTATACGGTGAAAAATGTCCAGGATTGAAATGATTTACATGGTCATTCCAAGAAGATCCTTCTCAGTAGTAATACGATTTTATACAGGCCATAGAAGAGGATCATTGCCTATCATCCCAATTGGAAATCTCACACTCATGTACGTAATGCAGTTGTGTGATTAATTCTTTGTAGGTTGTATGTTCCTTTCGATATTCTCTCCTGATACATGTAGGCTACAATGTGATAGAGCCGGTTGTTGTATGGAATCTGTCATTTACTACATCATTCTTGCTTTACTTTTTAATTATTTGACATATGCAAGTATTGTTCCTTTTCAGTTTTCAAGGTATGCAGAGCTCCAGGCCCAGTGGCAGGAATAGTAGGTTTTCTCAGGAAGGAAAAAGGCTAGTTCAGGGCAAACAGAGGCCTTATTCTAAACCTGGTGGATATTGGATTATGGGTACTAGGTTTGGGGCAGAAAAATACATTCATTCTTCTCTGTTCATAGTCCTGGGGCTCATTGTCAATTGGGATTCATTTAGGTGTTTGGTGAGGCTAACTTTCCAGATGAAGGATCACTGGTACTGGGTAGCACTTCAGAAAGCATGAGACAATCGATTTTAAGAGTTCAGGGATAAATGTGTCTATTTCTATCTCCACTCCCAGAGCCTAGCATAGCTCTAGTGTAAGACAGATGCTCAGAGGAGGTATTGAGTTGGTGTTTGTGAACAGTACAATGTGATTCCCTAAGCCCACCTAAATAAATACTGCTAATCAATGTCTAGACGGCCTGTCTTGTCTGGTAAAGATGGTTTTAGGACAAATTCAGACTAAAGACCTTGTTTCCCCTCCTCATTCTGAAAGTGGTCTTTGAAAATATTTCCTTTTAGTGTTCCATTTACTGCTCTCAAAATAAACAAACAAAAAAACAAAAACAACCCACTATTAATCTTCTTTAAAATTGAATTAACCCCATCTTCATTTCTCTATACCTGTGGATTGTGGGAGTTCAATTGTAATGAGATTTGCCATGTGGAAAAATGAACATTACTGAGACTCTAGCTCTGCCAAGTTCAAAGTTGAGATATTGCCGTCTTAAGCCCTGGCTGGTGGCTCAGTGGATAGGCACCGGCCTGTGAACCCAGAGGTTGCAGGTTCGATTCCCAGCCTGAGCACATAACCGGGTTGCAAGCCAGGTCTCCAGCCAGGTCTGTGGCTAGAGGCAGGTAAAAGGCAACCATACACGGATGTTTCTCTCTCTCTCTGCCTTCTTCCCTTCCCCTCTGTCTAAAAATAATAAATAAAATCTTTTAAAAAAAAGATATTGGTATCCTTTTTGCAGTGAGGCATTTTTCATAAATCCAACTGATACTACTAAAAACTTGTGAAAAAAAGTGCCCCTTGAATATTAACAATGGTTGTTTCTTCCATGCTATTCTCATCCTCTTGGCTTGCTGCTCTTGTGTTTGTTGGGTGGACTTACAGCTAGTGCTTAGTTTTATCATCAGGGATAGTGCAGGGTGGGGCAAAAGTATGTGTACAGTTGTTTGTATGGAAAATAGTGCAATAATTAACAAATAATACAAGAATAACCTTTGTATTTTGTGTACTCACGATTGTAAACCAACCTTTGCACCACCCCGTATGTTTTTTTCACTTGCTCACATACACACATACAATACTTTACAATTCAGTACAATCAAGGGTACATATTTTCCATTGTCTTTCTTCCTTTGGTTCTTCACTCCCACTTGCATAGCGGCTCTGTTATTCAGGGTCTCCTTTGTAAAAATTTTCACCTCCTGAAAATCCCTTTACATATATGAACGTCTAGTGTTTTAAGTTCAACTGTTAGTTACTTAATTAAAAAACGTAAAAAACATCATTCCCATTTACTCACAACATTGTAGCTGTTGTCTGATTTCAATTCCATATGCTTCTTTGAGCACCTTGTTGATATTCATTTGACATTTTAAAGTTTTTGTTACGTGGAAAGTAAGATCCATTCAATGTTTTAGTTAATATAATTTAGCCATTGTTACAAACCATTTTGGCTGAGCACTGTTTATCATATATTGGACCACTACTACGTGAAAGTACTGAGAATTAACCTCTTACCATCAATTTAAGTTAGTTCAACAAAAACATTCTAGCTTTCTTACTACATGTATTCATTACTGGTTTCTGTGTCAGCTAAAATATAGTACCTGCCTTCACGGAGTTTATCATCTAAGGTGTGGTACGAAAAGAATATGTAAATTTGTAAGGCACACTTCATAATAAATAGGATGGAAATTTATAATTTCAATTCAATGTATACAGAGCTGCAGTAAAAAACATGTGTATATTCCGACTTTTGAAATCACAAGAACGATTTGGACATTTAAAAACATAATGAGAGATAAACTAACAAAATAATAAATCTGCCTTCTTTGAACAAGTTAACCTCTCTTTCTAGCCTTATGTTATGGTTAACTGTTATGTACAAGGAACTCTCTGGGGACATTCTAAGAACACAGAGACTAATTTCAGAGTGTGCATTCATGCAAGATTCCCTCTGATATCACTTGGAAGTAGAATTCTGAGAATTTTATACATCAAAATATATTTCAGAAAAAGAGAGTATGTCAGCCTGCAACCATAGACGATACCTACAACATAGTAAGGGGAATCCTTACATTCAAACCTGGAGAACTTGGGCCATAGAAACCTACTTGTTATGGGCCCAGGAGGTTTAAGATCATAAAATATCCACAGAATTTCACTTCTTCTAAACATCCACATTTTGTAAACTACAATAATATGTGCTATCAGTGTCACGAGTAAAGTGAAGCGATTTTGAATGGGCTGAACCTAGAGTGATTGAAGTTAAAATCATTCACAGACTTTTGAAGCTCATCATACTTCTCTATCCGCAGAGTGCAAATAGATGGAAATTTGCAGTTGTGCGTGGGTACACATGTCAATACAAATAATATTAAATTGGATGGGGTCACTTTGCTATACCTTGTCATATCTTTGTTCTGCACACTTTCCATTTCCTATTTCTTTCTTCCTTTCTTTTTTTTTTTTCCCTCTCATGGAAATAAAAGACCCAGAAAAACTGAGAGAACTGTATGGGGGATGGGGACAGGGAAGGAAAGTTTAGACACTAGTATAAACCATAGGAAGGTAGAATCATATTCTTTTCAGATGTTATGTTTCATGGTTGTTCTTGAGGTATTTTTTTTTTTGGAAGCTTTTGTGGTATTTCTTAGATCTGACCATATTGGGTCTTCTGGATAAATGGAGCAAATGTTTTGCAGGATGTTCTATGTAAAGATTTAGTGTGAGTGTGAACTTCCATTCTTATACAGAGATTTCTAAAACCACTAGCTAGTTCTGTATCTGTGCATCTTAGTCATTGTTGTCACTTTCTCAATGACGTTACTTGCTGCTCTACCATCTGGACCTCCATGCCTCCTTTCTCTATGAAATATTTTAAAATACAATTTACTAATCTAAAACTGAACCAATATTATTAAGAAGCTCTTAAATAGTTTTTAGGCAACACATATCATAATGGTTCAATACTATTTTCTTATCCAACCCTAAAACAGCTTCTTTCAGTCTGTTGTTGGCAACAATTTCTTATTCTATACAATATTTAGGTGAAGGACCTCTAATTAGTTGTAGAGATTAATGTAGATCTTACTGGTTTAGGAACTTTGATGTTCTGGCCACATTCTATAGGTAGAATTCTGTTAGATGGAATCAAATATCTCACAAATAAACTATCCTCAAAAATATGCCTGTTCTATGGAGAAAAATGGCTCATTTTTGTGGAGATTCAGCTCTCATGCATTTCAATAGAGACTCATTCATGTCCATGTGTGCATGGACACACAGAAATAAACTTGTCATCGGAACAAAGTTCTAATAATAAGACTGTGAAAATATCTTTGGAACATATATACACATTCTTTGTGGAGGAAGTATTTATTTTCCATGCATATTTAAATTATTCTTTCGAAAAACAGTTGGTAGACTTTCTGAATGCGCAAGATGTTAGATAGAAACCTCAACTATATTCTAGTATCTTTGGAATGGATCTGTCTTGACTGTACTACACTCACTTCTAAAGAGGTCAGTTGTGTTGCTTCTTATGTAATTCTGAGATGTAAATGGTGACATTACGCAAATTGACCATGATGGTTATCACAGTATTAAAATCACCGTTCATCTCTCTGGTTAGTTTACATGCCTCATTAATCATGTTTCATTTTCTTTCTGGCTTTCATGGCAGTTTCTGTGATTTTTAAAATGAAATGATTTTTGAAAGAGAACAACCTCTGAGGCCTCACAAATTCTCCCATCTTTCCATACGTTCCTGCCCAGTAGAGGCAAATTGGCTCCACATTGCAGTCAAGACCAGCGCAAGTGGTGCAGGATGTGAAAAGTCAATGCTGACAGCAAACTTCAAGATCAAAACTTTTGAAGTATGTTTCTGACACTTACTGTGTGGCCTATGGGACTGTACTTCACCTTTTGTGCTTCATTTCACTTGTCAGTTATAAAAAAGGGCATAATATTTATATCCACAGTGTCTTGTAAGTCACTCACTTTTCGATTTTAACGAACACTTTGTTCATATTAAAGTAAGCCTGTATTATTAACAAATGATACAGCCACACGGGAAAACTCCCCTTCTATTCAGAGCCTAAGAGACAGCTCCCTGTCCTATCACTTAGTTTCACACCTTTGCAAAAATACATCAGGCTCATGCTTTCACCTAAAGGTCACTACTCAAAGGATTTGCTGACCAAGCCTGAAAAAATAAAGGCTTAGATTTCATCTACCTATTTAAACCAGCTCCTCCCTAGTCCTTGGAAGAGATAAAACCTGGAAACACTTAGGGAAGGATAAAATCTTATTTTTACTGAGAGCTAAAATGCTCTTCATATCTGCTTTTTAGGCCACTATAATTCAATTGCCATACAAGACAAATACAAGTTCGGAAGTAACTCAGCAGGTTCTCAAAAGGCTGAGAGCCAGTCTTCACCACTTTGGAGAATGAGAGAAACCAGTCTTTCTCCTGAAGCTATTTTTTCATATCGAATGAGGTGATAGGCATATGCTCCTGATTAACTAGACTTAGAGTAGCTAACATTTGAAAGTGTCTGGGCATTGGTTCTTCTTCTTGTCCTCTATCTAGCGTTACCACTCTAATGGAGAATACCAAAAAGAAAGATCTTCAACCCAGATCTGTCAATTCTAATGATTGTTCATAGAGCAAACATTATTTTAGGGAGGCAAAAATGGTAAGACTAAAATTAGATTTGGGAACTATTTCAGTTATAATTGTTCATTTTCTTCACATCATTACTGGTCTACATTCTTTAGTAATGATTATTACTAAGATTATTGCTGGCAATTCTATGACTACCAATTTATTTACTCCTTCCCATGTAGAGCCAACCACTGAACTAGGATTTCACATGCTGAACAATCCTATCATGTGGCCATTGTTTTTACACTCTAATAGCTGACATATATAGGTTAAAAAATACATCTAAGGTCTCATTACTGGAAACTAGGGGTAATAGCATTCAAGTCCAGATTTCTACCTTCAAAATTGTGCTCTCTCTTAACTACTACACAACATCCTGTCTGCCAGGTAACATGATGCTGATTTGTTAAACACCTTTCAGATCAGGGATTAAAATCATTTTATAAAATGGATTTTTAATGTAATAAAAATCACCTATGAAGTCTGTAAATTTTATTGTCTAAAGAATAAAAGAAACCACTTCTTTACATGAGCCTGGGTAAGAGTTGCTTTGCTTTCTGCGGTCCTCTTGTGCTCAGTTCCTTGAAATCTGCAGCTTTTGTGTTCAAAGTCTCTACTGTCTTTAAAATTTGTACGAAATTCTCTAATATCATGCAGGGACAAGAGGAAGAGCTGGGAAGAAATGCACATTGATTATGTGAGAAAGGGGATTGAAATGATAGATGCCACCTGTCAAATTTTCTATTATTATAAATACCCAAACATTAATCATATGTTCTTTGGGTATTTCTCAAAGTGTAAGTTTTTACTAATTTCCTTTTGAGATAAATCGTTATTTTCATTTAAGTACTACATGAATATAGTGAAGATTTAAATAGTCAAAAATTAAAGGATATATCGTAGTGTTACTGTAGATAGTCAACTAGTTATTAATAAAAAGGGTAGCAAAGGCAATTAGACATTGAGCCTAATAAATTGGGGAGCATAGCCTGCTTGTTTGACCAGAAAGCTGCAACATTTACAGACTCATTTCCATGCTCCAATGGAGGGCTAGGAACACAGAAAATCCCCCCAGGAGCATGGCCCCCTCTGGCACTGGGTCATTGTGGGGGGAGGAGTGCATAGGGACGGGCTCCTGACCATAGAGGCCTGCCAGTCAAACTACAGGATGACCCACCAAAAAGTCCGTGAAAGCTTGGAAAGTTGATTCGTCATTTTGAAAAAACATGTGGTTTGTCCCAAACTCAAGTTAATGTAACCCCAAGGGAACACAAAAACCTCTCCCTCTGTCTGCCTGTCTGCCTGTCCCTCTCTCTCGCTCACTCAGTAACACACTTGCCTTATGCATTCACAGAATCTCTCTTGCTGGGACCATGTGGGTCCAGCAGCCACGGGGCCTGCAGCAGATGGGCTGGACTCCGTAAGGACTAAGCTTTAATATGAAGCAGAAACCCTAGACGTTGGCTTGTGTTTTGACCTTGCTGAGGACATGATTGGACTTTTTTCCCTGGTGGATGGAGGGAAATGGAAAATTGAAAACCCAGGGGCATATTTCCTCCCCCAAAAATCATCTTGCCACACCACAGTCTCCTGCATGTGGGTCCTTGGAATGCCTTCTTCACAATCCTGTGGAAGAGCCTGATTTCCACTGACTGCAGTGGGAAATGTCTGGCTTCTTTCTGCCTTGTCTTTCCCCGTTCTCCAGTATTACTGCCTAGAATTAAAGACATTGATTCCTCCAGCTCATTCTGTTGGTAGTAAGTCTCCATATCTCTCAATAATACGCTCATAAGACTAGCACTTGACTTTTTAACTGCTGACATTATCTCTTTCCATCTTATTATAAGAAGCATGATATGAATATAATTATTTCACCATTTTGGCTAAGTCAACATAATAGAATATTGGTCATTGATGAATTAATTAGTGCTCTAGAAAATGAGCACATGCTTTGTGTCAATATGTTTCCTACTATAAAATTTTCTTTATTTTTTTGTCTCCAGTACTTATTCTTCTGATTTCCTAAAAATTCCTAAGAATTTCTCAAATTTTTAAAAATCATCTTAACTTTTTAGTTTTCTTAGAACTATTCTTTCCTTTTTAGATTTTGTGTTTATTAATTTTGTATGTCAGTTATAGTCAAGTACCATTTCTCAATGGTTCCTGAATGATTGTCTACTGATGAGCAGCATCAGCATCACTGGGTGGGGTGTGAGAATCGCATATTCTCAGAATCTACCCCATATCTATGGCTGTACCATAAACTCAGAGTGGGAGCAGCAATATGATGCACTGAAGTTCAAGAGCCACTGACCTTGAGAGTTCACAGTGCAGATGGTAAAAAAAAATCATGAAAATTGGAATTACATATTATATGTAAATTTATATATAAAAATGTATTATATATATTATAAAGTATAATATAAGGAAGGAAATTAGGAGCAAAAGAGGTTGTGGCCAAATGTACACATGCTGCATATCAGTAATTTATTCAGGTACTTAATAAGTTGTGCTAAAAGTGATGACTGGAATCATTATTTTTTTCTCCAGTGGCTATGACAAAACTCCACTCTTGACTATAATTCCAAAAGACCAGAGTGTTAAATGATGTTCGGAAATGACAACATGATGTTTGCTATCTCCTAGAAAATTAGAAAGGTGAATAATTTTTATTACAGGTCAATGAATAAATGCCAAATTGAGATTTTAGTTTAATCCTGGTCTCTTGTACATTTCAGGGAAGAGAAAGTACTTGGACTCCTTCCTTTGTCTCACCCTCCCTAAAACTCTTGGGAAGCAGTGGTGTCGCAGTGATACCCCTTTTTAGTGCTTAGTGTGTGCTGGATGGGTGCAAACACTTTCCAACACAATCTTTTACCATTGATAAGGTAAAATTGCACTTCTGGCTGTTTCTGTTCTCATTACACATCAAGATTACATTTCCCTTTATGTGTTGGTAAAAACCTGAGATTAAGAATTTGGAGAATTATCACACCTGTCAGAATGGCAATCATCAACAAATCAACAAACAACAAGTGTTGGCGAGGATGTGGGGAAAAGGAAACCCTGGTGCACTGTTGGTGGGAATGCAGGCTGGTGCAGCCACTATGGAAAACAGGACGGGGTTTCCTTAAAAAACTAAAAATGGAACTGCCTTTTGATCCAGCAATTCCACTACTAGGACTATACCTGAAAACCCTGAAATAGCAATTCATAAGAACCTATGTACCCCTATGTTCATAACAGTGCTATTTGTAATAGCCAAGTGCTGGAAACAGCCTAAGTGCCCATCAGTGGATGATTGAATCAAAAAACTTTGACACATTTACACAATGGAATACTACACAGCAGAAAGAAAGAAGGAACTCCTAACATTTGCAACAACATGGATGGAACTGGAAAGTATTATGCTTAGTGAAATAAGCCAGTCGGTGAAAGACAAATACCATATGATCTCACCCATTTCAGGATAGTAATGAACAAAACAAACAACAAGCAAAACAGAGCCAGATACATGAATACAATGAATAGACCTTCAGTGGACAGGGAGAAGGGGAGTGGGGGGAGGGGGGAGGAAGAGGCAACGAAGGGGAGCAGTTTAGACAAGAAACTAGTATGGAAGAACCATGGACATGGACAACAAGTGGGATTGACTTTGGGGGGAGTGGGTGGGTGGGGAAGGGGACAGAGGGGAGTAAAAAGGGGATGCATGTAATACAGCAACAATAAAATTAAATTAAAAAAAGAATTTGGAGAATTAAATGTTTGAGACACTGTGTTATTTCTTAAGGAGCTGGGCAACATTCAGAAAAATTGCTGCTCTCCGGTCTTTATTTTTCTCATCAGTGAATGAGAGATTGCGTTGCATAGTCCTACAGCATCCAAGATCCTGAATGTTAGTGATAAAACACTAAAGGAACTTTAAACTAAGGAGATGCCTGTAGGAAATTGGCTCCTCACTCTAACTGGAGAAACTCCAGTGCCTGCAAAATTCCCCATCCAGTTGCACTTCGAAGGAGCTCATGACTCAAAATTTGCCTTATCTTTTCTTCTTTCTTTTAGAGCCAGGCCATTTCGCTTGGGCTGCACTTATCTGAACAGGCCTTGTGAGTGGAACACCAGGCAGAGTGGCAGTTGGCTGGGTGGTCCTCCCCTGGAAGGGGTGACCGGATTGATCACCAGAGGGCTTGGCTGTGGCTCCCGATTAATGAGGACAGAAGAAGCTGGAAGGTGCTAGTCTGGCCAGCAGAAGGTTCTTTTACTTTTAGCTAATCCTTAGCTAAAATTGTCCACAGGGTGAGCTTTTCAACTTAACGTCATGCTGGCTAGACGTAGCAGAGTGGACAAAATAGCTCCATGCACACTTCTATCACCTAGTTTGAAAACCTCGGGGTTGGGGAGGGGAAATGTGGCATGGTGGTTTTCTCATTAAGCCGCAGGCAGCTTCACACTTATAATCTGAGTAAGACACGTGGGGTGATGTTACAACCCAATGAGATGCAAATTGATATTCTACTCAGATCTTTGTTGCATGGCCCTTATTAGTTTAATAAGCAGTCTGTCTCTCTAGTACAGAAGAGAAATACGTTTTATAAGTGAGAATCTAAAAGCAGAGATGGTAATGACAAAACAGAGAACATAGTTTGATTTATTTTCCTCAGTGAAAGATAGTGCTTTCTGTCACTTCTGTGCAAATAAGACAGTATGGTCTCTGAAGACTAGAATGGGTGTCACAAAACTGGGGAGTCTCAATTGATGGTTTCCCAGGAAACAGATTAGGGGCCACACTAACTTAATTTTATCAAGAATTACTATTGGAAAAGGTAGCAAACACAAGGAAACATCTGCAGTATTTTTTCTTACATACTTTGCCCTCAAACATTGCTTCTGCTATGGAAGAATCACTTTCCTAAAATAGCATTTAATTAAAAAACATCTGTCCCATTAAACAACTGTACATTGAACAATAACTACATTAATAAGAGTAAAGCCTCTAAAGAATAACTCTTTGGCATCATTTTCTTTGAAAAGGTCTCTGGGAGCCATGCCAGGAAAATATAATAAAATTTACTAGCTTAAAAGTTGCATCCTTTCTTCCCCTCTCCGCATGCCCATTGTCTCTGTGGTTCTTTTTGCTTTTTAAATCTTTAGCGTTTTATCAGAAATTTGAAAATGAGCCTTGTTTTAGCTCCCTTGAAAACTGCCTTATAGTTTCCGTGTTATTGTTCTGTTTCAATGGTATGACATTCTCATCTCTCTGTAAAGCCATCGTCTTCCTTTGAAGTTGATTCCGTAGATTTCCCATGATCTGTATTTTCCAGATAGCGGCGCAAACCCTTCATCACCGCACTTCACAGGCTTTCCCCCGCCCGGCTACCCTTCTTCACAGTGGTCTCTTCCTCTCCTTGAATCCTAAGTCAAGAGGAGGGCCAGGCCACTTCCAAATCAATTCCTGGCAGAGGAGCAAGGGCCTCTGTGCATCAGGAAACCATTTCAAAGGTTAACAGTTTATCCGAGGGCATTAATTAAACTTCTTTTCATAAATAACGGCTCTGCATGCTGTCAAAGGTGGAGTGGGTGAGGAGACAACTCCAGGGCTTACAGCAGTTTCCTTTGCAGAGAAGAAAAGAAGCTCTCCGCAGACAAAGCCTATTAAGTACATTCACTTCCAGATTGTCAGACGGAACAAATGAGGGGGAAAGACGGACAGCGGAAGAGCCCTTCATTTAAGGAACAAAGGGCGCCTCCTGCATTCTCTGGCATTGTTGTCTTGTCTCTGAAAAATTCAAAGGGCACTCAAGATGGGGATAATTAAGCGAATGATTGATACTAAACCAAAGATGACTTTTTAGGTTCATTTGATATCAATTTCCTTCAAGGAGAGGATCTATTTATTCCTCCCATCATTGATCCCCACATATGAGATTAAAAATGACACAGCCTTTGGTAAACTGTTTAGAAGAACTGGAGAATTTTCCTTCCTAGGCATTGACTGATGAGAGTCTTACCGATCTATGAGAGGAGAAAAGTGTAAAAATTATAGAATAAACTATCATAGTCACCATAGTTAGGGAATTTTCATATTCAGGTCTGCTGTCAGCATTGGCAAAATAACACCAAGGGCAAGGAAATCGACAGCTGAGTTGTGTTGTCACATGGGTACAAAGCCATATCAAGATGAAATGCAGGCATTAGAAAACTGTAAGGAAGGGTAGGGCAGGGACCCAGAGAGCAGTTTATTCATTTACTAGTCTGAACAGTGTCACATACTTAGAGGTGAGAGACATGTCATGGGAGGTACATGATGCAGAACAGCAACAAAATCAGCTTAAAATATAGTTAATAAAAATTTAAGGACAATTTTTACTTTCTTCAGACCCAAATAACCTTAAAACATGAACCTTTATTCCATGTGCTATTAATGACTAGGTAATTATTTTCCAATGAAAAGTTTAATTAAATCGACCCTCTTTTCCTCTTAATTCCATTTAATTCTCTGCAAGTATATATATATATATATATATATATATATATATATATATATATCTGTCATACATATATATATACATATATATATATATGTATCTGTCATAGCTATCTTCTTGATATAATTGATCTTCTGGGTACTTCAAAAACAAACTTTCTCCTTATGTAGCCCATTGACAGAGCAAAACATCATTTTCTGTGCTGCCATTTCTCAAATATAACCAAAAGTAACATGAAATTGTGGGGATTTATGGAGGAGGACTGTCAGTGTTTTCTTATTTACTTGGATTGTGAGATATAAATTGAATTTGGGACCTTCTCTTCAAGAATAAGTTGTTTGTTATCAGATAAGTTCATGCTAGTGAATCAGGCAGAGGTAAGGTGTTTCCATTACAACCTTGTTAAGTGTGTTAGAGTGCTCTGAGTTCTAGAATAATGGTTTGCTTTCTGGTGCAAACTTGGCTTTCATTTCTGACTACCTCATTTCAACACCCTTGGTCTAGTGGATAGTAAATGCCTTCTCATAGAAAACTGAAAGTCTGAAGAGAGCTGAAGTATGTATTGCAGCCATTTTAACAGACTGCAGATTATTACATGATTGCCTCAGCTGTTTTGATCATTATTGACCGAAAATACAGCCTATGAGAGCCAATTAATAATGCTGTGGTTGCTTTGTGCTTGGCTGAGCTCACGTGACCTTAGTAGGGATTATGACACTCTGGTTGATAATAAAACTACTTTAAAATTTGAATGTAGCATATGCTCATATATATTAATCATCCAGATTTTTTAGTTAATTGTTCAGTATTCCAGTCAAAAGTGGAGTTGGTGAAGCATCTGATGTTACTTTAAATGTGTTGAAAAACATTCACATGTGTGTAATAAAGGAGTATCCAAAATAATTAAAATTCAACTGCAATTACAGAATGAGCACCATTACATTTCTTTCTTTCTTTTTTTTTTTTTATGTGACTTATTTATTTAGTGACTACTCTGGGATGTTCAGTAATTTACAGTAAAGCTCCTCATCATTAGTGTGAATTAGCAAAATGGTTCTACGGTCTTCAGTAATTAGCTGGAGTAGAAAAAAAGGAAAAGACAATACAATTTGAGGGCTGCTTGTTACTACCTTTATCTTTCCAATGTCTGTTAGCTAAATAGGGAATTTTAATTTTCCTCCCTAAATCTCAAGGAGTCTTTTGCTAAATAGGCTTATTTCCCTGGCACAATTGCTTATCTTCACTCTATATTTTCCTCTCCCTTTTTTGAAATGAGTTATTTATGAACGTGCACAGTAGTTCACAAGCATTTCTATGGGGAAAAGGGAAAGAATAAAGTAACCAATATTAAATAGCAACTGAAGTTATTTTTTACTGGGCATCTTCAATGATGCTATCTCATTTGGTTTTCCCAATAGCCCTTCAAAAATGGGTATTAGGGATGTGTTTTGCCAAGAGGAAACAGGCTTGTTAATGTTGTTACTTCCTTAGCATACCATGTTTAGGTGGGTAAACTGAGATTTGATCTTAGGTCCACTTTGAAAGCCCACAGTCATTGTGACAAAGCAGCACATACTTTTATTTATCCTGAATTAGCTTAGACTGGACATCTTATCAGCATTTCCTCTCACTTACCATTTGGAATATGATGCTTAATAGTTTTCTTGTCATGGAAGATCAGAGATATTGAAGCTCTCCCATTCTATCTCTCCCAGATTTTTGGAAAATTAGTTCTGTAGTTTCTTCTTATGTTAATACCAATGAACACTTTCAGTTTAAATTGAATTTCTGAAATTTGAGTTAAAATTTCAGAGTGGGGGGGTGTGGTGCTGGGGGGGGGTTGTGGTGTGTGGCTTTCATCACACAAAAATATTGCCCAGTAGGTTATGATTATCTAAGTTTTTCAAATGAGAAAAATGTGGTGTGGCATGGTGAAGAAATTCACCCATAGCCTTACAGCTGGTAAGGGGTAGTATTAAACAAATATTTTATACTTGTCCATCACCAGTTAACATTTTCTACTTTTCTGGTATGTAATAGGTAATATTCTCTGCTTTTGTACTACATTTATTGTGTTAAGATTTATTATACCAAGAATTATAATGGTGACTTCTAAAATGATTTTGAAATCAGCAATAATTCTTTATACAAGGACAATGTTAAAAACGTATAAACCTTCATCAAACATACAACTAAAAAATTCAAATAAAGATCTCAGCCTTGCTATTCACACTCAGGGAGAACAGACCCTTATAACATACTCTGCCACGTGGTTTCTACTGTGTACCTTGAGAGAGTTATCTCAGGCTTTCCAGATAAATATTGTTCAGGACATGCTTTTTGGGTAGTATTGTGTCTTCCACAAATGCCACAGACTAAAAGGTTGTGGTGCCGCTCACGTGGATAGCCAGCAATGAGGAGAAATTGATGTGAACTTAGATGAACACAAATGAAAATGCCACCTGCTTTGTGGTTCGATTATCCATCTTACTATGATCAAGCTGAAGGGGGTCTATCTATAGCTTTAGAAGGGAGATTCTGATTAAGCCCAAATATTGATGATGACAAGTCTATAAAGAGCTAAAACTGACACGATTTCCATTTCCCACTCAAAACTCTTTTCAAATAAATAAATCAGGGGACTTATTTAATGTGGCTAAAAATAATACTTCGGATACAGAAGATACTCTTTATACAAAGGTCTTCCAAAATGTCAAATGCACAGTGCTAATTTATACATATATTGACATTTTATCATCCATGCATGTTAATTTTATTATTAAAGGAAACAATAATATAAAGTAAGAATTATGAAGTAAAATGTAATCTTCCTGTACTCCCAAAGGATTGTTTTATGACCTCTTTCTCCTTAGATTTTTATTTTCCAATATGGAGACCATTGCTTACTCCAATCTTTCATCTTTATAAATTGGCTCATACAGTTTAAATACAAAGCTTAAAAATAAAAGGTATAGCCTGGGTTTTTAGACCTAATCTTATGTTAGGTAAACAGTGGGGTTTCCCTAAGAAAGTAACAAGAAATAAGACTCTTGTTTTTACAAATTCCCCAAACTGTGATATAAAACTCCAGTGAAGCAAAAATGTTCCTATGAATACTCTGCATTGTTCATACACTTTTTGTTGAATGCGTATTTAGGCCCCCCTCAAAGAGACAATGCAGTCAGAAGTTGGGAGAAAAGAAAGGCATTTGAACGGTGTTTCTTTGTCAATTCTTATTCACCATTTCTAAACCAAAGGGAGAGTCAAAAGCAAGTGATACATGCAGGAAGAAAAGAAGCTACAAAAATGGGAGGAAAGGAATAGAGAGAGAAGAGAGGAGGGAAAGCAGTCAAAGACATTGTGACAACATTATTTACTTTTGAGGAAAGCAAAGTGGAAGCCAATTAAGCTCACCCCAGCCAGGTTCTGCCCCTTCCCTTAGAACCGCTCAATGAGCAAACGCTTTTCCCAGCTAGGTGGGGAAGCCAGTTGCACGAGTTGCCCAAAATGCTATTCAAACCCTTCTCCTGGCAGATTCTGGAACATGTCTCTATTTGAAGGGCTCCATAACTGTGACAATGACAGATATCCTTGGCAAGACATTTAGAGATGGTGGAAAATTAGAAATACAGGGTTTCGAGATTCACATACTAAAGAATGTATGCCTATTTTTTCTTTTCTTTAAAGAAAATGTCCCTTTGATACATTGTGGCTGCAACATTGGAATTGTGCCATTTGTATTGCTTTATTTTGAATTGATCTGATTGATTTTCTCAATGGAGAACTGATTAATGGATTGCACTGAGGATGAATAGTTGTCACACCAAGTGTGATGTTCCTAAAAGTTATCTAGGCCTTAAGACTACTGGCATTTTTGACACTTCAGTGGTATACATATTCTCAAAAGAATTTGTTATTTTCTTCTCCCTAAGTTTCAGAGGGATAAAAATTACCCTGGCTGGTGGCACAGTGGATAAGGCGCCAGCCTGCAAACCCAAAGGTCGCTGGTTCGATTCCCAGCCAGGACAATATAACTAGGTTGCAAACCAGGTCTCCAGCCAGGTCCGTAGCTGGAGGCAAGTGAAAGGCAACCACACACAGATGTTTCTCTCCCTCTCTTCCTCTCTCCCTTCTCCTCTCTCTGAAAAATAAAATCTTTTAAAGAAATTGCCAAGAGACAGGAAATGGTAATAATAAATTTAGTGAAATTTTAACATCAATATTATTCTCATTTTCATTAAAGGAGACTAAATCTCATGAAAATAATTGATGTAAATCACACCTTTTCCACCACATCTTTATTTTGTAAGGCAAATTGATCTCTTGCTTTCTCCTTATCTCTATTTCTATGTCCATATCTGATATTCTTAGGCATTTTACTTAGTGGATGAAAAAAATCAACAATCGTCAGATTTTTTGTTTTTAAATGTAGAATTTCAATGCAATATAAACATTAATCATCTATATGAAAATCCCCTTTTGCTAGGTGTTTTTCAATGTATGTTCTCTTAATGCTAATTAAAATCTAAATAAGAAAATAAACTGAAAAGGTAAGAATAGCTATCTTAAGACAAATATTTACAGCTCTTTAAATCATTACCAACACGACAGAGTTGCCCAGAAAGGAGTAGCGACCACTGAATGTAAAAGAAGAGCTTCCGAACATAGTTGCATTTTATAATTCCCCTCTGACACCTAATTCCTGGTGTGAAATAACTTTTGGTTCTTTATTAGCTAACTTGAATATATTTTGTGGTATATAGAAAGTGAATTCTCCTAGGAGTTTATAGTCCAGACAGTATTCTTGGTACTTTAAAACCTTTTTGGAGTGATGGATGATTTTTTCATCCAGGGCTACGCTTTTGAAAAGGAAATGATCAGCAAGTTAAGTGTTCTATGAGTGCTGGAGAGAGAATGGAAGCTAATTCAGTGACGTGACAAGAAACTTGAAATAAAAAATTTTTCTTTTAATGTCAGGTCTTAAGTAACTTTTAGAACAACCTTGGAAAAATCATTAACATCCTTTCCCCAATTATGAAAAAGAGTGGGATTGCACTTAATTCACAGCACAGGAATTTGATGAAGTCCATAATTATTGATAATATAAATCAAGATAAAAATAAAAACTGGCTCATGTCTTGTACCTTAACAAGTTAGAATTTGTTGACCATAAAGTAGGAAATTAATTTTTGTTTTTTTTTTTCCTTTTGTATTACATGAAGTTTTGTAGTTACAAAAGAATCATGAACTTTTATAATTGGAATCACCTTAGAAATAATCTATTTTACAAATGAGGAAATTAAAATAAAAATAATTAAAAAGGCATGCTCAGATCCATACAGATAGTTGAAATGTACTTGATGTAAGGCTGTTGTCTTCTGCTGAAGTTACCCTCTACAGCATTCAAATAAGGTTGAAAGTCATAATCATGCATCACCATGCCTCCTTTGAGCAAATCCCATGCAAACTTCATAATCTGGAGTTTTGCATGGCAGAAGCTTCCACGTGCCTTCCTGGCAATAAATGGTTGGTCTAAAGATATTGGTGATGATGATGATAAAAATCATCATCACTTGTTCAGGGCTTACCACAAAACCCATATACTCATTGAAGCCTTTAAGATGCATAAATTAAAAAAATATATTTTCTTCATTATTTTCAGAGAGAAAGGAAGGGAGGGAGGAAGAAAAGGAAGGAAACATCAATGTATGGTTACCATCTACCTGCCTTCGGCTGGGGACCTGGCTGGAGACCTGGCTTGCAATCTGGGTATGTGCTCTAACTGGGAATCAAACCAGTGATCCTTGGGTTCACGGGCCAGTGCTTAATCCACTGAATCACACCAGCCAGGGCCTGAAAATGAATAAATTTGTTTAATCTTCCCAACACTTTGGATAGCTGCTATATTATCTATATTTTCCAAATGAAGAGCCTGAAGTAGAGATGAAGTACTTTATCAAAGAACCCAAAGCTTCCTAACTGGTGTTCCTGATTCTACCTTTGCTCCAATTAATCATTCAAAAAATAAAAAAAGATAGTATGATTTTTTTTAGTAACCTAAAGAAGGTCACATGTTATTCCTGCTCAAAATTTTTCAATGGCTTGAATTGAAATCCTTCATCATAACCTACAAGACCCATTATCTTTCCATCTTCGTCTCTATAGCTCTTCTTCTCACCCTCTACCTTCTCGCTAGTAGGTACTGACTGCTTCACACCATTGTCTTATCACCTTCTTGCCCAGGCCTCTTGGAGGTAATTTTTAACATTATTCCTCTGGATTATTTTTCTAGGCAGTTTTGACCATGTCTGAAATTATTTTGTTTACACAAGTACACAAAGTGGGGACCACACATGTTTCCTTTCACTGCTGTCTCCCAGCATCTAGCATGAAGTAGGGACTCAGTTAATGTTTGCTCAATATGTAATCCCTATCACTCTTCTCAGTTCTCCAATGCTGCAGCCCTTGTCTTATCTTCAACACACACAACAAAGGCCCAGGGATTGGCCAGGCCAAGACAGGCTTCTCCTCTGTCATAGTGTTCATAATTATATCCTTTTTTTTTTTTAATTAAAAAAAATTTATTTATTATTTTTAGAGAGAGGGGAAGGAAGAGGTGCAAAGAGGGAGAGAAACATCAATGTATGGTTGCTGAGGGGAAGGAAGAGGTGCAAAGAGGGAGAGAAACATCAATGTATGGATGCCTTTCTACTGCCTCCAGAGCTGGCTGGAGACCTGGCTTGCAACCTGGCTATGTGCCCTGACTAGGAATTGAACCAGTGACCTTTAGGTTCGCAGGCCAGCGCCTTATCCACTGAGACACCAGCCAAGGCTATATTCTTATTTTGTTCCAATAATTAATACTAAAGCCACTTTTATTAAGTTTTCTAAGGTCTTTTATTTTCTTTACATATAATCTAATGTACTCTTCCACCCACCTTGAAGTGTGTATTATAAATGGAAACTGTTTTTTGCCCTGTTACCCTCTCCTTATCCTGCAGTGATTCAGCTGAGACCTTGTGGTCAAGTGGAATTTGTTATGACTCCCCGGACCCAGTGCCAGACCTGTGACCTAAACCATCAGAGTTTTTCTCTCTGGAAACCAGGATTGGTCCAGGGATGGTCACATGATCAAAGCATGACTAATGGGTGCTCTTTAGGAAGTTAAGAGTAGAAAACCAGCTATATATTTCTCTGGCAGTTATGGAATTACATAGACCATCACAACGTCTGGTACAAAAAATAAAATAAAATAAATAAGCTAGTAACTTTGACACCATGTGTTTAGGCCCTGGCTCCTGGCTGGGAATGAGGCCAACCTGGGAACACAGCCCTAAGTGATGGAAAGGGAGAGAAAGAGCCATTGTTTGAGCACATGGAAACTGCTTGAGTAAGTTAGCACTTTCCATCTTTAGCACTTCGCAATAGCCCATGGTAGTAAGTTCCTTCTTGCACTTAAACTCATTTGAATTGCCTTTCTGAGACTTGCATCTTATCAAGTCTTAACCAATTCAGTTGTTTTTCTCCTCTTCCATATTTGAGAAACTGAAGCTCAGAGAAGTTAAGAAACTTCCCCAGAAAGGCAAGTCCTTCTGACTTCAGGTCCGGTGCTCTTCCTCCTCACCTGTATTTCACTTTATTGGTACACGCAGGAGACCTTCAATGATCATCACATCCTGCAACTTTGTCTTCAAGAAATACTGCTTTGGAAGTTTGATTTTGATGACAAATGGAACCCATCTGACATGGACTAGAATTTCAATTGTTTTGATGATTTTTGAGATTTCCCCCCCTACTTTAAACAAAAGTTTTATTAGATTTTTCCCCCTTTGCTGTATATCCAAGTTCCTACACAGGAAAAAACGTATTACATCAGCATAATGCTTTGGATTTTATATATTTTTTATTCTGATTTTCTCAAAACTCACTGAAGCTCAACTAAATGATAAAATTGAAAGCAGCTAGAAATTATGTAGAATTATATAATATCAAGGGAAGGGTTCATAAACTTTGAAAATCAATATTCTCAATTGAAGTAAATGGGTAAAATTGATTATTTTTACTAAGAGAATGCACTGTCTTTTAGGGAAGTAAAATATAAAAAATGATTCTCTGGTATTAGTTGCATTCCAAATTATACAGAATGAACATGAAAGACTAATAGACTTGTAGGTAGAAAGAATTGAGAGGTATTTAAATTCTCATTTCACGCTGCTGGTAAGCATGTCAGAATACACAAATAGGAAAAAGCAACATTAGCTAATGCAGGGGTGAAAATACAGAGAGACTAAAATATTCTTGGACTTGCAGGAGAGGCTGCTGGAATTCAAAGGTTATGGATACTTGATTGCGGCACATTTCTCTTCTATAGATGGATGTACTGCCACTGTCCACTCAAGTAATCAAATCAGCCATCTTGGCCAATTTAGGCTCTTCTCTTTATGGTTCACCTTCCCTGTCTTTACCTTTCAAACCTGGTCCTTCTATCCTGTTGATTCCTTTTTTCAGGTTGATCGAGATGTAATTGACACAATTATTATGAAATATTTAAAGTGCACTATGCGATAATTTGATACACATTGTGAAAGGAGTCTCCCATTTAATTATTTAAAACAACCATTACCTCATACATTTGCCACCCTCCCTTTTTAAGATTTCAATCATGTAATACATTAATATCAACTACAGTCTTTGTGTTATATATCAGATCCTTAGACCTTATTCAGTTGAAAGTTGGTATCCATTTACTGACCATTCCTGTGAACCACCTTCCCTGCTCTGGCTCTTAATGGGATTGAACAGGCCACTGCCCTAGTCCAGCATTTCTTGCTGGTTGGATTGTAGTGTTTCATCTTCTTATTAGGCTTTAATAAGCTCTGCCTATTATAATCCAGCTGACAAGTGATTATTTCAAAGCATAGAATTGATCAAGTTACTTTCATGTTTAATACTGTTGAAATTCCTGTTACCTGGAGAATAAAGTTAAAAAAATGAGGTTATTCAACAAGTATCTATTTACTATGCACCTAACTTAGAAATGGGATACAGTGTGGAATAAGATATGGGCCTTTCCCTAAAAGCAGAGAATATAGATGTGTAATGGGGAGGCGGAGAGTCAGTCAAAAGCAGATCATTTCGACGTGTTATTGTGAGGGGACCCGAATGTAATGCGGCACAATGGAGGCAAACTGGGCCTAGCCTGGCTCTGGGGGAAGCATTCTCAGAGGAGCCATGCCTGAGTTGAGGTCTAAGACATCATCCCGGCTCCAAAACAAGGGGGATATAGATGGTTATCCAGGAAGATACAGAAAAAGGAGAAAATGTATCAAAGTGTGTAGCAAGGAGTTTCTCAATAACTGTCAGCCATTCAGTATTCTGAAGACATACGAGGTAGGAAGTAGAGGTTCAGAAGGATGGAGGAGGAAGCAGAAATGAGGTATCATGAGGATCACATACACCACACAGCCATTCAACAACTGCTGATTGATTGCTTACTGGGTGCCAGGCCTTCTGCTGAGGATACAGAGCGATGCTGAGGAAGAGGTCTCCCAGCTCTCTGGGCTGTCACCATCTTGTCTACAGGCTGAGTCAACAGATGAAAGTGACACAGTAGGGAAGAACCTCACTTGCAAGACCTTGTGGGCCTCAGGGAACTCTACAGATTTTGTCTCAATGAGGAATTTGTGGATGGTCTTAAATAAGCAAGCACAAGCATGGCTGGAGTTTAGGTGCATCTCCTGAGTAATCAGGAACCCATAATAGGTTTTAATCAGGGAAGTTGATACACATTTTTAAGGTGATTCACTTTAATGGTTCGATGAAGAGTGGAATAAATATCTGGGAGTAAAGATATTGATTGTGGGGGAGTTGTGCCATAAACAGATGATGAGGTTGATGTTTATATAGAGAAAAGAATAAGATTAAGAAATATTTATGAGTAACATCACCAGAATTTGGGATTAATTTTCTCAGGGATAACATACTAAAGAAGATGAAGCTGTCTGGAATAATAATAGGTTTTGTTATGATGCAGTGAGTAATACTGCCATGAGCTGATATTCGAGGATGCAGAGAAAGAGCAGGTTTGGAGAAGAATATTATATTATTTCTTAGATTTTTGGTGTTTGATATATTGCAGTATATCCAAGTAAATATGTATAGATCAACACAACATTTATTTGATGAAGGAATCTAAAACTCACAAAAGACCTGCTGGAGAGACATATTTCAAATATTTATTTGTCAGTTCAAACCATAAGTGAATGGGAAGTTACCTGTGAAAAGTGTATAGAATGAGAAGAAAAGTGAAGCAAGGGCTGAATCCTGAAAAATATCAACATTAAATGATGGGTAGAGGAGCATTCAACTTTGGAACTGAGAATAAATGGTAAAAAAAAAGGTCAGTGAACTCAAATGATACCAAGGTCATAGAAAATATAAAGAACATTTATGACATTAACAAATGCAACACAAGACCCCACTGAGATGAGATTATGAAAGTGGCTCCTAGAAATGTCAACAAGAAGTTCAGTCATGGTGTTTGTCTGCACAGAGGTGTGATGGTGGAGCCGAATTCTAACTGCAGTGGAATGAGGAGTGAGGAGAGGAGGGGAAAACGTGGATCAATCTTCGTGAAGTGAAGGGTAGAAAAGAAAGAGCATGATGATTGGTGAGGGTCACCCAAATGTTTTAATTTTTTAAAACTTGTGAGATATTTGGCTAAAGAGAAAACGCAAGGGAAAAAAAAAAGACTGATGATAAAGAAGATAACTCATTAAGCATGATTTCAGAGAAGAAACAAAGGGTTGGAAACAAGGTCCTTCAGGAGGATGGCAAAGAAGACCCATCAGGAAGTAGAAATTAACTATATTTTTAGCATTGAGGGCCAAGGAGTCCAAATACCTCAACATACTAGCCAAGGGCATTTCCCAGTCTGTTCCCAGCCCACCGTAAAGTCCCTTTCCTAATGAGCACAGCCTGCTTTAACTGCCAGAGAATAAACCAGAAAGCACCCTGCATTTTCATGATTCCATTATACTATGTTCTTTACCTTGTTTTCCCTTGACCGCCCCTCCTTTTCCATACCTAGCAGCTTTGCTTAATACCTGTCCTCCCTCCCAATAAATTTCACATGGAGAAACAACCTGATCACCCTTTCTAGCTTATAAAAATGGTCCCTCAAACTGCTCATCTAGATGCACATGAAAAACCACTACTTTTGTCCCCCTAAATTCCCATAGATTCGTAGACGATTGTGTCTGACGTTTGCACACCTTGTTAAAATGAAATTTCCATAAGGCCAAGGGCATACTTTCTCCAACTCTCAAATCTTGGTGTCCAGTACCATGCCCAGAACAAAGAGTTCTTTACATTTGGTCGAATGACCAAATGAACCTCTGCAGCATCCATGTTAAAGATGAAAGCCCTATGGCCACCTCTTAAAATTATTCCTCTAGTTATTTAGACATATTCTATAGCTTGGAAACTTGTAAAAATTTTAATAATACTCAGATCCCCTTGGGGTTCTACTTGATGAATGCTATTCTTCTGCATCTTCTCATATTAGTACTTCATAATATTGAGTTGAAAAACAGCCATGTATATGTAATTAATAAAATATGCAAATAGTTGTGTCATTATCTTTCAATTATAAAGCAGAATGAATAATTGTTATGTTTAATAGGTTTGGTTGTGTATCTTTCTTCAGGTGACTCTTAGCTCAGAAATTAGTTGTACACTTTACTGCTCCATCCATTCGTCAATCATTCATTGCCAGGAATACAAATATCAGTAAGAACAGACTTTCTTTGTCATATATTAGATCCACAGAATTTATTTATGTTATAGCTGAAAGTTTGTACCCTTTTTTGACCTCTCCCTATTTTCCCCACCCCTTCACCCAGTGCCTGGCTGTTTCTATGAGTTTGACTTTTCTTTTTCGATTCCACATGTAAATGATACCATACAATGTTTGTCTTTCCCTACCTGGCTTATCTGGCTTAATTCACTTAGCATAGTGACCTCAAGGTCCATTCATGCTGTCACAAAGTCAGGATTTAATTCTTTTTTTAAAAAAAGATTTTATTTATTATTTTTAGAGAGAGGAGGAGGGAGAGAGGCAGAGAGGGAGAGAGGTAGAGAGACATGCATGTGTGGTTACCTTTCACCTGACTCCAGCTACAGACCTGGATGGAGACCTGGCTTGCTACCTGGTTATGTGCCCTGACTGGGAATCAAACCAGTGACCCTTGGGTTCGCAGGCTGGCGTCTTATCCAGTGTGCCACCAACCAAGGCCTAGGATTTCATTCTTTCCCATGGCTGAGTAATATTCAATTAAGTGTCTATACCACATCTTTCTTAATTCACATGTTGATGGACACATGATGACTATAATTATAACACTGTATAATTAAAATTTGCTAAGAGAATGAGACTTTAATGTTCTCACCAGTAAAAAAAAAAAAAAAGAAGAAGAAGTAAATATGTGAGGTGATGGATGAGATTATTAGATAGGAGAAATTCTTTCACAATGTATATGCATATTAAAGCATCATGGCATATGCCTTGAATTTTATTTGTCTATTATACTTCACTATAGGTGGGGAAAAAACTGAAAAAATACTTTTTTCCCAAGGAAAATGCATCTCAGTAGACAGCACTAGGATAATGTTGAAGTTCTTCTATTAAGTAAAACTTCTGCCAACAGAGCAAAGAATTTCAATTCTAGATTGTTGCCTTAGAGAGTCTTTGTTAAGGTGTTTCCCCACATGGGAGGGAGTCCTCACCTGGAGTTTGCTGACTCTTGCTTTAGCTGTTGCGGAAAGGACATGAAACTTGGGCTGTGGCAGGACACCCTGGAGGGGGCTGAGGCCTCTGGCTTTGCAGGGAGGGACAGTAGGCTTGACTCCCCCAACACTGGATATTCCTACCAGAGAGGAGACAGGTTCCACTCTCTGCCCACTATTTCCTTTCTTCAACAAGTGGATAAACCCGATTGGCTCAAATTTGAAACCCATCTTATTGGTCACATTTGCTTCTAAACAACTGTGTCTCATTGACTTCGTACTGTGTGGAACTTGCAGGACAGAAAAGCTACCAGATAGCTATCTTTTTCGCTTTTGTATTTACATAGGGACACTGGCTGCTTTAATTTCTTGTGGCCATCTGGTGGGAGAAGGATAAATTCCCCTTGAACCTAGTTTGAGCCACCTGCTCAGTTCACTTTACCAAATTATTGGGTTTTGTTATTTAGCCTAGTTAACTGAAAAAATGACATTTGGACTTCCCTTTTGTTCCTAGCACTTAGGTATCCCCATCCCACATGACAAAAGTCAGGTGTCCCTTGGGGCTCTGGGAAAAATAGCATCTGATTGCCCTGAAAAGCTTGAAGTGCTCCCCTATTAATAGGGAGTGAAAAAAAAAGTTGGTTATAGTTCTGCATACATTGGCATAATTACAGAATCAAAACAACTAGACTGATACACAGCCCATTTTTCATGTGTCAAATTGCTACATATGTGACTGATTTAATCATAATTAGCTATTCACATGGAATTCTTCTCTCTTCCCCAGGGCAGTAAACTAACAAACACAACTTATTTGAACTGTATAGATACCAGGCCTGGTCGCAGACAATCCTCATGTTTGTCATGAGACTGAAACATTCATCTTCTAAGGCATTAAAAAAAATGGGACTCAATTACTTCTTCCTGGGAGAAATTGGTAAAAACTGGAGTTACTATTTTATGACAAAAGCTCTTGAACTGAGCTATTGTTAGACGTTAGGGATAATTATCAAGGGAAATGTTAAGCTTCCTTCATTAAAAAGTTGCAGAAATTATCTTGGTTAGAGTTCTCCCTTAAAACAAACAGCATTACTTTTATGAATTTCTTTTACGAATTGGAAGGAATTGGTATTTCCTTCCAATACCAAAACACTGTGTCACATTAATACGTTTATGATTACATTTGATATTACATTTTCCAAGAAAAAGTATAACTTAAAAACCCATTTTTCTCAAATATATACACAATCTAGATACTCTAATGGGAATCTGTAATCTACGTACTCCTTCCCCAGTACAGTTAATGATGGCTCCATTACCCGAAGTGTTCAATAAACCAACTGTTTCATTCTGTTGATGACTTGTTTAACAAAACTGCTAACTTCACAGAATGTAAAGGTTTACATATAAATGGAGAGAGACTATGGATTCTAGATGTTTTAGTTTCTTCACATCAGTTAAGGAAGGTCCTCACAGCTTCATGCATCTTGTGTGTGTGTGTGTGTGTGTGTGTGTGTGTGTGTGTTTGTGTGATGAGGGGAGTGGCAAGAGGATGATGGTCATTAACTTCCTCAAACCATTTACATTGTATAGAAAATAAGAGGTCAGTTTGACTCTACAACTGACAAATATAAAACAGACCAACCAGTTTTATCATTTTTGTTTCTTGGAAAACAACATACCTGCCTTTGTTTTTCCTTTAAGCTTTGAAGTACGTCTTTTCAGATAGTTAATCACGTTTTATGACTACATGCTGGCTTGGAAAATTTGCAGGTGGTGGCTATAGATTGTAGATTGTATATTTCATTTCAGTTCCAAACCTCAAGTAATACCTCATTCTTAAGATTATTATTACTCTGACACTTAACATTTTTCAAAAATTTAATCTTTTACAACTGTGTAGGCACTTAATATTATGATAAAAAGTTTTTTATAAGTTAAGAGTATGAGTAATATTCACTACTTTTGCCCTCGGAACTTCTGTTGATTTAATGAAGTCCTCTTGTGTTTATAAATAAAACACTATTGTATTTATCACTTGAATTTTTCTATATTCTTTTTAGCAGCAATTAAAATACTAGGTTCTCTTACTTAGAGAAATGGGAAGAGAGGGAGAAAGAGAGAGAGAGAAACATTGATGTGAGAGAGAAATATTGATGTTTCCTCTCATATACACCTTAGCCAGGGATCGAACCCATAACCCAAGCATGCCACCCCTTACTTTGCAGGATGATGCTTCAATCAAGTGAGCCAGAGCTAGGGTATCTAACTTTTATACTTAATGTGATATTGCCCAAATATAAAGTTTTTGCTTCAAATATGACATTATAATACTCAATATGACTGATAAATAAATATAAATAATTCACATGCATGCATAT
>PVIW01000025.1:856613-1014690 GCA_004026585.1 Noctilio leporinus
AAAAAAAAAAAAAAAAAAAAAAAAAAAAGGCCATTTATTTTCCTACACTTGTATTCTATCCAGTTCAAGATTGGAAGCAAAAACTATAAACTACCAAGAAATTGCTATGTTGGGTCCTGAAGTCTAACCCCAAATTATAGACTATCTTTTTCTTGATCATCATCTTCTATTTACTAACTAAATGACTTCCAGAAGCCAAGTCATTCTTCAGTAGCAAAGTAAGCACTTGGGAAGATACACACATTGTTTAAAATTCCTGAAAGAATTCTATGCCCCTGTGTGTGTAAGTGGGTCAGGGGAGTGTTTTACATGGTGGGCATTAGAAGCAAAGATTCCTCTCTGGTCTGCTCAGCTCTAGGTCCTGTGGAGATTCCCTAGATCTAAACACCCAACTTGAGGAGCTGTTGTTGTGCCATTGCTTGCGGATATGATACACCAAATAATATGGTCTCTCCACTTTTTAGTCTTGTAATGCTGGAGAATGTTATTCTTCTTAGGGTATATGACGAGGTCTGTCCAGAAAAAGCCCAGCCATTGTCAATATAACAAGAGCAGTTTATGTGGCATGGATGTAACCTGGCAGCCAAGGCGAGTGGACTGGAATGCGTATGCGTGAGCAATGATGACTTCACTGTACTAGTCAGTGGGGGCAGTAGATGCTGCTGACTGAGCATGTGTACCGTGTGGCCATCACATTTAAAATGATTAGCAAGTTGAGCAACGAATCTGCATCAGATTTTGTGTTAAGCTTGAACATTCCTTTGTGAAAACTATTCACTTGATTCAGAAGGCCCCAGCTTTGGGCAACCAGAGATAGGCAGCTTGTTCATGACAATGCGTCCACTCATGCATCATGCCTCCTAAGAATTTTTTGGTGAAGCATCAAATCTCCCAGGTAACTCAGCCCCATAACAGCCCAGATTTGGTACCCTGTGACTTCTGGCTTTTCTCAAAACTAAAATCATCTTTGAAAGGTGAAAACCAGGAAAATATGATGGGTAGCTGATGGTGATTGGGAGAACTTGAGGGGTCCCAAGATGCCTACTTTGAAGGAGACTGAGGAGTCATTGTCCTATGTACAATGTTTCTTGTATCTTGTATTTCTTCAATAAATGTCTCTGTTTATCATGTAACATGGCTAGATGCTTTCTGGACAGACCTCATAGTCTCAACATTGTGCCCTGGACCAGACCTGGTTGTAGTAGGAAGACTGTCTCTCGAAGAGCTTTTCCAGGTCATGATTGTAAACCAGCACTGCAGGCTGTACCTCTAAAAAATAAAGAAAAAGCCAACAAAGAAAAAATAACACTGTTGGCACTGCAGGGTTTTGTCAATATGTACTTTTGGTCGATAGCATGATGCTATGTGTTTAGAATTGAAATATGAAATATTTATTTCATCATTGGATTCCAGATAACTGTGTATTAGTTGTCATGTAGCCTTCTCTGAAAGTGGAGTTTTAAAAAGGAAGATAATTTTTAGGTAGCATCTTCATATTTCTCCATTGTTTTCCTCTAGACACTGAGGTTTCATGGCTCCTGGGACACAGATATCTGGAGAACTCTACAAAGCTTTCTGACTGTGGTGTCACATGATAACATAGTTTAGCTTGTGAATATGATGTTTTGCTTTGATTGAAAAATTACAGTCTATCATCTCCACGGTCTCTGATTTCCCTTCTGTTTCTTTTAACCTTTCACTGTCTCCCAACCTGGGACCTCCCCAAAGTGGAGTAAATGAAAGGTTTTATTTGGTCCCCAGAATGCCTCCTTCTCCTTCTCTCTCTTCATTTTAGTGTTCATAGGAGTGGAAGACAAATTCTTTTTACTACCTATAAAGTTCAAATTTTCACATGTGCTTGGGAAATAAAATGAACCCCTAATGGTTAAACCAAGTTCAGTTTGAGCATTTAAAACGTGTGAAAATGAAGATGTACTACTAATTAATTCTGTCCAGGTGTGCGTGCGTGCGTGCGTGCGTGTGTGTTTCTTGCCCATTGGGGTGGTGTTTTCAATAGATCTTTTACACCGATTAGTAACAGGCCACAACAGAAAAATAAACATTTGTCTGCCTGGTCTGATTCTTCTTTGTTTGTCCTCCCTTCGATCCTGTCACCATGAACAAAACATAGCCAACGCTGGGTTGAACTCAGAGAATCCTTCCTGTGACAGACCCATTCCAGCATCCAATCTGGTCCCTGACTCCGCACGTTGTAGGATACTGTAGCATTTTCTACTGATATAAAGGCAGCTCTTACTAGGTTTATTATGGGTCCCTGCAGAGTGCAGAGGAGAGAAAGAAAACAGCATTTTGTCTGCCTCCTGAGTAGTGCAGTCTTGGCAATACATTTGCAGGTGACTAGGAGCCTGACTGAGTTCCACACTTGTTTTGTCTCCTCAGAAAATGCTTTCTTTATGCAGCTAGATGGTGAGGTCTTCAGGAAAGCCAGCTGGTGCCCACTGGTCCTGCAAAGGTCACCAGAGGTGAGTGGAGAACTGGGAAATGGTTAAATACATATTTTATTAGACCTCAGATCAGGAATGGGAGCTACACAAACATAGAAATGTGAATGTTTACTTTGGGGGCTGCATTTCTGTTATGAGTGTTCTGGTAAGAGCAGAGATCAAAAGACTACAACTGTGTTTGTTTAAACACACCTGATGGACTGACTGAAAAAATTCGTAAGTATTCTGTGCTGATTTTGTCAGACAAAAAGAAAAATTGACCTTGGGTCCTTGTATGTCATCAAAAGAGTAACAAATACTATTTAAGCAACAGAAAAGTTTTATCTCAAAGGGGAAGAAATGCCACTTATAAAGACAATCTGCCATTAACTTTATTTTTGTAAAACATGTGCTTTTATGGCATTATTTGGAAACTCTTCAGATGAGGCCAACATGACCATATTTATATAAACAAATTAAAAATTTTCCCAATGTGGCCACTTAAAAAAAAACTTAATGGTATTCTGATACTTCAATAAAACCCCCAAACTTTAGCATGTCCCCCCAATTTTACACATGTTCTTTTGTGTAATTGTTATATTGTCACTCTTTCTTTTACATTTGGTCTAGTTACATGGAGCTAAAGAGGAATCCAGTCCTTTCTGACTTGGCCAGAGTCTGTAGCCTCTTGTGCCCACCAAGGTTGGTTAGAAGCTCTGAACTTGGCTCATCCCAGCTACTTATTTAGTTAGAAGCAAATTGTAAGAGGGAGTTACAAACTCAGAGAGGTATAACCCTCCACAGCAAGAGGGTAGCGTTGGAAGGAGAGAAGAACTCTAGGCAGTTCATGCTTTTCAAAGGAGAAAGAAGATGCTTACATGTAGTAGCTTATCAAAAAATAGGAATGCACAGATCTTCAACCTTATGAGGAAATAACACAACGCAAGACAAAAACTGAGACTCCTTGCTATTTCTTCAATTCAGATTTAGCCGCTGGCTGTTAAAAACTGATTGCCATATTGACTGGTAATGGAGCTGAAATGAAAACCCATGACTTGTTTTGCACATTTTTGCTTAGTTCCCAAATAGCAGCAACTGTTTGGATCACACCATTTATCCCTTCTGCTGCAAATCCTTAAATGACAAAAATTCTTGCCTTTCTTTTCATTTTCCTTAGTGTTACGTAGACATACTAGAGGTAGTAAGAGGCAACATGAAAGAAAGGAAACATTAACTACAAATCCAAATAAAATTCTGAAAAGTAGAAGTAAGAAATTTCTCTTGATTGGGTTCATAATATTCCATTAAAATATTTCATTAAAACTGACATGCACTATATTGAAGAAGAATACAGAACGACCAATGTAAATGGTTTCAGAGGCAGGTTTGCGCCCAGGAAAGCCACACTTCCTTGAGAGATAAAGCAGCAAGACTCATGCTCTAGGCCACAAGCTCAGGGAGCTCTGCCTCTAAGTGATTTGAAGCAAATCACTAAACCTCTTTGAGCCTTGTTTTCAACATCCATTAAAAAGGGAGGAACAATCCATGTGAGCAGGTAGATTGTGAGGCATACTTTTATCTGGTTCCTTTTTTTTTTTTTTTTTTTTTAGTGGTTGATTGTTTATTTTTTTATTTTTTTGATTTTATTGTTGTTGTATTACATCCATCCCTTTTTTGCTCCCCTGTGTCCCCCTCCCCACCCACCCTTTTTATATGGTTCTATTATTGGTGCTCATCAATAATGATCTGAACTCCTCTATTGCAACAACCTGAAAAATCTGGAGAAAATGAATCGCTGGCACCATGGTTGTTAGCATTAGTAAACCTCTAGTGACAGCACACTTGCCTGGTCACAATGTTACATCTTGCTCCATTCCCGTAGCTCAGGGAGAGACAGACGTTCAGAATTATTCTTGGCACCTTCTTGGAGGTATTTCCTCCAAGTCATCGCATTTGGAAAGGGCTCTAAGGAAACTGCTCAGGCCCAGCCCTCAACCCTTAGCCAGGAAAGCAGCCAACGCCCGCCCGCAACCCTGTTGGATCCACTCTCACCAGCCACACCCATTCCACTGTGGCCACCACGAAAGGCTTCTTGCTCCCCCGGGGTGGCCCTGAACTCCCTGCCACGTCATTCACTAGACTCTCTGGTGTAATAGGACATTTTGATGTAGCTCCTTTTCCACAGTGCAGACTCTAGATAATAGAGATTTCCCAGAGGCCACTCTGTTTAGCTCCCACTGTGGTGCAGGCCCCAAAAGGCAAAACTATTTCAGTCCAATAAGACATTCTCTTAGTGTGTGTGTGTGACATTAGAAATCCAAGACACGAATAGTTTTTAAAAAAAAAAAGAAAACGAAAATGAGAAACCAATTAACAATGAAAACATGGTTAGAATGATAAAATAGACCTACAGAGGAAGTTCTCACTTAAAGGGCCACCTGCCCCATCTTTCAGTCTGCATGTGCCAGAGCTCTCCCTGCCTGAGTGAGCTTGACCAGGAGCTCACTCCCAGGTACTCATGGTTAGAGGAACATTCATGACGGCCTGTAATCTGCACAGCGTCCTGGAGAGAATAACAAGGGTAGCCATCCTCATCTAAGAAAGACAGACGTTTTGAGATGTTGTAAGTGCAATTGTCAGGAGTAGCGGCGTTCAGTGGGCTCAAACTGAATGGGAATGTGGCCCTCCCATCTTACCCTGTCAGGGGGACACTTGAGACAATTACCCAGCCAGAGAATGTCCACGCTGGTGCCCTCATGCAGAAGGAATCTTAGCCCACACCCTCACCTTGACAGGTAAGGAATCTGAAGTTTAGAGAGGTTTATGTCATTTGCCTAGTTTAACAGAGATAATTACATTTGAATGGAGGAGCAAATGGGCCAAACGTTCAGATTTTGTTTTAAGGAGAATTCTTCCTTAAACATTTCAGATTTTAGGGAGCGTTCTTCCTTAAACAGCTTAATTAGTTTTTGTGCTTTGTTGGCATTAAAATATGTTCATCCTTTCCCCCGGCTTTGTTGGAATCTGTAGGTCACAGACTGAAACGCAGTTCTCTGTGCGTGTCCTCTTCTTTCAGGGGGTGGCTGTCATTCTGAACTTTTTCGGTCTCTTTAGGACATGATGCATTAGGGCACAAAAGGAACTCCCTCCACATGACAGCAGCACTTTTGGGAGACTGAATGTGCACCTCTGACTCAAGGTTGTAATTATGAGAAAAACAGAACAGGAAGGAAAAAGGTTTTAACTTCCTCCTGCTGAAGACAGTCTGTCAGGCCTAGAGACAGACACCCAGAACTTGCACAGACCTGCGCTTCTATTTAGCGGTGAGTGGGGTAAAGGTTACTTGTGCTGCCCTCAAAGCCTCGCCTGGAACACAAAATGACATGGCATTTCTGGAATACTATTCTATTCGGAGTGCCAGAAAAGGTGATAGGTTTCTAATGCACTTTTGGGCATCTTCAAGCTCTCCTCTCGTGAGAACGGAGGTGTTCCCGAAGAGCTGTCTATGCAGAGAAAAAAAGCAACGTGGTTAAAATTCCGTTATGTTTTCCTTTGGCCTGCATCGGATAATTGAAGATGTCTTTACAACAGAAACACGCCACTTCTTCGTGGTGGGGACACCATCAGAGTGCAGAAGAACAGAGGAAAAGGAGGGCTTTATCACTTCCTAGTCAAGAAGTCAATCACTTTCACCCCCAAAGTGCCTGCTGCCTGCACCTCCTTCATAAAACCAATCGTTCCCCCTTTCCATCTCCAGAGACATTTTCCTAAATTATTCTGAAAGTGTTCCCATTCTCAAAATTCTCTGGCTCTTTTTTTCAGCAGGAAATGCAAAATCAGTCCTACTATTTCCCCTGTCCATTTGTCAAACCACTTTGCCCTTTCAAGTCTGTCTCCCTGAGAAACAACTAAAACATAATTATGGGAACTTGACACCAGTTTTCTCTTTTGCCCAAGCTGTTCTAACTGTTCTTTCAAAGTTCTTTCCAGCCGTCAAGGTCCAATTCAATTCCTAGATCTTCCAATAGTAACTGTTCCCCAGTTTTCTGGCATGAAATGAACATGCCCGCCCGGTCAGGACCAGGTACACGGGCGTGTGACTCTGCAGTCACATGGGGCCCTTTGCTCACACACAGCCAGTGCTTGGTTTAATGCTCAGCTGTCACCATCTTGAAATTTGGAAAAGGGGCTCATTTTGCCCTGGACTTGCAAAGGCTACTTCCCGGCCTCCCTCCAATATTCCTGAAGTTAACAATTCCATAGATGCCCCAACAATGATCATCCATACTGTTTTCAAGTTACTTTTGTACATAGATCTCCAGGAGTCATAGATCTCAGTTGTTTGGTTTCCATACATACCTGGGAGAGCAGATATAGAGTAAAGGTGTCAATTAGAAAGCAAGAATACCCCTCAGAGGTCTTCAGGAGAGAACTGAATAAAACCCACATGTACTGAGAATAATAGTAAAACGAGCTAAAATGCCTTGCACACGGAATACGCACCAATCCCTGTGCTGTGGGCTGCACAAACAAACCTAAGCCTTCCAACATGAGGAGCAGCTCCAGGAACAACCTTGTTTTCCAGATGAGGAAACTAGGGCTTAGGCGAAAAAGAGCCCCAGGTCCCACAGGAAGTGGTAGAACCAAGTCAGAGTCAGGCCTGGCTCGTATAACATCAATGAATCCATGTTCTTAACTTGTAGAAAACTGTGAAATTTTCAAGCAATAAAAAAACCTAAGTATTTGCTTATTGGAATCCAGATCAAGGCCACAAAAGCGGTCTCTCTAGAAGTCCTAATCCCGAGCCCATAAAACCTGCCTACAGGCCCCCAGAATTTTAAGTTGTTAAGCCAGTTTCCAAGAACAAACCATGTTTTTTTTTTTTAAGTTTATGTAAACATTATGCTGTTAGACTGCTACCTCCCCCAAGCCATTCCTTCAAGAAATGTACTATCTTTGTACCTTAAAGTTATTTTTAGTCATAAAATTTTATACGTAGAGAGAAAAAGTGTTTTGGGCCGTAAAAGATGGAAAAACTGAGGAGAAAGGACTATTATGGAGTCAGCCGAGCAAGCGAATCTGGTGGAAAGTCGAACCTGTGCCAGTTGCCTCACCAGGATTCGCAGACAGGCCCCTACAGAAGACCATGGCTCCCCAGCCTCTTCTGCTCACACACACACCAAATTCGGGGAGACTGCCTACCAAGGAATAATGGGAAAGGGCATTTTCCCCAGTTGAGTCCATTAGCAGTGTTCACTCCTTTATTGTTAAATGATGTTTCATGTAATGAATAGAGCAGGCCTTCTATTTTACTGCTTAATCCAGAAACATACCATGAATCAGATGCATATATTCTGAATATGCTTTACTTTAAGAACCTGCATGAAAGAAAAAAAAAAAAAACAAAAAAAACCCTGCATGAAACACAGGAAGATTCTGTTTTCACTCAACATACATATATGTATATACCATAGAATTGACTATGTACTATTTCCCTAAACACAGAGAGATGTTTCAATAAAAACAGCAGTGGGTCTATCTTTCATGTTTTTAAGCTAACTAAGTGTTGAGAAGCTTGAGTCTTCCTACAACTATTATCCACTTAATAGTTTTCAGTAAAATAAGTAACTTTTCCCCATTGTTCTTCAGGGAGTGTTATTACTACATTCCTGAGATTTCTGGAGCTTTGAGGTTTTTTTTTCAACACTAGTTTTTAAATTCTTAACTATATTTCTTCTCCTCCTCCCACCCCCAAAAGAGCATAATATGAAGAAATGAGAGGTTTGATTTTCTACTTTGGTGTGCGATACTGCGTACATCCACTTGGGCAGGATTTCTCTACGCCATCTAGATGCCTACTTATTCTCAACCCAGGAAAATTGAAGTTCCCCTTAGACAGTGGTTCCTAAGTAACCAAACTCTTGGGACAAACAGCCCTAGTATGATCCTCGTTGGGCACCTTTTTAATCCTAATTTTGTAAATTTAAGGCCATATATATAATGGCTGATAACGGCTAACACTTTAAGACATGATTCTTATATTGCATGAGTGCTGATTTTGTTTAATGAGAAGTATCCAATCACTCTCTTACTCCAGTTTTGCATTAAGTGGTTTATGCTTTTTCTGGCTCACTGATCCTTTTAGAAATCCAGACTTTTTTCCTTACAAAATAAAATTTCCTTGGACTCCCTTTTGAAATAACAAACAGGCCATGAAACACCCAGAAAAAAACACACAAAAAACTGCCATTAAAAAAGAACAGCTGTGATTGTTGTATATATTTTATTAGTGCCAATCAGTTATATTCCAATTTATAACCACATTTTAAGATTACAACAGTAAGTTCGGAGATATATTTCCCAACTAGATCTTGGATATCTTATTTGTTATCTTGCCAATGGTATTTTTTGAAGTCACTTTGTTGTAGAAAGGAACAATTAAAGCCTGGGATTCTTTAGACTCAGAAATGAAAAAAAAAAAACAAAAAACAAAATCTCTAAGTTTGTTGTAAGAACCATTCAGAGAAACAGAGAAGAGACCGCATCTTTTATTCAACATCCACCTAATATCCTTCAAGGTGCTGTGGATATTAATTAATTTAACCTTCACAGAAGTAAAGGGCAGGAATTCTTAGTTGTGCATGTGTGTGTGTGCATGTGTGTGTGTGTGTGTGTGTGTGTTTGGAAAGAATAATTGAGGCTGAAATTAAGTTACTTGCTTTACTTGCTCAAGACAGAACAGCAAATCTGGTTTATCTAATTCCACAATTTAAGTTCTTTTCGCCACACGATGGCAAGAATAATTTGATCTTAAAATTGTTTCAGGATTTTTAGCATGTGATTTAACTATCATGGCAAATGATGAAAGATCGTTTATTTACTTATCAATGAATTTCTTAATGGCAAAATTTGTAATAATAATCTGGATATAACAAAGGATAATGCCTTTTGTTCTTTTCCTGCAAACCTTCAGACAACAACTTTTCTTTTACATCTACATTTTTCATCTACAGGTGGTATTTAAATTGAAGTTATCGGCAGTTCAAACTGGGAATCAGTTAGTGCCACAAGGCAAGATAAATCGACTGTGTTACAAGAAAGGTTAATAGTCACTTTTGCTAACCCCAGTTTTCGCTAGGTTTATTATCACTGTTGAAATAGAACCTGCACGATCAATTCAAAATATCAGAGCAGAACATACACTCTACAGGGAACTCATTAAAAAAAAAAAAAAAAACAAGCAGAGGAGGCAGCTCAACAGGAAAACCACCATTTTGACCATGCTTGGAAACCATCAAATTAAACCTGGTTCTTGGTATGGACTCAGCAAACCAGCTTCTCCCATCAGGCAGTTGAAGTTTAATCTTCTGCTCACTCTCTCGAGTGAGGCCTTTCTTTCTTGCGGTGGCACCTTTGCTGGCAACCCAGGGTTGAATGGGGACTGGTATCAGGGAAGCTTAGGGTTAGTTTCATCTGAGGTGCAAAATAATTCTGATAGGAAAGCGCATCATGAACAGCCTACAATTTGGAAAAAAAATGAAGAGAACTAAAATTTATAACTTTTTTTACAGAGTTAACTCAGGTTGGATAAAATTTCATTTTACCAGAATTTTTTTTCCCCCCTTAATTTCCAGCGTGGTCTGTAGTCTCTGTGCAAGTATTGCTCTCACCCACCTCCTGACCCATTTCATTCCGACACAGCCCTGCATTAGCCAGGCCCAGGTGGCTTCCCTGGGTGTCACCTGCATGGCTGGCGCACACTGCTTCCTCAACCCCCTGCTGAGGGCATGATCGATTTCTCTCTGTGTGCAGGAAAGGTGGAGGCACAGACTGTGATGTTGAAAAGGTTGACATGGTCACAGCAGGTTGGAGAAGGTGACTAGGTGCCACTGACTGGCCTGAGGTACTCTGCAAATCCAGGAGGGACTGTCATTGCACAGGTGCTAAGGAACAGTGCCTTCTAAACCCAGGGGGTGGCCAGCAATTTGGGGTCATTATTTCATCACATGAATGGTACCCAAAACTTCCATTTTAGGCAGATTAGGTTGGCATAGGTCCCCAGTATGTGAGGGAAACAGACTTGCTGAATGAAGGAATGAATGCAGAAGAGATAGGAATTCCATAGCTAAATGCAGACCTCTACAGAGGGCACTGAGGAGTAATCTAACACTATGGGAAAGCCCTATAGAGCCTGAGCAAAATGGAGCGGACATTTCCTCATCACCTACTGTGTGTTTGGCATCATGCCAGATACTCTGCTTATGACTTATTCAAACAATGACAACCATCCTACTAAGTTTTTATTTTGGTAGCCATATTGGAAGGTGATGATCCCCAAGGACCCTCACCTTCTGATATCTGTGACTCATGTGGTCTCCTCTCTCAGCGACTAGGGATGGCCTGGGTAACTAGGGGTCTGAGGGTCCTGCTGACATGGCAGGTGGCTTCCATCGGAGAGTGATTCAAGGGTAAGCAAGCAAGCAGAAGCCGTGTGACTTGAATGATCTAGGAAATCACACACATCATTTCTACTGTGTCCGCTAGTTGCTTGTGGTTGGTGGAACAACAGCCCATAAAAATATCCCTGTCCTCATCTCTGCAGCCTTTGAGTATGTTAAATTTCAAGGCAAATGGGCATCATATTTGCATCTACTGAGTTTAAGGGAGAGATTATTTGGCATTATTCAGGGGGACCCAACGTGACCACGAAGACAAAGGCAGAAGAGTCAATGGCAGAGTGACAGGAGGTGAGGGTGACTGGACTGGTGGTTGCTGGCTCTGGAGATGGATGAGGGCTAAGACAAGGAACAAGGGTGGCTCTGGCGGCTGGAAAGGGCCAATGAGCAGACTCCTCTGCAGCACCCAGAAGGGAATCAAATCCTTCTGGCACCTTGACCTTAACCCAGGGACCCCTGTCAGGCTTCTGAGCTCTAGGGCCCTGGGATCTAAATGCATATTGTGCAAACCCACTCCTTTGGGGCAATCGTTGACAGCTGCAAGAGAAAAACCAAAGCATTTTTTAAAAAGATTTTATTTATTTATTTTTAGAGAGAGGGGAAGGCAGGGAGAAAGAGAGGGAGAGAAACATCAACGTGTGGTCACCTCTCACATGCCCGTAACCGGGGACCTGGCCCGCAACCCAGGAGGACTGTGCCCTGACCAGGACTCGAACCTGCGACCCCCCAGTTCACAGGCAGGAGCTCAATCCGCTGAGCCACACCAGCCGGGGCAAAACCAACACCATTTTATGCACATTTTTCAATTGTATGAAAACACAGATGCTTCCTAAAGGTGGAACATTCCGCAGGCGCTGTTCTCAGCCACGGCCTGAGACGTCTCACCTGCAGGGCAGCTACCAGCGCCTCCAACACCACGTAAATAATACTTATGTCAGCTCCGGGCTGCTCCTCCACGCCTGGCAGAGCGGCACGCCACGCCATGTATTTCCTAAACAGAACGTCTAGAGCAATCGCTGCCATTTAAATGCTACTTTCTCCCACCATTTGTTTCTTTTTGTCTTTCTTTAATGCATTTTAATTAAAGGTGAGGTGAGAATAAAAAAGACACAGGAGAGTTAAGGCAGCTGTAATGTGTGGGTGTGAAATAGAGCAGTCTGAAGCCTTCTGCTCAGTTTGAAGACAGAAAAACAGTGATTATAGATAGGTTTCTAAGTGAAATTCTACATAAATCCCAGCTTTGAACATGAGACTTTATGGAAGTAAAAATATATGCTGATTCTTTGAGGGCGCACACTGTTTTATTTTGTTTTTTGATGTTTAATTAATTCTAATGGTGGAAAATTATATGTGCTCGCTCAACAGAGAGATATCTTAGTTAAAAAATATAAATAATTACACAAATAATTGTTGGGTAAATGCTCGCAATCATTAATAGCAATGTCAATTTTGAACGTAATATTTTAATGAACAGAATTAATTGGCCTCAATGAGCAGGGAGAACAATTGCAAAAATCAAACAATCAGTGTGAGAATTTGAAACTATGCAAAAGAGAGTCAATTTAATACTGGCTTCCTGCAGGGACTCTCTCCCCTATTTAGACCAGCTGGGATTGCTCAAAGAAAACAAACTCATTTTAATAGTAGCATAAGCAAAACAAGTCTACCTCAAAAACGTTCTACTGTAAAACATCTGAGTCACCCACCGCTTGAGGTAGATGGGGTCTTTCAGTTACCAGAGTGATCAAAGAACCTGTTAGACACATTACCAGTCAACTGGAGAAGTCAATAGAAAATCAGGATAAATATTTGGTTTCCTACATCATTCGGCTCACAGAAAAAGGGTATTTGTGGGCCTTGTAGTAACTGCTGCTGTATTAATATCATTACTTATTAATAGTAATAATTTTCTTGCCATATAAGTGGTAGCTAAGCTTGTATTTTAAAATACAATAAGTCTCACTGTTCCATATCTACCTTAAGTACCATTCTACTTTTTCCTGTTGTTTCATTCCTCTCTGTTGTAAATTCTACTTAAGCTTTTCAATATCTTGATGGAAGTTAATATCTTACTGAATGGAGTTGAGGGAGTTATTTTTTAAATTTATACAATAAGCATGTATACACATGAAAGTGAAGCAAACATACCTATTTCAGTTCAGTAACTTTAACAGTCCGAAGGGAAAATACTACATGACCTTATTATAAAGTGAAATGATGTAGTGACAGAAACTTGAATTTCAATCTTGCTCTGCTCCTCTCTCATAGGTAGGGCAAGTTGCTTATTATACTTGAACCTCAGGTTTCTTCCTTTGTCAAAAGGACCTCACAGGGTTGTTGGATTTCACATGCCAGTCTTCATTGGGTGCGGTTACTGACGACCCCTGACCCTCTTTTTTCCCACAGATGTCTGACTTGGTCCCTGGCAAGAGTGAGGCAGGACAGTTGGCACAGGGAGCACAGGCCTGGGACTCTACTCGTCCTGCCCCTGTCTAACTTAGAACCCTGAGGGCATGACTTGTGGCTAGACACTTGTCCCATCACTGCCCCCTCCCAAAGAAATAGTTGAGAAAAATAAAAACCAGTTCAGCCAGAGCTGGCAGCCTTGTTGACCTATGCAGCAGTTTTGACGCCACTCCACCTCCCGATCACCAGGTCACCATTTGGAGAAGAGGGACCGAGATGAGATATGCCAATAACCCCTCCCCAACCCCCCATCTCCAGCATCAGAGACCACAGACCACTCCCATACCCTCCCCCTGCCCTTAGATGATAAAACCTCCACCCAGACAGACCCCCTCTGCAAGGCTCACTCTCTGAGTTCACCTGTACTCCCTCCCTCCTGGAGTGCACACTTGCATTGGAGTGAATCTGCTGTGCTTTGCTGAATCTCTGTCTTACCTTTGAATACTTTCCTTGCTTGGCGACAAGAACCTGGGCACTTTCACTGGGTTGAGGCTTTTCTTAGCCTTCTCATGAGCCTCCTGGCATCAAGTGGACCCAGCACCTGTTTCAAGGGTATTTTCTAGAGGTGGCATGATCTCCAATGGGCAGCAAGATATAAGACGCATAGGGCCTTCCTTCAAAGAGAGAGGGGCCAAGGGGACACTCTGTCTTTTCATCCTGTTTCCTTCTCACACTGTTGCATGAGAACATGGTGCTTAGCTTCGCTCCCCCTTTTGCTGACAACAAAGGTGAGAAGAGGTTCCAGTAACTTTTGTTTTAGGCCTGTTGGTAGGGTATTCTGATATTTTCAGCTGAACCCCTATCCACTAGGGATTCCTGGACTGCAAATGCACCATGCATGGTTAATATTGTTTTAAAGTAATATTAAATACATTACAAGATGTATTTATAAGACATACTGATAATATGTTTTGGTAAATTCTTATATGGAACAGAGAATTCCAATTAAGAAAGTCATCAAAGATTTCACGGAAGAGAGATCAGTCCCATGGGACGTGGATGGGTTTTCTGTGTTTGAGCACAGGGCGGTTAGAAAAGGCAGGAGATAGAATTCCGTGTGGAGAGAGCAGATCCTTCTCTGCATGTGCTAGTATGCTTCAAATTTCAGGGTAACTGGAGGGAAAAGGAGAAATGTGAAAATTTGGAGCTTCTCATTCAAGACAGCAGGCTTGCCTTTGCTCACAAAGCTCTTCCAAATATGTTATCACTGGGTTACCCGGGGACTTTGACCCAATGAAGCATAGGTCTAGTTTGGTACCATTTTGAACAATTTTGATCATCAACTTTAATTGATTTAGAACATATATCATCCGGCTTCTACTTGAATTATTTTCTAGTTTTATTATTTTTTTTTAAAGAAAAAATCATTAGTATGTAAATTAGTAAAACATACATATTGGCTAGGGCCTATTTCTGTCCAGCAAAATATTCAAAGTATTATGATTTGTGTCAATGCTCACAGGCAGTTTTAAAAAATTAAAAATTCCTAGGGCTTACACAACCTGATTTCCACACCACCACTGGATATAACCCAGGAAAACAGGCAGAGAAGTAATGGAGTCCATGCACGTGCATTTCTGATCACCCCACAGCATAGGCCCGGCACGGCTGCTGTCACACCTCATGACCCTGCTCCAGCATAGCACGTCTTCCCTGGCTGACTGGTGGACTGATGCCAGAAGCCAGAGCACCCTGGTACCGGGATGAGCTCCTCCCACACCATGTTGCTGGCTAGCCTAAAACTGATGAGTCAAGAGACACATCCAGGGATCTCCAGGCCCTGCAACAGAGCTAGAGTTGATTTTATTAGACTCGCAGGCTGGGTCTGAACAAAATCAGAAATAGAGACAGGGGACTTGTTTACTGTCATATAGTATCTCGTTACTATGTCATCTATTTTGGAACATTTCAACTCTTCTTCAGCCTTTTAAAAATGGTGTATATTTTTAGGGTTTTCCAATGAACATTTTTAGAATTTTTCCCTATTTTGTGGAAGGCTATTTTTGAAAAATAATCTTTGATTACCTTGAATAATTACACAGTACCTAAAAGTACATTAAGACCGTGGCAGTTATTAAATATTTTGTTAGGTAGTCTGATTTTGTTAGGGGGTGTTATGATGTATTAGGTCCTATTTATTCTTTTAACAAATGGGTAATTTGCTCAGATTTACATGTTAATAAGAAGCAAAGTTAGAATATAACTTAGTTATGCCCTTTTCTATACACCATGCAACTCTACCATACTGCAGTGCTTAACACTTTGGGTGGGAACAAAGAAACTAAATATGAAGAAAGAGAAAGAAAAAACTACAGTTTAGATTCAGGCAAATATCTGATTTTTAATGAAAGGAGTCAGAAGAGGTCAAGTACAGAGGAGGAATCATTTGATTGTTGTCAAAATAAGTATTCTTTTTTTCCTTAATGCTATACATTTTAAACATCTAGTGAAAGAAATTTAGGCATACACAATCATGAAAACAACAAAAAAAAAAAATCCCCACTCTAATATATTTATCTTTACATAGAAAATAAACACAAGAACTATTGGTTGTATGTTTACTGTGAACCAGAAATGTTACACATGAAGACAAAGAAGTAATGCTTGCCTTTACTTGAATCTAGTCTGTCTCTATATTATAAAGTATAGTTTTTCACAGTATTTTGAAATAGGTAAAATAGATATTAATTTAATACCAGAAAATATGTATTTGGGATCAATTTTTCACTTTGTAACACTGACAATTAAGGTATGAGATAATTAATGACTTTAGAGAATAATCAGTGTTTAGTTTAAAAGGATTTTCATATAAAGACCACTTTAGATTTTAAAAAGTACTATTTACTTTTTAAAAAATTAAATATAAAACTTAAAAACAGTGTAATTTTCCTTTTAGTTTTGAATTGTATTATTTAAAAAATAGTGTCAGTAACTAAAATTGAATTTTATTTTTTAAATTTTTTAAATAAAATTTTTAAAAATATTTTATTTACTATTTTTAGAGGGAGGGGAAAGGAGAGAGGCAGAGAGGGAGAGAGACCTCAATGTTTGGTTGCCTTTCACCTGCCTCCAGCTATGGACCTGGCTGGAGACTTGGCTTGCAACCTGGTTATGTGCCCTGGCTGGGAATCGAACCAGCAACCTTTGGGTTCGCAGGCTGGCACCTTATCCACTGTGCCACCAGCTAGGGCTAAAAATTAATTTTAATTGAAATTAAAATGTGCCCATTTTAAGAGCAGTCTGTGAAATGGAGGTCATTCTGTTTTGACTAACATAGCTGGAAGCTGCAGTGCACACTTGGACTGTGTCCACCTGTGATTTACTCACAAGTGTGCACGCCTGAGCTGTGTCCTTCCATGATTTACTCAAGAGTTTGTACACCTGAACTGTGTCCAACCTTGATTTACTATCCAAGTTTGAGGAACTTACATGCATAGTGAGCTCTTTCTTATTAATATAAAAGAAACAAATTAACATTCTAAAATAAAGGGGAACTAGAATTTAGAGGAAGCAACACAAATTTCTTTATCCAGACTATTTTTTAAAAGATTTTATTTATTGTTTTTTTTAGAGGGGGGAGAAGCCAGAGAGGGAAAGAGACACCTATGTATGGTTGTCTTTCACCTGCCTCCAGCTATGGACCTGGCTAGAGACCCTACTTGCAACCTGGTTATGTGCCCTAGCTGAGAATTGAACCAGTGACCTTTAGGTTCTCAGGCTGGCACCTTTCCCGCTGTGCCACCAGCCAGGGCCTATCCAGGCTATTTTTTAAATGCTTTGTTTCTTCTCCATAATTGAATTAAAATGGTTATAATTGAATGATTTAATTTCCCTCAATATATATATTTTATTAGAATATACAAACATTCAGTATAATGTATACTGTATAAACATCTTTTAGAACAAATAGAATTTTATGTTTTTAATTCCCTCCCTGACCCCATCAGATTTATCACAATATGAAAGTAGAATTTCAAATTACTCTCATTTATTTCCACTGTGCTCTTTCCACTGCCAGAGGATGACATGCAATTTACCTTTTCTGATTTTTTTTTTTTTTTTGGGTACTCCCTGAACATTTTAAACCTCAAAATATACACATTGTTTATTATCAGAAAAAATAAAGCACTTTAATTTTGAAGATAATCATTTTATTGTTAAAAGCTAATCAGAATGAGGGGGAATGTTTACCAGTTTTAATGTGTAAACACATTATTCATTGAGGATGACTTCTTAGGGAAAATTAAGCCCATTAACCTCTAAGGTTAACCACATATTGTGCTGAGTGGGTTATGAATTAGCTCATAGGCCCTGGCATGGGAGCTCTGGAGTTTGGATGGATCTCTGCTGCTTGTTAGCAGGTTTACCTTGAGCAAAACAGACATCCCATGTCTTTTCTCCTCAGCCACCCCACTTTCTGTGAATGGCTATAAAAAACAGTTGCAACAACAGAGTTGGCATGAGGTTTCAATGTTTTAATCTATACAAAGCCCTTAGAACAATGCCTGCCACACTGTAAGCAATTGATGGCACTATTGTAGGCATTAATATCAGTCACCTAGTAGGAAACACTCTAGAAAAATTAAGTTCAAATAAAGGGGATTGTAGAAATCTTCAAAATAACCCCAAAACACCCAGGCCCTCCTCTCTGTGGGGCAACACTGCTCCAGGCAGGGGGGCAGTGAGTGCCTGTGGACAGCAGATTGTGAGCACCAACACAGGGGCCATTTAGGGAAAATAAAATGCAAATAGCCAGTTAACAACCAAAAGTGTCCAACCTTATTCAGAATCAAGGAATTATAGGGGGACAGATGGGAGCAAAAAGGGGATGGATGTAATACAACAACAATAAAATTTAAAAAAAAAGAAATTACATATTAAAATAAAGATGTGACTCCTCTATCAAACTAGCCAAGGTTATCAAATAAAGGCTAACATCCCTGACTTCCGGGTCAGAACGGAAGTGGAGATTAGTCAAGCCTTTTGAAAAGCAATTTAGCAATGTGCAGAGGAAACATTTAAGTGCTCCTGACCTTTAAGATGTTCATTCTTTTGGGGGAGTTATACAAAAAATAAAAAGAAAGACATGCATAGCAGCAATATTTATTATACTAAAAATTTGAAATAATCTACATTTCTAATAAGAGGTGATTAGTTTAATCAATTTTAGTACAACCTCATGGTGGATATGGTGCACCCATGAGAGTAATGTTCATGAGTAGTTGGTGTGACTTTCACTGTAGGTGCAGGGACCTGCCTTCATCTCTGCCCAGCATGACTGGCAAATCTGGAATGAAAACTTGACATGATATGCTCTGTCCCTTTTATCCTTTGGGAATCTTAGTGGCCTGCTGGGAGATCTGTTCTCTGCTTCTCCCCAGAGACACAACCTTCCTCCCAGAGGCATTCTCTTTCCAGCCCCATGAGAAAGCCTATCCCATCAAGTGCTGCCCAAGACAGGATCTATGTCTGCCTACCTCTGAGGGTTGGTGAGAAAGATTATTGATTAAAGTGAGATATTGATTTTTCATCTCCCAGTTTTGTTTTATGTCTTTCTCAAAAACTGGTGGGAAAGCAGTGTTCAACTCAAGAAGACAATCCAGATAGTCCAATACACGAAACTGCCCACTCATGAAAGCTACATAGTAATGTACTCCACAGTAAAGACATTATTGTAAATCAACAAACACATATTTTCTCCCCATTGGGTCAGAATCCAAGGGGGGCTTTGTGGAGTGCCACTGCCTTAAGGTCTCTCAGGAGGCTGTAATCCATTTGAGGCTAAGGGTGTGGTCTCATTTATCTCTTCTGCCAAAGGGCAGCTGGCTTCCTCAGCATCAGCAAGAGAGCAAGACTGTGTATGTGAGACGGAAGCCTTTGTAATCAGTCCCCAGAAGAACATCTTTTACTTTTGCCATATTTTGTTCTCTAGCATTGAGGCACTGAATGCCGTCCCTCCTCAAAGGGAGGCTGAGCTGCAGACTTCATTAAAGAAGCAGCTAGGGAGGGAGGGAGAAAGCCTAGCAGTTGACAGGAAAAAGGGGTTTCCACGTGAAAAGAGCAGGCAGCAGGGTGGAATGAAGGTGAGAGGGCAGGTGAGTTGGGTGACAATTACCCTCAGTACTTAGTGGCAAGGGTATTAGTAAACCTAGGGACAGCCCTTTACAGATTGGAGTGGGTTGACAAATACATGGAAGAGGAAACAGAAACCATGCATATAAGTACATTTTAAAAAGGTATTTGGCTGAAAAGGAGAAAAAAAAAAAATAGGTTGGTAGCTGGTGAGAAAAGTGAAGCCAAAGAAGGGTTTTAGGTGCTTTAAAAAATGGGAGAAATGACAGTTGTTGACTTACTAATTTTGCTTCTGCAGGAAGAGAGGAGGGTGAGTGAAAGTGGGGAGTGTTAGGCAACAAGTGGTGCAGAGCCTGAGAAGGAGTCTGAGAACAGTGTCTACGGAGTTTACAAGATACCGAGCTTCCTTTAAGATCCTGTTGAAAGGCCTGTTCCGGGGTCCTTCTCTCTTTGAAGGAAACGAGGGAAACTTCAAGATGGTTTAAGATGTAATTACTTAGAATTTGGGATCCATGAAATGCCAACATCATGCCTAAAGACGTTTTCATCACTCACCTCACTTTTTAAAGCACTTCTGGATGACTTTATAATTTTTAGCCCCGTGACAGTCTGGTAAGGTTGCCAGGAATATATTAATCATTCCTGTGACTTGTCTATGACAACACATGGTCAGAAGACCCAGATCTCTTGACTGTCACGCCAGTACATCTTTTGGAACCACACTAAATCTCTCTAGTCTCTGAAGTCCATTAAGTATAATCACAAAGTTCAAAGCTGGAAAATACAAGTTGAAGACAGTGAAGGGAACATCAGAGAGAAGTTTGGCTCACTGACATCTTGAGATCCAGTTCAATGTTTCCTTTGCTCTCTTCTGAAGGAAATTACTTTAAATGGAGTATATAAAGTATGCTCATGAAACACACATGATTGAAGCTCACCGTAAATGACTCTCTACTCTTGTACATTTTTAAAGATGTGCCTTGTCAGCACTGTACATCTAACCCAGTCCTGGGAGACAAGTCCCTAGAGAAATGATTCCCTCAGATTCCAAACAAACCTCTGAGACCCTTTAAGCGTCTTGTTTAATGATACCAGATACACAGTTTAGGCAGCCTTTGTGGTCTGATGAACCTGAACCTGTATATTTTTTCACTAGATTTGTGTGTGGTGTGTGTGTGTGTACTCTGAACCAAAGCTGAGCTATATGGAGTTAACTAATAACACAAATAAAATTAAATAAATGATATCAACACTTACTATCTACTGTTTTCTTTTTCAAAATGTTAAGGCAATTAAACCCAAGTGCTTTTTAAATTATTATTCTATTTTTAGTGCTTCCCCAGAAACACAGAACTAATCTACTATAAAACAAATACCAAGGCAGGCCCACATAAACAGACCAGGATTTTCTGGGAAGCACAGGTAAGGCAGAGCATCTCCAACTTTCTGGAGCCAAGGTATAGGTTTTTCCAACACATATGAGGGTCCTGGAAAAGAACATCTTATTTCCATCGCATTGTTGTGCCCTGACACATTCAAATGTGCAGTCAGTTCTTCCCCATCCTCTTTTCTAGATGTGCTGACCTGAGCCATATTCTCTCTTACCTCCCCGTGTTTGCAAATCCTGTTTCTATTCCTTGGAGTGCTCTTTGTCTCCGTATTCTTCATCTTCACACCCCTTAGCCGGACACCAATGCATTAGAAGCTTCTTGAAGAAAGAAATGATGTCTTGGTCACTGTGGACCTAGCACAGTGTAGGTACATTTAGCATTTGAATCCTGCTGTTGGGCCTTGGGCCATGGTTTGCTCCTTCCTATACTAATCCTTTTCCCATTTGAGGTGGACTAATAGTATTTATTTTGCAAGGCACTGTAAAGAATTAGTTTAATGTTCATTGAGCAGCAATTTATCATTGTTTCATGCGAAAGTTGTTCTACTTTAGACCAGTGGTTCTCAATCAGGACGGGGACTGTTTGGCAATGCCAGCAGACATATTTGACTGCCCCCTCCGGGGACTATTGTCATCCAATGCGTGAAGGTCAGGAACACTGTTAAACATCCCACAATGCACAGAACTGCTGTCCACAGAAGACAGGATCTGACCCAAGGTGTTACCATTGTTGACACTGAGAGACTCTGCTTTAAGACTATTCCAGTTTTTGCATGTGAGCCTATTATTTCTTTTCGGCTGTAACTCAGCAGCTCTTCATAGCATGCACGGTGTTTGTTCCACACTGACCTATGCTGCTTGCTGGGTAACAGGCCTAGGGCGGTGGGCAGCAGAACTGAGTGCATAAAAATAATCCTTTTACAACATTGAACTGAGGCTGTGGATTCCAGCATTCACGTCGAATGGAGGAATTGCAAAACTGTAATATTTTAAAATAATGACATATGTCCTGACTTGTGTGGCTTGGGTGGGTATCGGCCTGCAAAGAAAAAGCTCACGGGTTTGATTCCTGGTTAGGTCACCTGCTTGGGTCGCGTGGTCAGTCTCCTGTCAGGTTGCACATAAGAGGCAACCCATTGATGTTTTTCTCTTACATTAATGTTTCTCTCCCTCTCTTTCTCCCTTCCTTCCCTTCTCTATAAAAATAAATACATAAAACCTTTTAAAATGTAAGTAAAAACAATCACATGCAAAATGTTCTAGGAATATTTTTGAAATTAATTATTAGTAAACGTTAAATTAATTTAATTCTTTTTCATTACCTCGGTAGGGTAGAAAACAGAGAAACAGCACAAGTCGTGAGCTACAGTTTAATCTTCTTTCTAGGCAGGTTTGGGGCTGGGAATTGCTTCTGAATGCTGCTGCTGAATGTTGAATTTTTCAAATAAACACGAGGATATGTACTCAAACCCCGAAGACCTTGAAAATGTATTTTAGTTGAGCTCAGGTAAGGAGTCCAGTTAAAAGTCATGCAGTTGAAGAAAAGCCACTCTGCAGTAGATATGTTTGAATCCTGTCTTAAAATGATTTGGTTTCTAGTCATCTTGCAGTGATTTTACAGTCATTCTGAAATGTTTTGTGCTCTAAGGCACCATGTTGCCTATAAGGGTTGGTAATTCCATTATAATCTCTTCTTCAAGATTCATATGCCATCATTTTTCTTTCCCCATTTATTCCTTCTTTTTCTACAACTAAATATCTTATACGGAATGCCCAGGAGTTCCAACCAGGTTGAATGTTCAGTGTGATTTGGTTGATTCCGCCAAACAACTCTAATATCTGTGTGTGCTTATTATAATTTATCTAACTTAATTGACTGGTCAAATTGGTCAAAATAGCAGCTTTATTAGCCAGGACATATAGAAGAATAAATGAAATTCATGTCTGGTAGTCTGGATTCCAAGTCTTATTGTCACACTTTTAATTAATTGCTTTCAGATATAGATCGTGGAAAATAGGGAGAAAACTGAGATAAAGGAAAGTTCAGTTAGAATGAGAGCGTATGTAAGGCACAGCTGGGGGTTGGTCTGATTCAGCAGCTCATCCTTGTACATGAAGGAATTTGTTCTTTCTACCTCTCTCTTTGCTTTCCGTGCTGTTAGATTTGTCCTAAGACTGTCTGCTTCCGTGATAGCAAAATGCTGCAGTCCCGAGCTTTGATCTGTACCTCACACAGACCAGAAGGGAAAATGTTTCTTTTGGTAGCTCTAAAGGAGCAAGAGATTCTTTTACCGAAATCCTGGTATAACTTCCCTGGTATCTCATTGGCCCTTAAACATGTTATGTGCCCCTTTCTAAGAGTAATGTCTGACCAGGATAATGCCAAGGCTGATCGACTTAGGCCTGGATAAGAGAATCAATTTTAAGAACAAGGATGGTATCACTCTGATAAATCTGACCAGTTTTTACCCTTGGATGGTGGGGTCACTCATTTAGCACCTACTTTACACCAGGTGTACAGCTGTCCCTGGGGATAATGAACAATGACCCAGCCCCTGCTCTTAAGGAACTTAACAATCTTGTAAGAGAGCTAAAGATAAGAATATAAATAATTCTAATAAGATGCAGCAATGCTCTGGCAGAACGTTGCAGAGTTCACGGTCTAGGTACTTCCTAGACTTTCTAGGAGATGACAGGGCACCCCAGAGAAGGTCACATCTAAATTGAGACCTGGCACACTTTACAAAAGTTCTCAAGAAGAAGAGGGGTCTGTGGAGGGCAGGAGAAGAATGGCTCACTTTGGAGAAGGATATGCCAAGACCACTTAGGCCTATATGAAGCTGGAGACCATATGCTATTATCTATGATGGACTGGGGTGGTCAGTTGCCCTCATCAGCAACTCACACTTCAGCTTTGTTATCTCCTATGCACAGCAGATGGGGCTTGTTACTTAGCATAACTTACCTTGGAAAGGAGTCTTCCTAGGTGAACTTAGAGGTGTGCAGGTTAACAGTGAATATGCGAAATAAGCACGCATTATTCAAATTAGCGATGTCTTGGATACATGGCTTGGCCAAAATAGTTTGGACATTTGCATCCCTGAAAGAACATGCTGAGGGCATGATGAAACCCTGTACCCTGATCCTGGAGGGATGGTGCCTGATACCTGACCCATTGGTGATTTTTCCCCCAATTATCACTTAAGAGGATACCAGTTATAATAGGAGCTGGATCTGACCTGTGTGTTCACTCTGCCTCTTGTGAACATTTTGTGAGCAGTATTAGTAACGCCAAGCAGGATGGGAAACCGGGACTTCATAGTAGCTTATGCAACACACAGTAAGGATTGTTTCGAACCTGTTGTCTAACTCTCCCTCACCTGCTTTTATTTCTTGCCAATAATCAATATTACTTTTAAAAAGCCCTCATAATTGTTTGTGAAGTAAACAACTTAGGACATTTTCAAGGAGCCAAGAGTCAAGGAAGAACAGGGCATGATGAGATATACCATCAGTTTTGAATAGGGAGAACATTATAGATATAACGGGTCAGAAGAAAATAAGGGTGGCCTGGCAGAGGATGCATTAAAATAATGTGAGGCTGAGGATGTAGATGATCAGATTATGCAGAAAACTGATAACAAAAAGACCAATATATGCACTTCAGATTTAGCAACACGAGGATCCCTGATGACCTGGGTAGTGGAGGGTAGGGACATTAACAGAAATAATAGTTCACAGCATGTTGCTAATAATCGCTGTTTGCAGTGTATTTGGCACTTATGGAAGGGTTTTAGTTGCATCAAGTCCTTTATAATGGTAAGTAAGATTATATTCCTCAGTTGTCTGATGAAGACAGGGAGGCACAGAAGGCCTGAGTCACCTGCCTGAGGCCACAGAGTTAGACCCTGGATCCCAAGCCTGGCTGACTGGCTCCAGGGCCACCACGGGAGAGGTGGGGGGAGGAAAGTTGTCTTCCTCAAAGGCTGGCTTGGTGCTAACAAAAAAGAAGCGGAGTGCGATAGTTGGGGGGTGAGGGGGGGGTACAGGGAGTCAAAATGCTTGTTTTTTCCTGATTAGAGAAATTGGAGACTATTTACAAACTAATGACAAGAAACTAGAATACATATAGGAAAGAAAACAGACAGTTGAGCAGATGCTTCTCAGGAGACAGAAGATGGTAAAATCTAGGTGAAAGGAGAAAACTTAACAAGAGTGAGGGAGCAAAAGACTAGATTGGAGGAAAGTGGGAAAACTGCAGTGTAGGAGGAGTAGCAGGATGTGGAGGGGATTTTTGACTGATTATATATATATGTGTGTGTGCATGTGTGTGTGTGTGTATATATATATATATATATATATATATATACTTTATGAAATATAAAGAGAGTGAAAAAAGGACTGGATAAGAAGTTAGAGGAGGATGAATTTTTGAAAAGTAAGTCCATGGAATTGAGTAAAAGATGGATAATGAAACTGAGAAGGATTTTTCTGGTAGAAACGAGGACCTAAGTGGACTGGAGAACAGCATAATACCAGTGGTATGCTGGTAAATTGGCTCCTTGGGGGAAAAAATCATATATCTTGATTTGTAGCATTGGCCAGTTTTGTTGGTATAACAACATGGTGGATGTCAATGGTTCACGAAGTTCCTGAATATATGATCATTAGCTCCCAGAAAAAGAATAATGTGTTCCAGGGCAACACTATAATACATCTGTTTGATGGTATAAATTCTGCTCCAGTAAAGTGTAGGAACAGAGTGAAGCTCTTGGGTTGGCCCAAGGTAGTAATGCGGCCCTGCTGAATGGTAAAGGAGAAAGGGACAAGACATATTATTGAAAGCGTTTAATGTGCTATGATTACATGGGATCTAAACTTGATAGAGATCACCTAGGTGCTGAAAGATAACATCGATGAAGTTAAAAAACAAATATAATGAAAATAATGGACATTAAGAAACATCCCTATGGGGCGAGAGAAGAGTAGTTCTTTAAAAGAATAAAATATTTTTTAGGTGATCAAGATCAAGTGAGGAAAAATAAAACACTAGAAGTCTTCTAGTGATATTGCCACCTCATATTGCATGAGACTAATGGACACCTGGGGATAAAGGCGAGGCATGTGACTACAATGCACAGAATGACAGCTCTGTGTAATACACCCAAGACATTGACAGGTGGTTATCTCCCTGGTTGCTAAGAAAGCCAATGCCCAGAGTCAAGATGCTAAGGGGATGCATGATTTCAAAATTTCATATCTCTTTTTGAGAAAGACTAAATTCCATAGCAGAAAGCATGCCTTCCACAATCTGAAACAACCTGCTTTTTCTGGCTTATTTCTCACTCTCCTCTTATCTAGCCAATTTACCCTTCCCACCCACCTTCGCAACTGCCAGACAGAAACATTCTGTATTCTTTAGCACCTCTAGACTCTTACACGCGTACTCGCCTTCTATTCTTTTTGTGAAATGCCTGCTTTTATCATTTGTAATCTTTGGCCACCTGGAAAATATTGACTTATTCTTTAAGTGTCATTTCTAAAGTTTTCTTTTTCAAATAATTTCCCCCATCTCTTCTATCAGGATCTGTCGCCCTTCATTTTGATAATATAAATTCTGTGTAAGATTGCATTCTTACTTTTTATATCTCTATTTTCGCTAGCATTAGCCTGCCATCTTTTTGAGAACAAGAATTGAGCTTTATTTATCCTGAAACCCCATTACTGAGCACAGTGCCAGATATATAGGTTCAATACTTTTGTTTTCTTTTGTTGAATGGATGAGGTTCATGTTGCCTACAATCTACCCTCAGAACACTTAAACCATTATGAAAAAATGACATATAGACTATATACACATGTTTCCAATGTTACCCTCTAATGATGTTAGCAACAAGCTTAACGTGAGAATAGGCAGGGAAGTTTAAGGACGGAATATATTAAGAAGGCCAGGGCAAGGTGGGCGATACATGCCGCTATTTCCCATTCTAAAATACAAGGGAAAATACTAACTGATAATGACATTTTCTCACTGAGCCAAGACTAAACTTTAAAATCTTTCTCAGCAAAGCTTTCTAAACTGTCACAGCTAATAGTCTGGAGTTGGCATGTGGGATGAAATTTATATGTTATTCTCAACTGAGTGTTCCTCTTTCTAATATGGGGGCCCTCATGGTGAAGAACATCCATTTCCTTTGTTTTTGGTTAACTAACATTCTAAAGAATACATGTTTTTCTAAAGAATATACTCCATGTCATTAATAAGTGAAAAGGGACAGACTGAATTTTTCCCAGGCTTCAATTATAAATAATTCCATCTTTCATTAGGAGTATGCTTTGATTTTTTGAAGGGGTTGAAATTGTTGTGTGTCTCAATGAACATTATAGAAAAGAGTTCTAAATCTTGTGCAACTTGATTTTGCTTAAAAATTACTGTGGGTCATTGTATAATACAGTTATCCCGGCTTTTAATCAATCTATCTAGTATAAAATAAAACATGAAACACCATGTTTTATGTCCTGTTATCATGTCTTTGTCTAGCTGTTCAATACTGGGTGAAGATAAAAGTTCTTAATCAAGTAATCAAGTGTTCTTTTTAGTTCTTTTCTTCTAAATCAACTGATCAAGATGAAACAGAAAATCTAAACAGACTTATTACTAGTAAGAAGATTGAATCAGTAATCAAAAGCCTCCCAAAAAACAGAAGTTCTCACCTGTGAATTCCAACACTGAAAGGAAAAAATAATATCACTCTTTCTCAAATTTTTCCACAAAATAGAAGAGGAGGAAACTTTTCCAAATTCATTTTATGAGCCCAGCATTATCCTGATACTCAAATCAGGCAAAGACACCAGAGGAAAAGAAAATTACAGGTAAATATCTCTAGTAAACATATATGTGAAAATCCTCAACAAAATTTAGAAGCTGAATTCAACAATATATTGAAAGTATCATACATTATGATCAAATAGGATTAATTCCAGGATGCAAGGGTTGTTCAAAATCTGCATCAGTCAATGTAATACACCACATTAAAAAAACTAGAGGATAAAGTCATATGATCAGCATTTGAAATCATATGAAAAAGCATTTGTCAAAATTTACATCCTTTAGGATAAAAACTCAACACTCTGGCCTTAGAGGGAACTTACCTCAACAGAATAAGGACCATCTGTGATAAACCCATAGCTAACATTATACTGAATGGGAAAAAGCTGAAAGTTTTTCCTCCAAGATTAGGAACAAACAAGGGTATCCAGGATATCCACTATAAATAATCACTTATATTCAACATAGTACTGGAAGGCTTATCCAGAGCAATTAGATTAATAATAATAGGCAACTAAATTGGAAAAAGACATGAAATTGTCACTATTTGCAGGTTAAATGATATTATATATGTAGAAAACCCTGAAGACTCCATCAAAAGAATGTTAGAAAAAACAAACTAGGTAAAGACATAAAAGTTTTAAAAACATACAAAAGTATCTGTTACATTCCTACACACTAATAACAAATTCTCACAAATAAAAATAAAACATAACTTCATTTATATTTGTATCAAAAATAATAAAATATCCACAAATAAATTTAATCAAGAAAGTGAAAGACCTATATATTAAAAAATATAAGACATAAATGAAAATAATTGTAGAAGACACAAATAAATGTTTTATTTCTCATGGATTGGAAGAATCAATAATGTTAAAATGTTCATAACAATTTATAGGTTTAATGTAATGCTTATCACATTTCCAATTGCAATTTTCAAATAAATAGAGCAAATAATCATAAAACATAAAATTTGTATGGAATCAAAAAAAAAAAAAAAAGTCTGAAGAATAGCCAAAGCAATCTTGAGAAAGAACAAAGTTGGAATTATCATGTTTCCTGATTTTAAACCATACTATAAAACTCTAATCATTAAAACAGTATGATATTGCCATAAAAACAGACATATAAATCAATGGAATGAATAGAGCTCAGAAATAAACCCATGCATATGTAATCAATTAATTTACAACAAAGGAGTCAAGAATATACAATAAATAAAGGACAAGTCTCTTCAATATAGTGTTGGTAAAACTGGACAACCACATGAAAAAGAATCAAACTCAGCCACTGTCTTATACCATACACAAAATTTAACTCAAAATGGCTTAAAATTAAATGTAAAATGTGAACCTGTAAAATTCCCAGAAGAAAACATAGACAGTAAATTTCTATACATAGGTCTTGGTAATGATTTTTTGAATTAGATACCACAAACAAAACCAACAAAAATAAAAATAATTAAGTGGGGCTACACTATACTAAGAAAGCTTCATAAAAAAGAAAACCATAAAGAAAATGAAAAGGCAGTGTATTGAGTGGAGAAAACACTTGAAAATCGTATACCTAATAAGGGGTTATCCAAAACATATAAAGAGTTTATACAACTCAATGGCAAAAAAGGACCACAAACAATATGATTAAAAAATCAGCAGAAGGCCCTTGCTGGTGGCTCAGTGGATTGACACTGGCGTGCAAACACAAAGGTTGCTGGTTCGATTCCCCTGTCAAGGCACATAACCAGGTTGCAAGCCAGGTCTCCAGCCAGGTCCCTAGCTGGAGGCAGGTGAAAAACAACTATACATTGATGCTTCTCTCCCTTTCTTCCTCCCTTCCTGCCCTTCTCTTCGAAAATAATGAATAAAATCTTAAAAAAAAAAAAAAGGAGAAATTATATTTTAAAAAATCAGCAGAAGATGTGAATAGACATTAAAAAAAAAAAAAACGATACTGATGACCATCATGTACATGAAAAGATGCTCAACATCACTAACCATGAGGAAAATGCAAGTGAAAACCACAATGAGATATCGCTGTTAGGATGGCTATTATCCAAAATAAATGTTGGAGAAAATGTGGAGAAAAGGAAACCCCTGTGCATTGTTGGTAGGAATATAAATTGGTGCAGTCACTATGGAAAACAGTATGGAGATTCCTCAAAGTATTAAAAAAAAAAGACCTACCATATGATTCAGCAATTTCACTTCTGAATATTTATCTGAAGAAAACATAAACACTAACTTGAGAAGATGTATGAACACCTATATTGAGTGAAGTATTATTTACAAGAGCCAGGATGTGGAAACCATCTAAGTGACTTTAATGGACAAAGAAAGAAAGACTCTAAAGGCCGTAATGCTATATGAATTAAGTCTGACAAGAAAAAAAAATACTGTATTATCTCTTACAGGTGGATCGAAAAACTAACAGAGAACAAACTGGTGGCTGTCAGAGACAGGGGACAGTGAATGGGAGAAACAGGTGAAGGGGATCAAAAGGTTAGAAAAAAAGTTGTTGCCTTTCTGAATAAAAAAAAGAAAATCAAGCGGTGATTTTTTTTTTTTTTTGTCTTTGTTTATTGTTTTGGGAAATCAGTATTTTCTTCCAATGTAAGTACTTGTGTACTTCTTTAGTTCTTAGGCATTCTTTTCTCATTTCTTTGATAATTTTATTTATTTTTCTGCTTTTGTATCTTTCAATCTTGCTCCTTTAAGCTTTCACTTTAGCTTTTCACATTTATTTTTGAAGTTTTTAATAAATTCATTTACTTCAGATATTAAAATTCAAATGCTCTTCATTCATTTACTTTCTATATTTTGTTTCATGGATGACCTGTATTTTAAAGTTTGTCTGTGAGTGCTCCTCTAAGTTTTTAGCCATTTTTAAAATTATTTTTTCTTCTCTCAATGAGTTCTCTGCGTTGTAGTGCCAGCTATTCTCTGTTGACGTTTAGAATTAGTTTTGCTCGTGATTGTTGAGTCTCTCCTTGTATCTCTGAATAGATCAAATTTCATGGCGGGGGCGGGGTGGGGCAGCTCTGGGTATTTCTTTACAGGAAGTAATTGAACTCAGGAATCAGACGTTTACAAAACCATCGGAAGCACCGGGGGCTGTGTTTTCTGTCCAGGAAGTTGTCCCCGGTCTTCAGGAAATCAGCGGGGCCGGGCCGGACCAGCCCGGGACTCCCCTGGGGACACGTGCAGGACACCCCGCTGTCTGCGGAGGCTCCTGCTTCCCGCTGGAGCCAGCGTGCGCCTGGCTTCCCTGCCTTCCAGGTCCTGCTCCGCCGCCCTCGGTGGAGCCAGGCTCGGAAACGCAGTTTCCAGGTTTCTGGTCCCTGCGCCCAACGCCGCAGAAACGTTGCTGAGACGCGGAGGCAGTCCCGCTGATGAATTCGCATTGGGGCGGGCACGGGCTGGTGTGACTTTCCCCGTTTGCTGCTCTGCAAGCCTGGCTTTCCACCCCGCTTTCCTGGCTTGTCTCCTACTGAGCTGCAAAATAGGGGGTGGGCGTATTTGCGGGGAGCAGGGCCAGGCCATACTGGGCAGCGGGTCCTCTACCCGGGGAGGGGCCAGGAGCGAGCTGTCGGGCTGCATCCCTGCTAGACGCTGCTGCAGGCTTGTCCTCAGACGTTCAGTGTCTTTAGGGAACTTCTGGGGTCTGGTATGGGAGTAACATCGGTTTTTATTTGCGTTTCTTTCGGATAAAGATGGAAGGGTGTCTGTGTTGATTCAGGGAACCTCCTCTGTTCACAGGTAACCCCAAGGCTCCAGCCATGCCTCCTGACCGCAGCCCAGGGCCCCGTGGGGTCGTGGGTGCCCAGGGTGGGCTTGCGTGCCCACGCCCCTCCGCGACTTCAGCCAGCTGTTGACCTCATGGGTCACTCTCGTCTCTCTTCCACCATCATCGTTTTTCAAAGTCGAGGTTTATTCCTCCTTGTAAATCTGGGCTCTTATTTCATTTAGGCCCTAGTACGACAAAGGATACATGCTAGTGCCTAACCTGACGTTAGTTTAGACAGTTTTACCAGCTTTCACAGCATGCTGATTAAGTCCTTGATATGGGCCTCTACCCGATGCTGCAATCAGACTCCCCACAACTGGCCAGTGCCAGTTGCAAAGCCTTGGTTCTCCAAATGAGCCTGAACTGCCTTCTTAGCGCAGATGCTCATTTTTTAAAACATTTAATTTAATTTAATTTTAAAAATTTTATTTCATTATTTTTTAGAAAGAGGGGAAGGGAGAGAGGCAGAGAGGGAGAGAGACATCCATGTATGGTTGCGTTTCACCTGCCTCCAGCCACAGACCTGGCTGGAGACCTGGTTTGCAACCTGGTTATGTGCCCTGGCTGGGGAATCGAACCTGCGACCTTTGGGTTCCACTGTGCAACCAGCCAGGGTTGCAGATGCTCACTTTTAACCCAGTTTCTTGGTAGCCCCTTTTCCTTCTTCATCTACGTAATTGAATAATTCAAAGCCAAATACATTTCTATTTCCTTCAAGGTAAATTCATCTAATTGTGACTTTCTTTTGTGTTTTATAATTGAATTATTATTATATGTTAAAGGCATGCATCAATACCAGAAAATATTATTAAATAGTACTGTTTATTACATAGTCATGTGGTCTAATTAGTTAATGCCCTTACTTGATTCCAGATATTATATCAGACATAATGCATATATCCTCACTGTTATTAGATTTAATATGCTAAAATCAGTGTTTTTTTTTTTTAAATTTAAAGATTTTATTTATTATTTCCAGAGAAAGAGGAAGGGAGCGAGGCAGAGGGGGAGAGAGACATCCATCAATGTATGGTTGCCTTTCACCTGCCTCCGGCTACGGACCTGGCTGGAGACCTGGCTTGCAACCTGGTTATGTGCCCTGGCTGGGGAATCGAACCAGCGACCTTTGGGTTTGCAGGTGGGCGCCTTATCCACTGTGCTACCAGCTAGGGCTGTAAAATCAGTATCTTTTTTAAAGCACAGCATGGTGCTGGAGGTATGGTCAACTATCAATGCACATGTACAATTTATCAATTGTATAAAATATATGCTGCAACCAACTCCTGTCTCACACATGCACATACACAGACACTTTCTGTTTAATTATCTTGCTCTTTTTTTTTTTTTTTCTTTTCAGACTCTTCCAGGAGAAATAGCTGAAGAAGTAAAAACTACAATCAGAAGAGATTAAAAAGAAAGTAGAAACAGAATTTAAAACAGTATTGATAATTGATACCCAGCTAGCCCCTCTTCTCTTCTTTATTATTTTCATGAACTGTGTTTATTTTTCATTCGTGTAACAATGAATATTAGCATTTTCCTATGGTAGGTTGGTAAGAGATAGTTGAATAAACATGATTATAATATTTAGGCAGTTTCATAGTATGCCCTGCTAAATTAACATAACTTTAATGAGCTTGACAGCTTGGATTTGTTCCATGTACTATTTCTTATTTTATAAAAAGAACTGTCTCCTGAAAAACAGTGAAGTGAAACTTTTCATTGTGAGGGGAGAGATGGGACCAGTATCTGGACTATTTTGGTATATCTCTCTGGCCAGACACCGTAGGACGTGACTACGGGTTTTTAGCAGACTTGCTGAATTATTCAAGCCAAACTGGACCCTAAGAGCATACAGCACTGCAACAATAACCTCTGTAAGAAACCCTTCTTCCTGCGCTTGCTGTGAGGTACCCTTGCACCTTAGAATTGTTGTTTTGGTTATTAGTCAGAAGTTCCCTGGACAGCCAGCAGCTGTCCCCTGTGGGGTTGACCACTGTTCCTGAGTGATCTTGTGACCTGTTACTGAAAGATAAGTAAAGCATGCTTTGATCATTTTTCTTGACTACTGTTCAGATTGAAATTAGAAGCTGGAAATTATAAATGACAAGAGAAGGACGTTTAAATAGGGCCAATATTTACCTCTTCACTGTTTCGATCATTTTCTCTTCATTAGAAGAGATATTATATATAGCGTGCAAATTTTCATAGTCTTCTGCTCCTGTCTCCAGAGTGTAGGTTCAAACATTATATAAAAATTAGCCCTGGCTGATGGCACAGTGGATAAGGCACCAGCCTGTGAACCCAAAGGTCGCTGGTTCGATTCCCAGCCAGGGCACATAACCAGGTTGCAAGCCAGGTCTCCAGCCAGGTCTGTAGCTGGAGCCAAGTGAAAGGCAACCACACATGGATGTCTTCCTCCCTCTCTGCCTCTCTTCCCTTTCCCTCTCTCTGGAAATAATAAATAAAATCTTTTAAAAAATTAATGTATACTTGAATTCATATACCATAATGGCAAAGTGTTATTTATAAAGTTTTATATATAGTTTTAAAAACTTAATATAAAAGAAAAAATAATAAGCATGGGTGAGGATACAGAGTTTTAAGGACTAGTTGAAGAATAAGATGTTTCTTAATTATACAAGGACAATGTTTTTGAAAAAAATAAGTGCCTTTTATTATAAATACATTGAATTAATTTTGCAGTAAGTAACATATCTAAATATATTTCCACTAGAGTAGTGGTCCAGTGTACCCTAATTCAGTGTTCTCAGTAACTGCATAAAACATAACTACCATGAATACTGATAGTCAATGGGATACATATCCACAGCAGAAGAATGAAGTTGGATCCTTTGCTTACACCGTATACAAAAATTAATTAAAATGGATCAGAAACCTAACATGAGGTCTAAAATTGTAAAAACATTTGGAAGAAAACTTAGGGCAATGATTTCTTGGATATGACACCAAAAACACAGGCAACAAAAAATAGATAATTGAACTTCCACAACAAGAGGACACAATCAACAAGTTTAAAGGCCACTCAATGAATGAGAGAATATATTTGCAAATCACATTTATTAAGGGGTTAATAGCCAGAATATAAATAACTGCTAAAGCTCAACAACTAAAATTAGCCTAAAACATGGGCAAAACTTGAATAGACATTTTCCCTAAAAGTTATGGCTATTAGGCACATGAAAAGGTGCTGAATGTCACTAACCCAGAGAGAAATGGAAATCAAAACCACAATAATATACCACCTTATGCTCGTTAGGGTAATTAGTATCAAAAAGAAAAGAAAAGGAAAAAAAGAAAGGGGAGGGGAGGGGAGGGGAAGAAAGAGAAAGAAAGGAGAGAGAAAGGAAGGAAGGAAGGAAAAAGAAGAAAAGAAAAAAGTAACAAGTGTGGGTGAGGCTACAGAGAAATTTGAACCCTGTGCACTGTTGGTGAGAATGTAAAATGTTTCAGCTGCTACAGCAAACAGTATGGTAATTCTTCAAAAAAGATTAAACATAGGATTATCATATGATCTAGCACTTCTACACCTGTACTTCTGGTAATAAACAAAAAAACCTGAAAGTAGGGTTTTTAAAAAAGATACTTGTGCATCATTGTTTATAGCAGCACCGTATACGTACAATAGCCAAAACATGGAAGCAATCCAAGAGTCCATTAAAGGCTGAATGGAGAAAAGGTTGCCAATACATGCAATGGAATATTATTCAGCCTTAAACAGAAAGGAAATCTTGACACATGCTCCATCTTGAGAACATTATGCCAAGTGAAATAATCCAGTCACAAAAAAAGACAAGTTTTATGTGAGTCCACTTACACGAAGTATGTAGGGTAGTAAAAATCATAGAGACAGAAAGTACAATGGAAAGAATTCTGGAAATGGATAGCAGTAATTAAGTACAGTGTGACTATACTTCATACCTTTAAACTGTACACGTAAGAATGGTTAAGATGGAAAATGTATGTGATGTATACTTTGCCACAGTTAAAAAGTACAGGGCTCAATATAGTAGGATTTAACATTATAATACACTCTTCTGTCATTTTAACCAGTAAAACCACCCATCAGTTTCAATATCACGTAACTGATAAGCATATAGAAAAAAAGCAAAAAGCAGGAAAATCTATGAAATCTAGTTTCCTATAAATGTTTTCTGAACCCAATAAAATGATTTCAAAGGAAGCAAAGACTCAAGAAATGACAGTGGTTTATCTCATTCCTAACACACTGTGTTCTGAGAATAAGGTTCAATATTGCAGGGAAGTTTCTGTGCTTGAAGAAAAATCTCCTGCTGTGATCTGCCATTCATAGAGAAGTTGAAGAAAGGTAACACACTACCTCCTTCAAAAATGCCCACATTAAGAGCAGCTGTAAAATTCTTGGAACTGAAACGATGAAACATGAATATGTCCCTTCGCTTCCTTTGCACAGTTCATGCCTGTGTGGCCTCAATTTGCATTTGAATTTGCAAATGACTGAAAAAAAAATCCACGTTGTACGTTCTGCTCCTCATTTTGCATATTTCCATTCATATGGAGCGTGCAGAGCCGCTGGTTTCCTAGTGCGTGACTGTTACTTACTCAAGCTGCTATTTGCAAGTCTTATTGGTTAGCATAAATGTCCCTTTGGTCCACTGGTCATCACCCTGCTCAGCCACGAAACCCTGGAAAGGTGAAGGGGTGGCATGTGAGGGTCTAGTTAAGAGTGGCTACTGGGTGTGAAATGTTTTCTGATCTCCAGTTGATTTCAGGTGAAGTGCCTCTGGGACCTTTTCTCAGGTGACAGAGTAAGGCTTTAGTGTTTCAGGGCATGATCCCAGGTGTGGAAGAAGAAAGCAAGCCAGACTCTCACTGTGTATTCTAATGTATGGCTTCACAGGTTCAGTAGGGGCTCTGAAGGTACTATTTGCCACCAGCAGTGTGGACTGGAAAGAAGAGGGGCTTTCAGGACAGACAGCTGACCTTTGTCCCCTTTGTTGAAGAACTTTGCAACTTTAGTTCAGTTAATCAACCTCTCTGATCTTCAGGCTCTTTGACTGGAAAGAACAAGGCAGCGTCTGATGAGCAGATAGTGCGAAAGAAAGGAGATGCTGTAGGAAAAGCTGGTGAAGCGCTTGACGGGTAGTATGTGCTCAATAAATGACAGCTGGTACTGCTGCTGAGTTTGAGAAGGTTATCTAGGGAGGGCAAGATGTTCTTTTTGAGTTCAAAGAAGACCCCTTCATCCCAAAGGAAACTGGCTGTTGACTCCTATAGCAATGAATGGCCAGAGGTTCAATTGATTTGGAGTTTCTCATTACAATCTGGCCAGTTTCAAAGCATGCTGAAAACAACATGTAGAAATTCAGAAGCCACTCCCTGACACTAGGTTCGTCTCAGATACAAACGCTGGGAGGGCAGACCCAAAGTCGGTGGTGGCATTTCGTTCTTCTCTGCAACTTTCCTCTGTCGAGTCAAATGCCGCCTGTTAATTGAGTGGATTGAGTTTCTGGGAAACATAAGATTGAGTTACTCGTGTTTTTTTGCTGCTAGAACGGCGTGGAGATATAAACGTACTGCTTTACATGAAATCTGCTGGCGAGATTTAAATTTATCAATCCCCTCAGCTTTGCTGCTTTTAAGAGCACAAAAAAATGGCCTGTCTTGGAGAAACCTTGCATATTACCATTCAGTTTTTAGACAAGGCAGGAGCTCATTCATGGTGGAATTTATTTCACATTACATTGGAGGCACGCCTGAGATTTAAAAGCAATGCTTTTCCTCTAAAGTACTCACTACAAAAGATATATCACACATACTCAGGCTATTTAAAACTCAGCAAGGGGAATATCAACAGATTTTTCTCCAAGTGTATTCTCTGATCAACTGGGGAAATAAAATCTTTCTTATGAAAAGCAACAAATTGAAACGATTCTCGGGTATGAAAGCCTTGGGGGTACCTGTTATATTTGGTTGGATTTTTTGGCAGCTTCAAATACGGAAGCAGCGTTTATATAGGTGTATATGTATATGAATGTTATTTTTACCCTTGTGAGTGGTTTTCTGACTTAGACACCTACAGTGGTTTTTCTGACTTAGACACCTTCAGTGCTTTCCAGAGTAGTTCTAAAAGAATAAAAATACCATTGGTGACTGTTTTTTGGCTTGGATTACTATGTACAAATCAAGAACCTCTTAATTGTAAATAACAGAATCCAGCTAATGTTATTTTTCTTAGAAGGAAAGTTTATAGGTTCTCCAACTGTGATATTCAAGGGATCTTTAAGCTTCAGAATAGTATGATTTGATTCAAAATTATCATCAAGAATGGCTCTTCCTCAGAGAACCCTTGTGCAGTTTGGTGGGAGTGTAAGTTGGTGCAGCCGTTATAGAAAAAAGTATAAAGGTTTGAAAAAGAAAAACTAGAACTACTCTATGCTACAGCAATCCCATTTCTGGGCATTTATCTAAAGGAAATAGAGTAGGATCTCAAAGAGATATCTTCACACCTATATTCATTGGAGCATTAGTCAAAATGGGCAAGGTACAGAAACAACCTAAGTGTCTATCAACTGATGAATGGACAAAGATGATGTAGGGTCTGTACAATGGAATATTACTCAGCCATGAGAAAAAAGCCATTTGCAACATGGATGACTTTGAGGGCATTGTGCTAAGTGAAGGAAGTCAGACAAAGAAAGACAAATAATCTAAAAATAAAGTTAAACTCATAGAAACTGATAGAGCAGTGGCTGCCAGGGGCTGGGGAGGGGGTGGGCAGGGAGGGTTTGTTAAAAGGGTATACACTTGCATTTATTAGGTGAATAAGGTCTTAGGATTTAATGTATAACGTGGTGACTATAGTTATAACACTATATTTGTGATTAAAATTTGTTAATAAAGTAGACCTGAAATCTTTTCACACACAAAACTGGGTGAGGTAATAGATGTGTTAATTAACGCAATGGGGATCTTTTTGCAATGTATGTATACATATATCAGGTCATCATCATGTACACATTAAATATCTTGCAATTTCATTTGTCAATTATACCTCAGTAAAACACACCAAAATAGCATGCTTTTCTGCCCTCTATTCTTTTGCTTGTTTGTTTGTTTCCACGGTGTGACATTTTTGCATTCAGGATTAGCCAGCTGGACTCAGTTTCGATGATCCCAATGTTGTGGGCAATGTGTAAAGCATCCTAGTCAGAAGCCAGTTGAACATACACCTTCTCCCCATTGGGCCTGATCAAAGTGTTGACCTCAATGTCATAGAGCTTCTTCACAGCCTGTTGGATCTGGTGCTTGCTCACCTTGACAGCCACAGTGAGCCCAAGTGTATTGTTATCCTCTGTCTTCTTCACGGCTGACTGGGTGGTCAGGGGGAACTTGATGATAGAATAGTGGTCAAACTTGTTTCTCTGGGGGTGCCGCTCTGAGGATACTTAGGCTGCCTTCAGAGCTATGGTGTCTTGGGTGGGGGGAACATAGGGGACATGTGGATCACTTTTGTGTGTGTGTTATTGCCACATCTTCTAGCAATGTTTTCTTTGCCTTCAAAGCCTTAGAGTTGGCTTCAGCTTTGGGAGAGGCAGGGGCTTCCTTTTCCACTTTGGGCTTCATCTTCATGAAAAGCTCCCCTAGATAGATAGATAGATAGATAGATGATAGATACATATATATAGATTATAGATAGATGTACTAAAAATTCTATAGGGAAAGCCAGCAGGCTGGAGACCCATGGAGGAGCTGATATTGCAGTTTAGGTCTGAAGACAGTGTGGAGGTGGAATTCCTTTTTGCTTAGGGGGGTCTTAATCGTTTTACTTTAAAGCCTTCAACAGACTGATGAGGCCCCACCCACATTATGGAGGATCATCTACTTAAAGTCTAGTGAGTATGTTGTAATCTCATGTTTAGATATCTTCACGGTGACACCTAGACTGCTTTTTGACCAAACCTGGGTACCATGGCCTAGCCAGGTTAACATGTAAAATTAACAACCACATTATCCTTCAAAAGATCATCCTTGTAATCACATAGGTGGTCACTGGTAGCCCTATGCCTACAATGTCCTTATGGTGTAGCAATTCCATAAGATGCAGTCTTCAGATGGCTCACCACAGATTTTGGGGTGACTTGGCACATGTTTGTGAATTAAGAGAGGAGTGGTCAGTCATGATGTGGGGCATAGCTTCCCCATTGAAAAGGGCCTTGTCCTGCAAGGAGGGCTATGGGAAATCATGCAGGGCAAGTAAGAAGTGCTTTTCTGCTGTGTTTTAGAACAGACTGGGGACTGCAAGTCAGTCTGGCCCACTGTCTATTTTTATGGGGCCTGTGAAAGAAGATTGGTATTCACACTTAAAAATATCTGGAAAAAGCATGAAAAGAACACTATTTTTTGACATGAGAAAATTACATAAAGTTTAATTTCACTGTCCTTCATTAGATTTTATTGCTACACAGCCAGGCTGCTCATGATGCGTTCCCTCTGCTGCAAGGACAGAATTGAATGGTTGTGACAAAGACAGTGTAACCTAAAATGTCTAAACTGTGTGCTATAGTACATATTCCTTTACAGAAAAAAAGTTGCTGGCCCCTGTGGGCATTGCGATAGTATGAAATTGGGAATATTAATCTTTTCAATTAATCTTATGGGTATTTGTTTATACATATGTTTGTTTATTCTAAATTTGGTCTCCCACAGAGAGTATGAAAAACCTCAATAGTGGACAACAGTGTAAAGTGAAATGTTAAATTGGCTCTCCATTTACATCCTCAAGCCCTTCTTTCTAGGCTTCATCATTTTTTAAACATTTCACCATGTTTTAAAATTGTATTTCTTGTGGTGGTTATGGCCCTAATTCAATATTATACATTCTTCTGTTTCCTGGTTGATCAGCATTAAATATCACCTAAAATGCTCTAAAGATGGGGAGTTTAGCTCATTTAAGCTATCTTGCCTTCTTTGTTCTTCACAGTTTTTACAGAATATTTTATGAATTTAAGCATGCTTATTGGTTGTATTTATAGCGCTATGTATAATATATTAAGCCTTTATTTTTTTTATCTGGGAAATTTAGTAATATGTCTTGTTATCTTGCTTTTTAGACAGGTTTGTGCTTCTGTGTCTCCCTCTGCCTGGGTTGCTTCTCTTCATATTCCAGCTTCCGCTTTTATTACTTTAACAGTTTGAAGATGAACAACATTTACACGGTGCTCTGTAAAATTAATTGCACATTCTTTATCTTAGGTTGAATTAATTTCTATCTTATTCAGTGGTTGGTGATCCCATTTCATTTGAAATGCATCTTTTTCAATTATTACTTTGATTATTTTCCCTCTGTTTTTGCCTTTTTTTTCTCTCTATAACTCCTATTTGATGGGTCATGGATGGATACTCTAAATTCTAAACTTTCTTCATTTTTTTTTCTGGGACATTTCCTTTACTCCAATTTTACAAATATTCCTGACAGTTTTTAACTTTTACTATTAAAACATTTGCAGTTTTAATTTTCATAAACTTTCTTATTTTTCTTATTTGCTTCTTTCTCACAGAAGCCTATTATAATGTTCTTACCACTTTTCAAGAATCTGTCTCCTCTTTCTCTTCTGGAATCTATTTGTGGTTGCTAATTACATTATTATAACCTCCTCTCTTTTCTCCTCAGCTGCATTTCCTACAGTGTGAGTTGTTCTATCCACTTCTCTTGGTTCTTTTCTTTTGTGTAATTGCTATCTCCTAAACATCTGCTGTCCTTTGGTTGCCCCTTCAACTCTAGAAAGCCAAGTTCAAGGCCTTCAAATATTCTGAGACTCATTCTCACTTGCCCGGTGAGGAGTAATGGAGGTTTAAATGGATTGGTGTCCAGATTAACACAGATTATTTCCCCCTGCACATTCTTCCCTGAATGAGAGGCTGGCCAATGCATCTGTGCATTCTTACTGGGCCTGTATCCTGCCAAGTGTCCCTGGAGGGTTAGAGATGCAGACAGGCCATACCTCTCATGATCAAGAATGTGGCTTTACCTCATTCTGTGGCTAATCCCCACTCTGGAAGTGCCAAACTCACGGACAATGAGCTTGGATTAGCTGGCTGACTAAACCACCATTGCATGAATGGAGCTGGGGTAGGCAGATACATTACTCTGTATAACCTAACCACTGATCTCTTCTGCAGTTCCTTCACTCTATCCCCTCTCCACCTTCCAGTGCTGTGTACCTACTCACAAGTGGGGACTCGTTAGTGAAAATAGCTCTATTCTGCTCTGCACCCTTTTCCAGCATTTTCTGAGCTATCGCTCACTGTGTCCCGATTTATCCACTGGTGTAACAGTAATAGAAATTATTAATTGAGTGCTGACAATGTTGCAGGCATTATTGAAAGCAGTTTCGCTGGATCGTTTTTTGCTTCATCCTCATAATAACCCTCGGAAATAGGCTTTACTTTTATTCCCATTGTTCTAGACTCAGAACTGGTATAAAAAGGTTGTGGAAAGGCACACAGCTTGTGATAGCAGACCCAGATTTCAATGTTTGGAAATCTAAGTATAACTTTCCAAAGATGTGGAGTTTTTCCAACTTTACAAAATATGGAACATTAAACAAGACCTACATCTACTGATGTGAGAGGTTTTTAAATATAGCAAGTCATTTAAATGTCCATTTCTCTTCACTGGACAGGTGAGTGATTATCAGGACATGTAGAACCCTTCCCTCATCCTCAGAACTTGTCAACTGGAATCAAAACTCAGGTCTTTCTAGCCTGAATGCACCTGCCATGTTAGGTTTGACAGTCCTGTGTTTGAAGTTCATATATAGAGAAGACTCTTCATTTGATTTCCAAATGAATACTTTGAATACATTAAAAATTCTGATATAATAAAGTTAAAAAACATACACAGTACTTGGAACATGGGGTTGCTGAGTTCTGGTCAAGTCATTTGGCCTTTCTGAGTTTCAATTTATTATAAAAAATATAAAAAACAAAGCTTATCTCCCAATTTTGTGAAGATTACATGAGATAAATAAAGTATAGTTATTTTATTATATTTAATTTCCAACAAGAGTTGGGCAAAAGGGAGAATCTGGTGCCATAAAACCTGCTGCTTAGAAGTACCACCCCATGTATAACAAATGAAACTTCCTCTTGAATTGAACACCAAATGTCCTTTGGATATTAACATCCATGATCTGCAGGGTGAGAGAGAGTTTTTCATAATCTTATGGGCAAATGATTATTGTGCCATGAACATGTCACTGACATAGGATTTCTAGAGGGAATTTTTATAGTGAAAAAGGAGAACAGGGTAATCAGGAGCCTGGGGTCCTGGTGAAGGGAAAGCTGGTTTTCTTGGGATTGGCACCTGGGTGTCTTGTGATGACAGTGACATTTTGTGGGGAAAGCTGGGCAGGCCCAGGAGAGAGCTCCGCCCATGCTACATTTGTCTAGGACTCTGGCGACCAGCAGCGCTCAGCTCTCTGACGGCTGTCCTTGTCCCCTCTGCAGCTGCACCCAGTTGCAATGGCAGGACTCCATGGGAGAGGTTGCTGTCTTCCAACCAGGTCCTGTGGCTGATTCAGGGGCTTGCTGGCCTTGTTTTCCACTTCAGTCAATGTTGGCATGTCTCCTCTTCTTTCCTGTGCTACTTAAAAAGAAGGACAAGGGAGGTAACATGAGAGACAGAGAGGGGAGGTTCACATGAGCACCACCCCTGGAGTAAAAGAGAAGCAGCCTCCTACTGCCCCAGGTTGACTTCCCTCCTTGCTTCCTTCCATGCCCCTCCCCCAGGAGAGCAACGTTCTGCACCCAATCTCTATCCCCACAGGAGGCCATGTGCATTTCTCTCCTACAAAGGAACTATAAACAACGCACGTTCACTTTGTAGTTTGATGTTGTAAAAAATAGAAGATGATCCACTAAACATTCCCTGACCAGTTTTTGGCCCAGTTGTCTTCATACATGGGTAATGTTCGTCTTACAGTTAGACTATTTTCTAGGAATTCAGTTCTAAGCTGATTTTCTAAAACTGACGAGAATCTCTGTTCTCTTGGAGCTTAATTGCAGAGCATCAAGGGTCTCCCCTCCCACCCACACATAGGTTAGGACGAACAGGGTTACCTGATTCTTTTCCCTGATATGCAAACTGTACACCTGTATCTGAAGCTTTGGAATTTCAATTACAGGTAAATTACCACTATGTGGAAACATTGGTTTTTTTATGAAAATAAGCACAGGAACATGGAAGAAATCAGACATTAAATTCTTGTGACCATTTTATCTTTGCTATTCAAGGAACCCCTTACCTCATCTTCTGTTTTCAAGAGTGTTGACTTGGGTGTGAACAGAAGGGAGCGACTGTATGTCTCTGTCCACATCTGTTTCTCTCTCATACGCCTTCATGACATCACAGTCATGGGCGTTGCAAGACCTGGGGACCTAGTGGCAGTGGGAAGGCAGGGATCCCTCATGGGAGATGGCACCTCAACACTCATTTCTCATGCACTATTTTTGTTGTGGCAATTTTGGCTGAAGTGTCCTTAGGAAAGAAGACAAATTCAATGTGTTTAAAGAATTTGCTTTGTCCTGTTCCTAGGACCATAGTGTTTTCACGTGGATGAAGAGAAGGAAACTCTCTTCATCCTGGAATGAAGTGCATGGCTCTGGAGAGATCAGAGCTACAGTCCAAACCTGTTGACCTTTCCCAAATGCCACACTGCTATTGTCCTTCCAAGTATGACTCTGGTACATTGGTGGAGATTCAGGTCCAATAGCCTGTCATAAAAACGGCCAGGTTGGAAATGCTGAAACCCCACTTTAAGTTTAATTTGGCGAGTCTTGGTGACCTAAACCAAGATAGTGCTATTATACAAGGCTCACACTCTCCATCCATCACGTTTGAAGCTCTTTCATTAGGGCTGCTACTGAACTTTCTTTATTCAGGAAACCTAATCAGCAATAAAGAACTTGACTGATCAGTGGAATATGAATTTTACTGCTGCGTGGAGACATGGTTTTATTGTGCTGTCAGGGAAAATGAGATCTAATTGGGGAGTGAGTGACTTACAACTCTCACCGCATCATCTCTGCTGCCCATGAAGGCATTAAGCCACAGACTGCTCCCTCGTAGACTTGATGTGATTTTTAAATGGTTCCTGTATTTTTTGTCCCCCTTTGACTCTATGTCCCATATAAACCTAATGAGTCTAGCTCACAGTTTGTACCTGAGAGCTTCCTTTTTGTTGTTGTTGTTGAAGGTTGTGAAAAAGACGACAAACGCGGGACAGAGGCAGACATTTAGAAAGCGTGCTTTAGGTTGCCAATTCAAATTGCTAGGCTGGGTCCACCCATGTAGAAGAAACAAAAACATGCATCAGCAATTCAATGTTAAAAATGTCATCCTGCTCCAATTATGTGACTCTTATGCAGAGTCACTGTGGTGTGGAGACAGTAACTTCAACCACGCTTGTCCTAAGAGCCTGGAAGGTGCTGAAGCAGGCTCTGCTCAAGTACGTGGGCATTTCTGCTGGAACCATGGGTGCCGTGAGAGGGAAGTAACAGGAAAGCAGGTCCCTTCCCAGCATGCCTTCCTCTGTTTCCTCTGCTCAGTGGGTCACCTCGCAAAGTGGATGCGCTTCTGAGAAGGGCAGGATCATTCAAGTGTCCCCTTCCTCTGGCAGGCTAGAGTCTCAGATGACTTCCTTTATCACTCATTCAAGCCCAGTCACTCTCGCACCAGTGAAGCTGCTGTTTCCCACTGTGTCGACATATGCTTATGTTATGTTGCATGTTACGGTTCATTTTACATCAAGCTATTTCTACAGTTTCACGCCTGTTCTGTTGGAAAGGTAGAATGGTTGCAAAATGTTGATGAAAATCATTGCTGAGAAAGACAAACCCTTGTCTCCAATTCTGAAAGATAAATTTGACCAGCTAATTAGCTGGTGAATGTGAACATCTTGAGCTAGGAAAATACTGTTTTTCTGTGCTCTGCAGCAGTTGAGCAGGTTTTAAAATCAAGTGGGGACAAAAATGAGAGGAAACCTCCAAGTGCGAGAGAGAAGGAAGATTCCACTGCAAGGAGACCCTCTGAGAAAAGATAGCCATCCCCAGAGATTCTGCAGTTCCTGGAAGCCAAGTTGAAAACAAGGGCTTCTCAGTGGGAAAGGCACTCAAACATCTTCTAATGTAATAAACAGGCAGGGACAATTGAGCTTTTTACCACAGAAGAGTAAATAAATATAAGTGTACCCAACATCGTCACCTGAGATGAGTTCCCCAATCTGACGCATCCCATCGGAAGTGCAAAATGTGGATAATGAGAGTCAAATCTGGATGAAATAACAAGTCAGAAAACATACCCAGCAAATGAAAGAGTTGGTGAAAAGCAGGTGCCTGTTTGCCTCCCTCACAGGTACAACTGCATACAAAAATTAGAGCTGAGTGGGGGTAATGCAAATGCTTTGTAAGTCTTTGGATAGCATGTGATTTTTTGCTTTGTGATATAAAAGATAGAAACAATAAAACACATTTTCCCTCCTGTAGAATCACACAGGATTTAAAATAGAGTAAAAACTGTACTATCCCATTAATATGCAAACCAGAGCAGCTAAGATTGAGAAATGCCATTTTAGGGGGTAGAATTTTTAAACTAGTCATCAGTAGTATAAAAGTAAACTGAAAAAAATAAGGCAATTAGTTTCCAAGTCCTTTTGGAGATTTGAAAGAACTCACTCCAGTTCTGTTTCTGCTAAACAAGTTATTGTGCGATCTACTCCATCTTTTAAGTCCAAGTTTCTTTATCTACAAAGTGAGGTCATTAGAACCAATGACTTCCAGCTCCAGTATTTCTCTGATTTTTAAAATGTTAAATCAAATAGTCTCTCAAATTTTAGGGAATCTTCTGTTAAAACTTTTTAGGAGGATGGGGTAGGAAGGTTGGCTTAAGCTAATTCAGAAATCTGATTTAATGTTACACATTATTTCTGAAGTGTAAACTAAACACCTATGAAGAGTGAAAAATTGTTAGAAGTTATTCAGAAGAGTAAATTCTATTTGAAATAATCTTAAATAGTGATAATCTTCCTTCAAACATAGTAAAGACTTAAATAGTCAAAACCAAGTAGAAAATGCAGTGTCTCCTTACTGCAGAGCTGAGGATTAGGGGTGAAAAGGAATATTGGTTTGTTATGAGAAAGATTCCTTCAAAAATATCTTCATTTAAAGCAAATGTTGCAAAAAGAAATGGAGGAGATAAAAAGCAATCATGAGATTTTTTGAAGTACGGCAGAAATGTTCCAATTAACTTCTCTGATGCCAAATGATAATATATCATGTCACCGCTAATCCTCACCTTTAATATTTGCTTTATTAATACATACCAGAAACACTGCTATTAGACAATTTTCCACATGAGGCTGCTTATTTTCTCTCCCATAAATGGCATTGGAAATATATCAATGTATTTTGCTAGTCTTCTGTTTCTTTCTTAAACTCAGTGAATAAAGTTTAAATTTAGATGATTTGTATACACATTTTTTATTAAGCAAGTGAAAAACTTCCTGTTACAGTTTTCCCTACTTCCGATTTCTTCTCTGCCAACCCCTAGGAGAGAAAGATCTATAGCTGTAGCCACATAGAACTTTCTCAGCTCTTGGTGGAGCAATTTATCTGATCAGTGAGTTTAGAGGGATCTAGACTTTTCCTCTTCATTGTCTTTTGAAAGGGATCCTGGATGCAGAAGACATGCATTTATCTCTGTTCTTTCAAGCTTGAAGTCTTATGGAGGTGCCTGTGCCTGGATGAATAATTCTGTTTAGAACTGAGACTCAATTTTAAGAGACCCATTTTCTTCTTGATTTATCCTTCAAGCCTAAACTTTGTCCACAGAAAAGACAATCATTTTACCTCCATATATCTTACTCGTTTGTCTTATTTTTTAGCTGGTTAAGAAGATGGTACATTTTAAAAGAAATTGGGCATTCTTATAGATTCCTGAAAGTGTATAATCCTTCATGAAAAGCAGGAAAATAAGAGAGATGAAAAGATCTTATTACCAATTCAATTTTCATGGCCATGCTGTGAACACAGAATAATCCTGTTGGATGTAAATTATTAAAGTATATGGTTTTAATGATTAAGGAAGGACATATACTTCTTTCCTGATTGGCCTAGTATTGGCATAGTATAATGCAAATTAAAACATATGAGCTATGGAATCAACCAGACTTGAGTTTAAATCCTACTCTATTGCTTACCAATTGTATGGTGGAATTGATTTCTCCTAATCTGAACTTCAGTTTCTATTAATAGAGAAACAGGTAGGAAAATAGCCAATCCTTTATTAAAATAATGCCTATGAAAAACTCAAAAATATTACTGCAACCCAGTGTATTTAGAGTTTTTGGAGTGTATATACTCCTTTTTATCAAATAAGTTATATAAAATTTATTCATGACTTGTATTATTATAATTTGGCCAATAGCTTCTAATAAAAGCATTCTTGGAAGTTATTTGTAATAGGAAAATTAGAAAAACAGAAAGATATTTACATGTAGGGTATATTTACAGAAAACAGAAGTTTTTGAAGTTAATTAGAGTTACAGTTTTTTGTAAAAGCTGAAAACAATAAAAACAAATTCATCATCAAACTGAATTCTTGCAGAAAAAGGTTAGCTGGAATAATGCTTTCAAGTGCACAGATCTTTAATGTTCAGAAATGCCTTACAATGAATGATAAGTGTCCTTTCTAAAACCAATCTGTTCATTAGAACGGCCTCAGTGAGTTGGGACTTCTGAGGTGATCTACACATAGTTGAAAAAAAAAAAATCTATTTTCCTCTGCCTTAGAAAATCTAGTTATTATGGGAAAATTGATCCCTTTTATTTGCCTAAATTTACAGCTGCTCAACTTTGCATCAGGAACACGTGTGGGCATGGAGATTTTGTGAAAACACACCAGTGATACTGGGATGATTCCCTGGAACTAGGTAATTTAAAAAATCCTTACAGACAATTCTGAGAAGTAAAAAATGTTGAGAACCTCTGGTGGAACTTTTTCTGTTCCTTCTGTGTAGATTTGAGTGAGTTCTGGAAAATCCAATAATGACCACGAAGAGGCACCCTGAATTCTTGGAGAAACCCAGAACTAATCTTATTTGACTAATTTCCATAAAGTAACTTCCAAAGCTCACTGCCACCTCTGCAAATTAGGGGGTTTACCATCTACTATCCAACAGGCTAATCTAGAACTCTCTGTTTTTTATTGGTGTGTAAAGGGTAATACAACTGTAGTTTGACCTGGTTCATTTACTTGATATTATCAGTCACTGTTACGATTAAATTTTTTTCTGAAACTTTTAAGCAGAATGTTAAATGGGAACTCAAAATTTCATTAATATTGCTTCTATTCATCAGTAATACTCTGGCCTTTCAAATACAGACATAGTTTAATTCCTCTATTCCTACCCGGCCTACTTTCCATCTGGATACAACGTGGTTAGGGTGGTGGACTTATTCCACATCTTTCTCCAGATTTGATTCACACTCTGTAGGATTTACATGTAGTACAAAGAATTCACCAAATTGGGAATACGAGTCGTGAAATGGCACATTTAGTGAGCTCAGGAAAGGGACTTGTTGCTGACGGGCAGTTTGGTTTGAGGGGAAAGGATCAGGATTCATTTTTCAGGGTAGGATGTGGCTGCCCCATAATGCTGCTGGATGTATTCTGAAAGACGCCCTTCTAGGTGGCGGTTTCTTCAGGGAGGTATGGTTAACTGAGCAAGACTGTTCTCTGTTGTGGTTTTGGAAGAACAACTGGGTAAGGTCACTGTGTTTAAAGAGTGCATTTGTTTGGTCTAAATACCAGTGTCTGTACATAACTACACCCACAGTTTAGATCAGTAATTCATCTAATTTCTGACTTAAACTCATACTTGAACTCTTAAAGAAAACTATGCCCAAGGAAAAGAAAGTTACCAGAGCATCCACCATTTCCAAAAACCTTTGCGCAACAGAAGATTTCTTATTTAACACATGACTTTAGAGAAGCCACAAAGCTTGAAAACACTAATTTTTTCATTAAAGTGCCAGAAAATTCAAACCAAGAGTTTTAAACAGTGGTTTTCATATATACTATTAAAAGCTCCATAATAAGCAACTTTTGGAATCAGGATGAAAACTAATTATAGAACTTCTTTGCCATAGCTGTTTCTATTTACAGCTTCAAAACCACAGAAGCAAATAATGTAGACTTTTCTAACACATCAGCATCTTCTGGTCCTTCTCTTAAATTTCTGACTTCTTTGAAGCTGCTCTTAAATCTTTCCTTTGAAAACGCATTGTGGTCGAATATTTCCAGTTCAAGGACAACTTCAGTCTTCAGTCCAAGTGAAGTAGTCTTTCCTTAAAATCTCAAGACACTTATGCTTAAACTAGACAAAAGATCAAAGTTGCTGTATGCAGGGCACATGTCATCCAATCCGTTTTGTATGTGTTCAATCTTTTTGTAACTGTTTGTTTCCTTAATTGCAGCATAACACAGAAGAAACAGCATCAAGAACGTGACATTTCTGCTGCTCTGATCTTTTCTACTACCAAAATGTGAGTGTAACATGGAGGTTGATTTTTAAGCAAAAGACCATTTTGAAAGTGAAAGTAATTGCCCAGAGCAAAAATGTCAAGTTTTCGCAAAATGTAGATGAGTTGGATGTTTGGGTTTCAGCCTTCAGTCTTCAGAAGGCTTTGCAGCCAATCTACAGTGTAGCAATTAACTCAGTTGGCTTGGAGGGTGGACTGATTTTGCAAGTCATTCTGTCTAGCCTGGCCTCACAGACACACCCAACTGACCCCACATTAATCAGTATCCGCCTACACCACAGTTCCCAGTCTTGGCTGCGCATTAGAATCACCCAGGGAGTTTTCAACAATCCCTCTGTCAGGTAATTAAATCAGGCTGATTGTATTTCCATCTCTAGAGGTGTGCCCCACTCATCGCTGGCTTTTAAAATTCCCCAGGTGATTACAATGGGCAAAGTTGTGAAACCACAATTTCCCAGCTAAAAGCACATCCATGAGATTCCTATTACTTTGGCCTTTTCTACTTTTCCTTTTACCTTGAATAGGGAAACAGGCTGCCTAGGACTCTCAGAAAATGTTTCAGTTAAAAAAAAAAATATCCCCGAGTTAGCTGAATTAGGCAACAGACGAATAGAAAATGAGCAAAAGAAAAAATATGTATGTCTAGTAAAGATTTGTGATCTCATAAATTCAATCTTGTAAGTAATTGAAGTGCATTTTTCTGAAAGGAATCTTTATGTACCTATTATAGGAATAATTATAAAGAATTTGATCCCCAATGCCTTTGGGGTTGTAAGGAGAAAAGATATTCATATATACATCTGGGGAGTGAAAATTGGAATAATAAAAAAATTGGAAATTTGGAATAATAAAAACTACTGCTACTACTACTACTAAAGAAAATAGCCAATATTTAGTGAGTGGTAACAGTGAGCCAGGAATTGTTCCAAGTATTCCATTTGATATGCATGAGAATCAAGTGAGATAAATATTATGATTATCTCCATTTTCAGCAAGGTACAGAGGCATCAATTTATAGATTGAGACTCACATCTAATAAGGCAATGGAACAAAGATGCACATACAGTAGTCTAGAAATGTAGAAAAATCTGACACTGTGTTTTTAAATAGGACCTATATATCAAAATTTCTCCTTCTTGAACTTGTTTTTTAAAATAACCATACATCATAAAATATTTTTAAATGAGCAGACAAAAGACCACTAATAAGGGTCTGGTTAAGCTATAAAATGGGACAATTAGAAACCCATCAGAAACCATGTTGATAAGTGGTTCTTCCCAATCCTTTTCACATCATCATGATACAAGAAGGAAATGACACTGTTTTATCTCTTGCTATGGTAAACAATCAAATTGGCTGGAGTGACTATTCTAGACAGTGATGGTGGTACATGCCCACTGAGGCCACTGAAAGGGATGAAAAGATCAATATCTTGGCAGGCCTATAACTCATCACCAAAGACCAGTTAGAAAGGTCTTCTGTACAGAAATGTAATCTGCCATAGGAACATGTTCACTAGATTTTTCTAAGTGAAGAAAACCAAATTATAGAGAATTAGAATATCTCTCAGGGTAATAACTCTGTCAGTACATACTGGTACAGACAACCATATGGACATACCAGTTGTGTAAGGATTAAAGGGCTTCTCTATCAGTTAATCAAGTGCCACTGGACTGAAAATACTGCCACTGCCATGTACACAGGTCTTCCTCCAAATCTGGACCTTCTCAAGGGCAATTATAAGGTAAAGGAGGTGCAGACACCTGTTCCAGTGTTCTGCTCAATGGGCACCCCCAAATATTCCCATGTTTTCATAGATATTTATGTTACTATCTGGCAGGAGGTCTTCCTTCTAGAAAATACTTCCACGAATCCACCTGGCTATTTTAGGAGATTCCATGTTCTTACAGAATCTCCTTCACCCCATCCCATGTGATCCACATTGGCCAATCAGAATTCTTTTTCCTCCTGGTCACACTTCTTTAGCTTAGGAATGGACATGTGACCCAAACCCAGCCAATTAGAATCCTTCTTGGGTTTTTGTTTTTCGTTTTGAGGGTGTGCATGCACGGGTGCTTGCATGCATTTTTCTGCAAGTAAAAGATTCAATCCCCCTTAGTCTGGAAGCTAGAATATGTACAACTTGAGAACTGTCTCTTAGTGCCTATAAAGCCATGTATGTGTCTGCTGTTAGGAAAAGGCTACTTTCCCGTAGAGACTGAAGCAGAGGCAAGAGTTGGGGAGCTGTTTCTATTGTTCTCAGGCCTGGTTTTGTTTTTCCCCAGCTTCTAATTTTTAATGAACCTATTCTTTGGGTTCTCGGAGCCAATGAGCTATTTCAGTTTGTGTTTCTGGCATTTGTCACCCTAGGATTCTCGGCTCTTCCCTGTTTTTCTTTGCTTCCTTCCTGTGCTAGGATAAAGCCCTAAATTAATTAGACTTGTCCTGAGAAATGAAGAGCAGAGAAATGTTGAGGGTAGGTGCACTGCCAGGAGAGGTGGCCCGGGGCAGCACCAAGGTCCCCCAGGGAGAGGCCAAGGAGAAGAGGGTCCCTGAAAACTGTGTCAAGGAGAGAGAAAACAAGTCTGTCTGCCGGAACCTTGCCTCAGGCATCGCTGCTGTGCTACATGAAAGAGTCAGCGGTATTTTTATGCTCATGTTATTTAAAAGATCTGGGAAAGCCAGAAAATTTTTTGTGAACTTTGAGTTAAGGGCTGATAATGATAATGATAATGATCTCCTTTCTACTCATATTGAAGTTGTAGCAAGGGAATTGAACAGCATGGAGGAGGAGATGGTGATATTTTGTTAAAATAGTCTAAGGAGCTCATTACAGACTGGGGGCCATTCTGAACGTGAACTTCATGGCTCAGGCAGCAGTGGCCTTCTTTGATCTATGTCTTGGTGGCCCTGGTTTACAGCATCAGAGGTTGGGTGAGTCCTTTGATTTGAATATGGAGAGAAGTCTCCCTAGCGATGTGTTTGTGTGAGACTTTGGTCCACAAGCCCAGCATTAGAAGATTGACCGCACTCCTTTTTGTTTTTAGACCAGAACATTTTGGTTTTGAAACTCCCTATCAGTTATTACTAGGGACTCAGTGTCAGTTATTTCTCTAGGTTGCACAAAAATATGAGAAATTCTTGTAGCATCTAGAAAATGAGGAGAGGGCTCTCATTTTAGGTCGTCATGGTGATAGCCACTATCCTTATTCCCTAACAGTAGTCCTTGCCTACAGCTGGTTTAGGAACTTTTGGGGAGGGGTGCTGGAGACACAGTCCCTAGGGTTCATCTTCTTTTAGAGTACCCACAACTATTCCCTTTCAACCCTTTCTACCTCTCTGGAGCCACTTCCTAAGGTGAGGCAGAGGTCACTTCTCTTTGGGGAACCCACCAATTTCTATATCTTTTTATAAGTGAATCTTCTCTCTTCCTTGTTAGTTGCTTAGACAGCATCCCACCAATTTACCCCAGCAGGAGGTCAGGCTTTTGGGACCCCAAGTGCAGGAAAAAAAAGTGTTTTTAACCATGTGCTGCTTTCCATTTGGAATCAAATCTTTCCCCATGAAAAGAGAGACTTTCCTTCATTAGGAAAGAAATTCACAGAGCTCGAGTAGACTTCTGACTCCCTAAATATCCTTTCAGGTACTAGGAAAGTAGAAAAAAAATTAGTGCTTCATTATTGTTGCTTCTATCTCTATCCCATAGGGCCGAGAGGTTCCCTTCTGCACTGGGGAGCTTGTCAGACTTTGTCTGAAGCAGGATCTCTGGTTAACTTGGTATGGCACAGATGTGGCTCTTTCTTTTTGCAAACATATGTTACTGTGCTAATGCCATCATAATAGCATCTATGTAACAATGATATAGAACTTAAAATATTTAGCCAATGAGGTTGTATGGCATTGGGTAATTTTTTAAAAATCTCTAAAATAATGTGTTTATTCCATCAAATGTTGTGGTGCCTGCATTCTAGTGAACATGTATCTCCCTAATTGTCTACCTTCTTCTGGTAATGAACTATAGAAATGAGAAATGATCCCTGAAAGTATGGCCTTTGATCTACCTTCTTCTGTTTGATTTAGACAGACACAGTTATGTACAAAGTCCTATGTTATTTAGGTGCCTAGAGGAGGCATGGAAGTCAGATGTCATTTAGGAATTTGACTGAACACCTGCTGCAGAGGGAAGGTTGGAAGAGTAAACAGGAGCAGCATAAATGCTCTGAGTATCCAGTGTGCATGCCTGAAGAGAACATGTTAGCGCATGTATATATTCACACACATACACACCTTTGTATGTGGTGTTATGCCCATAACACTACAGTATATACAGACCATAGTTCCACTCCCCATACTGATTTTGGACCTTGCTTAGAATCTTAAGTATGCAAGCTTTGTCAACATGTACCTTTGAATGACTATTGGATGAACAGCATCCAAGGATATAGCATTTGAACAAGGAAAGTGTTATCACAACACCCCACTGATCTGGAAGCTGTTTGCCAGACACTGGACTATCTGGAACATAGCTAAGGACTGAGAAGAAAACAAAACAGATGTCCCAGAACTGTTCTACACCAGGCAATTTATTTACAAAAGCATCATTTTAGTCTATTTACCCTTATGTTATTTATAGTTCCAGCCAGCCAGGTTTTTTGGTTTCCTTGATGAAAAGCCTTGAATTCCGGAGCCAGAAGTATGTGGGCTTGAATTCAAGTCAATTAACCCTTCTGGGGCTCATTTTTTATTTTAACTGTAAAGCGAGATAATGACCTTTAATTATAAAAATATACTAGGAAAATTAAAGAAGTGAATATATGAAAAAAATCTAATAGGGTTTGATTGATAGGAAGTTTCTTTAATAAAGATTTCTTTTTCTACTTCTTTCTCCAGCCCACATCTGATTAGAAGCAGGGGAAGTGGAGAAGATTTCAAGGATGGACACACCAACAGTAGAAAGAAATAGCAGATCCAGCCTGACCATTACAGACATCAAATAGGAACATAACCATGATTTTTACTCCTTTCTTAGGCCATCACTGGGTCACAGACACACACATACACACACAAATTATACTTGGTATATTTCCCAGAAGTTGGTGAGATATGCTAAATACTGTAGAACTACTTCTTCCCAAAATAAACAAGGTACAAAACGTAGGGGAAACAAGTGAAACTTTGCTCAGGAAAACGAAGGTATTCACCTTACAAGAATAGATGTATGTGAAGGGCTTCAATTGAACTACCACAGAACAGAGGTCAGAAACTCAGTAAAGGGTCAGATAAATTAGTGCATATTTTTGTTTTGTCAGTCACATAAGGGCTCAGCCGCATCTTCTTTCGTGTGCATTTGTATGTTTTTCCACACTTTGAAAATGTAAAGAAAAGTCTTAGCTCACATGCTGTACAAACCCTAGCCACTGACTGGAATTGACCCACAGGCCATAGTTTGTTGACATGGAACAATGACAGACCGCATTGTATAAATTAATGGTTAAGCTGTACTATCTGTATTTAAGTCATCCCACTAGAAACATTTACCGTCATTTTAAATAAATCCATTCATTGGGGTTCTCTTATATAAATTTGCCTCTACTTATAAACTGGAAATTTAACCAGCTAAAATGATAAAAGTTGAAACTAAGATTCATATACACATCTGAGAGTGACGTAACACTATATCACAAAATAGCATCAAGTATTTATTGTGAAGTGTCTATGCGCCTGATACTATCTATGTGCTTGCTGTGGAGTGAATTGTGTCTTCCCAGATTCATATGTGGAAACCCTAACTCCTGATGTGACTATTTGAAGACAGGGCCTTGAAGGAGGGAATTGAAGTCAAGTCAAGTCATATGGGAGGAGTCCTAATTCAATAGGATAGTAACATTGTAAGAAGAGGGAGATACATGAGGATTGTGTAGAAAGCCAGGAAGAAAGGCCTCATTGGAAACCAACTATGCCCACATTGATCTTGAACTTCCAGCCTTCGGAATTGTGAGAAAATAAATGTTTAAGCCACACAGTCTGTAGAATTCTGTTATGGCAGCCTGAGCAGACTAATGCAGTACTATTTAAGTTAAGTCCTAAATATCCTTATAAAGAAGGTGTTATTTTTAGGCAATTTGGTCTAGTTCGTAAGTGGCAGAGTTGGGATTTGAACCTGGGTAACCTAACCCATAATTTACATATTTAGCTTCCATAGCACAGTGTCTTTCAACCACGGTGAACAGGTTACATTGATGTTTTCCCCACTTTATGTTAAGGATGGTTTCTTACTAAATTAAACAGAACCCAGAAGAGCTAACTAATGTAGAATAATGACACTTAAGTGCTTTAGCACATGACCACCTAAGAACGTCTCTCAATTTCAGTCACACAAATTTCACTGCTTCCCGAAGGAGCGAAACAAAGCAGAGAGCAAATGGGCTGGTGCTTGGCAGGGTGGCTATTGGAATCTGCCCAAGGGAAGAAATACGAACCAAATTTTATTTCTCTCCTTGTGCCTTATATAATATATACGCGCTTATAATGTATAGCACGGCATAGCACCTTTTCTATAGACATTTTAGTGTAAGCCTTTTTTCCCCTCAAAAATGTGATGTGTACTAAAGGAAAGATTAATTTGCAAAAATCAACTGGTCTTCCAGAGTTTTATGGATGGGAAGGGTATAAAGCAGACAAGCCCTTGCGAGCCAGCCTTTATTTTGGCAGTCCTTATCTTTGCGCCTCTCCTCTGCTGCTCCTGGTCTCTGAAGCCAGGATCCAGCTTTGGCTAACGCTCATGGTATTATACCAGGGAAATGCTGGGGTGCAGACTTCCAGCTTAATCCTATACTGAATTAAATTCTAACTGGTTACACACATGAAAACCATGGCTAACATAGGCAGAGAATCATCATTCAAGGGCCTCCACATGGTTAACTCTTGTGCCTACCTGGTCTGCAGTTTTACAATTAAAAAATGTGATCTGTGTGATCGTGAATGGGTTCATCTGAATATTCGAAGTGAAACATGCCAAACTAGGATGCTTCAGGAGGGCATGAAAAGACCCCACATAGCAAGTTGGCCCTCTTTGGACCAGTCATAGATCAAATGACATTCATTTCATGGAGTCCCCCAGAGCCTGTAATGTTAGTGGGAGAGGGAAGGCTTTCTAAAACTGTTTGAGCAAGCATTTTTTATTCCTTTCCTGTAAAACATGCACTGAATTGCCTATTATAAATATTTGGTTAGTTTATGGAGGAAATAGAGCCTGAGAGAGATATCAAACTTTCTTAGAAAGGGGGAGTTTTTTTGAGAAACATTTATGACATAAGCCCTACTGACAAACCCAGTACAAAGGTAACTAGCATCACCTCTTATTCCTCTCACTCTTACCTTCTGAAGTTGATACTAAACAATGTTAAATCTATGACTGGTGGACGTTGTCTGTGACAGATGAGGCTATATGATTGTTGTATGTGCAGAGGCAAGAGTGACTCGTGTTATTGCCACTATGAGTGACAAGAGCCAACGTGTTTTCATTCAACCACTAATATTTAAGAAGCACCCAAAATGTGTCAAGCACTCTTCTAGCTCCTGAGGATAGACTGATGACTAAAACAAAGATCTCTGCCCTTGAGGAGCTTACATTCTACAGGTGGGAAATAAACAATAAGCCATGAGCAGGAAAAAGAAGTAAATCATTTTGTATGAGAAGTTTCGGAGGAAGATTCTAGACCATTCAAAATGCCCCATGGCAGGGATGGTTTAGTTGAGGAAAATTAAAATGGCCAGTCAGAGGCTGAAGGCCTATGAGGAGGGGCTAGTGGCAGGAAAAGATATAGAAGGTGAGATTGAAGTAGGCACCTAAATAGCAGATTAAACATTTATATCCATGCTTTTCTTCTCTAAACTTCCTGTGAGTGACCTCCTGTCCCCTGGAGGAAGAAAGCTGACCACTGCCCACCGGATGAGGGTTTAGCTCGCTATACCAGAGACAGAAAGAGGAAAAAAGTCAAGATTTCTTTTTCTTTCAAAATGGGTATTTGAAGCTACTCCGCTCTCCCTCCACCCCCATCAATACTTTTTGAAAATCAAAGCAATTTCCTTTGTGAAAGGCGTCTTTTTTATTGAAAGAAGATAAGATTCTTGAGAATTAACAGCAGGACCTGAATGAAGCAGGAATACAGTTTATTCTAAAATTTTTAAGTTGGAAAAGAACAGGAGCACACGGTAATACTCACTTTGACCGAGGGGAGCTATCATGGCAGAGGAAACTTATTTTGGAGGATAGCAGGGCCAGAGAGGGCACTTGACCACAAAGATGCTTGTAGGGTGCCTGACAGCAGGAATGGGGAGGTTGTAGTGGTGGGAATGGGGGTGGTGGGTGGGTGATGGCCACGTGCATCCTACGGGAGTTGGTGCAGAGTATGGAGCAGCTCCAGGAAGTCAAGACAAGGGCCTCAGAACACACCTCCAGGTGGACTGACCACCACGATTCACCATGGTTTCCGGTCTTGTTGCTGCTTAGAGAGCCAACCTGGACCTAGCTGTCTGTAGACCACCAGAGCAAATTTTTGTCTTCTGCACTGTACTCTCTGGACTTATTCTTTCAATTATTAAAATACCCAGGGGCCTTTTGATACCAACTATGAATCTCTGAGGCATTGGCAATGACGTGGAAGGGAACATCCCCACACGCTCAGCACCCAAACTATGGGTGAATCAAGACAATGGTGCATCTCATCGCCACCTCCCCTGCCTCCCCTACACCACTCTGGCTGCAGGGTTGAAGAGTGGGGAGGGTTGGACAGAGAGACTAATGGGGAGTCTGGTTAAGAGGTAATGAAGGCCTCAGTTGAGGCACAAGGACACTGAAGAGGCCACACTTTCAGAAAAAAATATGCCACGTCTCAGGTTTGTAGTTTTCCAAACTTTTAAGTTTTATCTCAAAGATTTTAAAACCTGCACTGCTTTCCTCTGCTATCTGTATAATTTGAAATAGCTTTTTCATTGGCAAGGGAGGGTTTAAAAAATTAGTCTAAGCAAAACATAATTAGAGAGATAAACATACTTCCTTCTTAAGCATATGATAGATGCGAAAGCCTAATAGAAAATAGTTTTGCACTTTTTGCAAGTCTGTATTATCAGTGTTGCAGTTACCCATTCCCACCACACCTTCTGAGGCTCATTAGGGCAGATAATTACAAGCGGGCTAGATATGGGAAGAGTCAAATTAAACAATGATGTCACCAGTGAGAGCCACACTAATTGTTTTCTTCCCACTCAGCAGCCGATTCTCCGATAGTCTCTTCATTAGGTTTGGTGGCTGGACAAGATTTAGAAATGCAGTCGCAATTAATTACCGTGATCCTAGGTTGCTACTTAGCCAAAGAGAGATTACCAGCATCCTCTTCCTCCTCTCTTCCTTTCTTCGTTTTCTTTCTTCTATCTTTCTGTCTTGGAAGTTGGGTATTGCTTGGCGTCCTGGTTCAGAGTTTAATTTCTGCCATATTCCACAGCTGGCAATAATGGGACATCTTATTGAGGCTCTGTAAGACTACGGATATCCTGATTCCGATCACTTGCAGTGGTTGGCTGCATTCACAACAGCTTATGTAAAACTGTTCAGCCTTCATATGTGTAAATATTAAGAAAGTTCTCTTAAATATTTTTTCCTACTGCAAAAGTTGGTGAAAGAATGAGTAAAATTCCTATATGCACATCTAAACTTTCCATAGTAAGTTATGTCCTTAAAAACTAATTTAAGCACATGTAAGTCAATATAAATTACAATTTCCCATAAGCATATTGACATATAAGAGAATTCCATAGTCCATCAGCAAAAATGACATGACTGAGTTATTGTCAGGAAGGTCTACGCTGAAAATGATTTTCTAGGACTGAGAATGAAAGCATGTCAGTCCCAGCTTTATTCCCTGGCAGGTCCTGCTTACCCAAAGCTTCCATTTGTAAATCTGTGGGTTGGGACTAGGCGACTCTTGCTGGAGACCTGAGAATACAGAAGAACTTTTCTTATATTAGCATAAACTTTTGTCATAATGTTTTTGTCCAGCTGAACCTAATAGCTCCACCCACAGTGTACAACATACCCCCCCCACAGAAACACACACACACACACTCACATATATATATATATATATATATATATACATATACAAGTTTATATGGTTTTCATTCGCTTAATAAAAAGTATGTTGAGGCACTTGAAAAACTGAATACTCAGTAATGAAGACAACTGGTTAAATAAATTCCCAACTTAGCTGAACATTATGTGATTAATAAATTAAAAATATGAGGTTATACAGAGATATAAAAATGCTATAATGTCAGAAAAGGAAGCAGAATAAAATTATATTATTCTCTGGTTATAATTATGAAAAAATTAAGTTTTCATAATTGTAGAAAAATCTATTAAAATGGAAGAATAATTATTAAATTTTTAAAAGTGTTTTTCTTTGTGTGCCTCCAGATATGATGCACTAAGAAAAATATTATATCACTTATGTTAGTACCCCTGCTAAAAATGCATGAACTGAATCCAATCACAAGAAAACCAAATACACCCAACTGAGGACCAGTGTACAAAATAACTGACCTATATCCTTCAAAAATATCAAAGTGATGAAAGACAAAGAAAGAATGATGCCCCATTCTAGATAAAAGAGACTAAAGAGGCATTAAAAACTGAAAGCAATGTGTGGTCTTGAACCTGAAAAAAATAATAGACCTTATTAGGATTGGCATACATTTGCTAACTTCAAAGAAAACTCACTTCTTAACTGTAGACAATAAAATATTTTATTTTATAGTAAAAGTTTAGTATCAAAATACAGTATGTAAGTGTTGGTGATATGAAGGTAAATAAGGCTTTATATTTTCTGAGTATTTTATTGACTATTTTTATTATAAATTTAAAATTTTAGTTAAAATGTATTATATTTTATGTGCCTTTCTAATATTTTATAATAAAAATTTCTTGAATTAAGTTGCTTTATGTTACTTCATATTCATCAGAAAGTTTAATAATCTTTAATATCCCTATTATTCCAGGAAATAATTCAATAGTAATAGTCCAAGATTGACAAGTACTTGGTCAGACTAGTTTTTTTCTTAGCTCAGTGATATTAATGCATAATAAGTTAAACTTACAATAGCAACAAGGGATATTCTTTCTTAATAAAATAACTAAAATTTAACATTTTAGATTACTTGATGAGTAAAATCTATTTGCATGTGAGCTAAAAACAAAATAAACAAAAAATAACAGCAATAATAAAACAAAGGAAAAAATGTTTCATTATTATTACATGAATGCAAAAGAGAAGATGACTTATTATAATTCAATGCTCTCCCTGGATTGAAATTTTCTGTATAAATTGGGTTTGGGATTCGATCCTATAATTCTTTATTTTGTCTTATGGGCAATAATGTTGCTGGTGTTTTCATTTTGCATATGACAACTAAATCTATTTTACTTATCCTACTTACCCTAACAGACAATCTAATGAGTTAGAATTAAAATTTAATAACAATGCCACTATGTTGGATGCATTTTCAGTTCCACTACAACCAGGAAAAATTTCATCCTAGTACCTCACTGAGAAGATTATTTAATGTTTTGTTGTGTTCTTTTGATTAGAAGTCTTCACGCCTGAGATCTACAACTGTTACAGCTGTGATTATTTCTCCTGTTGTAATGACACGTTTAATTTAACACCACACCCTCTTCTTACTCACATCAGTGTTGAGACCAACAACTCAGAATGGCTGAATTAAGAGTTGGCCGTGGTATAAGGTAAAGATAATCTGGTCTCCACAGGAATTCCAGATTCTAACTTGGGCCTCACTGTGTACTAATCAGGGAAACTAATGAGTTATATGTGTACACCATAACTCTATCTACCAGAAAGCCTTGGATTTTTCCCAGAGCCAGAGACAGAGACAGAGGCAGAGATAAATATTTGAAGTTGTACCTAAGTTTGTCTTGTCATTGCTCATACTTGACCATTAGAAAATCATATTTATCCATGTCCACATTCAGAAAAAATTATTTGATTCTGTATGGATACCTGTTGCTTGTTCTCAGAGCTATGCCACATTGATATTCATCATGTAGTGTAAAGGGCATGATTTTCCCTGGAGTCCTCTTTAGTGACATTTTTTTTAACACCTAAATTTGCATTTATCTAATGTGGCATGAAGAAGTTTATTGATACTAACGTTTACATGTCATTAAGTATTAAAAAATATTTTATTGTTTATGCTGTTACATTTGTCCCAATTTCTTTCCCCTTTGCTCCCCTTTACCCAACACCCATCCTCTACCCTCCAGCAATCCCACCCCCATAGTTCATGTCCATGGGTCATGCATATAAGTTCTTTGGCTTCACCTTTCCTGTGCCTTTCTTAACATCCTACTGTCTATTTTGAGCCAACCAATTATGCTTCTTAATCCCTGCACCATTTGTTCCTCCTAGCTGATAACTGTCTAAATGATCCCCATACCTATGATTATATTCCTTTTTTGGTTGTTTGCTTAGTTTGTTTTTGTTTTTAAGTTTTAGATTTTGTTGTTGATAGTTGTGAGTTTGTTGTCATTTTAATGTTCATAGTTTTGATCTTTTTCTTAAATAAGTCCCTTTGACATTTCATATAATAATGGCTTGGTGATGATGAACTCCTTTAGCTTTACCTTGTCTGGGAAGCACTTTATCTGCCCTTCCGTTCTAAATGATACCTTTGCTGGATAGAGTTTTGTTGGTTGTAGTTCATTGCTTTTCATCACTTTGAATACTTCTTGCCTGCAAAATTTCTTTTGAGAAATCAGCTGATGGTCTTATAGGAATTCCTTTGAGGGTAACTCTGCTTTTCTCTTGCTGCTTTTAAGATTCTCCATTTTTAACCTTTGGCATTTTAATTATGATGTGTTTTGGTGTGGTCCTCTTCAGGTCTAGCTTGTCTGGGGCTCTCTGTGCTTCCTGGACTTGTATGTCTATTTCTTTTGCCAAATTAGGGAAGTATTCCTTCATTATTCACATAGCTTTCAATTTCTTGCTCTTCCTCTTCTCCTTCTGGTACCCCTATGATTCAGATGTTGCCATGTTTAAAGTTGTCCCAGATGTTCCTAAGTCTCTCCTCATTTTTTTCAATTCTTGCTTCCTCCTTTTGTAATGGTAGACTATTTATTTCTTCCTTTTGTTCCAATTTGTTGATTTGAACCCCAGCTTCTTTCCCTTCACCATTAGTTTTGTGTGGATTTTCCTTCATTCACTTAGCATAGCCTTCACTTCTTCCCTTCTGTGTTTGCCATACTCAAGCATATCTGTCAAGTCTGTGAGCATCTTTATCAGCAGCTTTTTGTACTCTGCATCTGTTACGTGGGCTATCTCCTCATCACTTAGTTCTCCTACTGGAACCTTCTGTTTCTTTTTTGGGGCCATACTTCTTTGTCTCCGCAACTTGACAGCTTTCTGTGTTTGCCTGTGTATCTTAAGTAGAACTGCCACACCTGTTATGTTGTAAGGGGCAGAGCCATAGGTATTTGTTGGCATAGGCAACTCATTTCACCACATTGTGGTGCTGTATTTCTGAGAGGGAGCAATGCTGCTTGCTGAGCACTTTTCCCTTTTCTACTAAACAAGCAGACTCTACCAAAAAATGGGTAGTTTCCTCCACCGCCCCAAGCCCCACTGGTTTTCAGTCAGAAGCAATGTTGCTTTATTTTTCTCTAGTGCTGGAACTGTGAGCTGCCTTGTCTGGTCTGGGGCTGGGATAGTTCTTCAGGTGTTCTTTTTTTTTTTTTTTTTTTTTTTATGCCAGTTTTTTTGTTTTGTTTTGTTTTTTAAAGATTTTATTTCATTATTTTTAGAAAGAGGGGAAGGGAGAGAGGCAGAGAGGGAGAGAGACATCAATGTATGGTTGCGTTTCACTTGCCTCCAGCCACAGACCTGACTGGAGACCTGGTTTGCAACCATGTTATGTGTCCTGGCTGGGGAATCGAACCTGGGACCTTTGGGTTCGCAGGCTGGTGCCTTAACCACTGTGCTACCAGCCAGGGCTCAGGTGTTCTTTTTAACTTTTGTGATGTGTGACTGTACTTTCCCCTGGTGGGCCCCAGACACTGTGTTGCCTCTGCCATGGTGTCTCCACCAAAGATGCCACCACTGCAGCCACCACTGAAGTTGCCACTGCCTCTCCTGGTGATGCTGCCGAAGGTTCCCCTGCTGCCACCAGTGCCACCACACCCTGTTCTTTACACTCTGGTTCCTCCCCTCCTACCTGTTGGGATGAATATTTCTTCTTTATTTCTTTGCTGGACTTACCTTCAGGTCAATTTTCTGGAGCTTTTGAATGCTTTTAATAGTTTTGATATAGTTGTATTCCTTTTTAGTTGTGAAGGGAGATGTAGCACATCTCCATCTTGGCCATAAGTCTCCATTCTGTGTTTATAAATGTAAAAATTATTATGAGGTTTCTTGCTTGAAATGGCTACTCTGCTCAATATTATTTATTAGAAAGATATTTTGTGTCAGGCACTGTGTCTAGAAGATGGCAAATGTAGAAATGAGACAAAGGGGAAGATTTCAGAGGAAACAGGAATAACTTTATATTCAATGCCTATATTATATTGATTTATCTTGTTAATAAGTTATAGCTAGGATGAATCTGAACTGGAGCCATTCATCAGAAGAGAAAAATAGATAGCATACATTTGTTGGATTTATTAGTTATCACTGGAAAAGAAAGTATTCAAGCTTTTTCTTCTCTCTTGGTTCATAGATGTTGAAACTTTAAGAAGGTACCAGGTGATCCCTCCCTAAATAGAAAGTCTAGTTAGTGGGTATAGTATATATATACTTTTTCCCAGAGGAATAGAATTATTTTGTTAGAGATTATTTTAAAAAGAGAAATAGAAGATACAGCAGATTTCAAAGTAGAAACTAAGGTTTTTACATTGAAATCTTTGGGAGAAAAAACTGTTATAGACAAAGCAGACAAATTATTTCCTCTTGCAGATTTCACATTTGAGGTTTAGTATTACAATCTGTCTTTTCCATGAGAAAGGGAGTGGCTTTGAAAATTGTTAGATATTCAACACTACACAATGGAAAAAATAGCATAAAGCTTTTGCAAAGTTAAAGAGTGAGTATTGTAAAAGAAGCAATATTTCATACAGTCAATAAAAGTGAAATGAAAGAACTCCTCAGATCAAAACAAACTCAATGACAAATGAAAGTTTATTAGCTATATCAGTTAATAACTAAAAAAAGGAAAGAAAAAAAAAGCTGTTGAAGAATAGAAAAGTAAATTAGAATGACTTAACCATAAAAGACTTAAGAAAGAGCATAGGAAAATTGATGAAATATCAGAATTATTTAAGACATGATAAATGTTTTTAATTTTGCTTTGAATTTAAACTTGAAGTAGAAAATCTTACACATGTATAATATATTATGCAAAAATATTAAAGTCCAATCCATCAGATAACATATACATAATTTTTTAAGAACTAATATAATTATAACTTTTATTAAAAATAAAATAAACATTTCATAATTCACAATTTACTGAATTTTACAAAGAAATTCTCAGTAAAGTCTATCCTGACCTCATCTCCCATCCCCAATGTTTAATGTAATATCAGTCTCTCTTAAGTGGGTTTACTGTCAGTGGCTTTTATCCAAGATCACTCAAATTGTTGACATAGTTCATCTTCTCAAGCTGTATGGCTAATCAACATTCCTTGGCTTTTTAGAGACTGTCATCTGTGGGCTGCCTTCAAGTCTTAGACACAGGCTCTAGTTCTGTGCTGTGAGGGCTTCTTCGACAGAGCCACCTACTTCCTCAAGCCCACAGAGATGGACTCAAGTCTAGTCAGCAAAAAATAGTCATACGACATGATCATGGAAGTGACATCTCTCACATTTGCTTAATTTTGTTGGTTAGAAGGGAGTCACAGGCCTTACCAGCACTGAATGACAGGAATTACATGAAGGTGACTACCACTAAGTGGAAACCATTTGGGGTCACCTTATGTAGGTGTTGACTGCTACAATTTCCTACTGTCAAAAGTAAAAATATGTGTCTCTGGAAATTGAAGTCTAAGTTTATGTAAAATGGATTAGGTCTCAGCTTTATCACTTTTGAATTATTCAGAACAATTATATGAAGTTTACTAAAAATAATGTATCTTATTTAGACTTTGAAAGTTCTTGGTGTTCTACTACATTAACTTTTTAATTTGTTATCCTACTTAAATTTCCTGAATGCTTTGGATGTGGGTAGCAGTGATCTAAAACTGGCAGAATGTCACTTTTCCTGAAATCTTCAAATAATCCTAAACCAAAGGGAACACTGGTGAAGATTTTCTAGAAGTCTTTGAAAGCAACTCTCTCAGTTTCTTAGTGGTTAATAGTTGTCTTTCAAATATAAAACTTGTTTGTAGATTTCATTAAATTTATTTTAAACTAGCAAATAAATAGTGTATGTAGTCATGAGGATGAAGATACTGTTAGTTAATGCTAGCCTAGGATTAAAAAAAAAAAAAAAAAAAACTCGATAGAAAGTATTCTGAATTATACGTATATTTATCCTGAATCATCTTAGGTGAACAAGAATACCAGTGAAATGCTGCCAGGTATTGGGAAGAAACCAATTGACTGACATGCTGGATGCTGTTCTTACTACTTAATGGTGGAGATCATTGCTAAGCTAGAGCACAATGCCTAATAGTCATAGTAATGAATCCCTGAGGAAAAGGGAAGGGAATTAGGTCAAAGTCAAATTTGAAATGGAAAACCAAGTACAGATTCTTATTTTTTGGTACTAATTACTAGGAAATAATGCATAAGTTTGCTTTTTGATCTCATTCTTTTCTTTATTAATAGTATATATAAAATTTTATGCATGTTATATAACGTGTGTGTGTGTGTGTGTGTGTGTGTGTGTGTGTGTGTGTGTTCATGAGGTAGATGGTATTATTATCCACATTTTAAAGATGAGGCAACTGAAGCACAGGAAGATTAATTAGCCCAATTATGGTCATTCAGCTAATAAGTAGCAAAGTTATGATTCAAAACACAGGCAATATGGCTCCAGAATTCAGGTTTGTAACACCTATTTTATGCTTCCTCTTTTGTAATATGCAGAAAAGGTATTTGATAAAGTTAAACCTTTTAAAATTATAAGCATATGAGAATTTAGGATGCAAGAAAATACTGGTAAGGTAAAAAAAAAAAACCATGGTTACTAAAAATCTTCAGATTTTAGATACATTTCCTTTCATTTAAGGAATAAAATAGACTATCTCTGAACATTTCATTTGTCCAACATTTATTCATTCAACAAATATTTGTTTGTTACCCACTATGTGCAGGGCACTCTCCTGGGTACAGTGATGCAGTAGAAAGGAAAATGGAAAAAATAAATTATTCCTTATGGAACTTATGTTCTAGAGGTAGAAAATAAATAAAATAATTGTGTTTGTTTAGTAGTATATCTGTAGATTTAATGTGGGAGTTACATTTTTAAATAAGTTGATAAGATGTTAATATTTCAATCAAGAGTGAAAGAAGTAAGATAAAGCTAGAGGTTCTGGCTAATGCAAAATATATATAACTTAGAAAGATGACCAATGTGGTTGGAGGTGCTTGAAATGATTTTAATTTTCTTAAATTTATTGAGCCTTGTTTTATGGCCTAACATGTGGTCTTCCCTGGAACATGCTGCATGTGCACTTGAAAAATGTGTATTCTGCAGTTTTAGAGTATAATGCTCTGAAAGTATCAATTAAGTCCATCTGGTATAATGTGTCATTTAAAATGACCATAAGAGATGAAGATAGAAGTGAAGAGATAAAAACTATTGTTAGAAGATGTTCTGTACTTATTTAGAAAACTCAAAAAATCTACACAGAAAATTACGTATGTTAATAAGAATTCAGCAAGTTTCCAAGATTTAAATCAACATAAAATCCATAGCAACTCTCTATATGAGTAATAAATTAAAATGTAATAAGAAATCCAACACCATTTATCTAAATATCTTGAATTTTGCTTAACAGAAACATATACATACTTTTAAAGCTTTGTTGAAGAACTTTAAAGAAGATCAAAACAAGTAGATTCTTGTGCCAGTTCTCTCCGCATTAATATAGACATTGATTATTCAATATTCCCAATACAAATTCTAGTAAGATTTTACTGGGGAATTTGAAAACCTGATTCTAAAAAAAATAAATAAATTGCAGATCAATAACTCACAATAGTATTAAGACACTACAGAGATATGTTAATTATAGCATTAGCACAAAATAGACCAATGAAGTAGAAGGGTGTATTCAGGAAATCCTTTTGCATACTAGAATTTGGTATGTAGTTGAGCTGGCATAAATTATCAATGCTAAAAAATAGAACATTTATTAAATCATATTAGAAAAATGGACTACCTACATACAGGGAAGTGACTTTGAGCTTACCTCATATCATATTACAAAATAAACTCCAAATGTTCTGCAGAGCTCCATGTTAAAAACAAATATATAATGCAAATGAGAGCTAAGCCTTTATATCTATCAATTTTTATGAAACAATTTCTAAAAGTGTCATCGGCCAGCCTGTTTCACAAACTCTCAAGCTTTGAGTCACAGGTCTGTGTTGTTCTAGCTTTTGGCATATTTATACCCAAGAGGAGGATAGAGTTTCAAAATGAGAGTGTCCAACCCTCAAAATACAGAGAGTAGGTTTAGAAGATGCCATTAGATTTGGCACTCAGTAACTGGGTTAAAGCTTCAGAGGAAAGGGGTTTTTCACTAGTCAGCTGGGGCACAGTCTTAAAAGCACCCAAAGCATTTTGGACGTTCTGTGGGTGGACTCAACTTGACTAAGCACTTGGCAATAAACGGATGTCTCTCTTGCCAAAGGCATTGAGAAATACAGAACTGCTGTGCTTGTTTTTATTTTATTTAGAGATGCAGACCTCCTCCTGTAGCCAAAGCAAAACTTGGAACCCTTTTGGATTCTGGTCTCTGATCTTAGGCTTACTCTTTACTTTAATAAAAGAGTTGACAGCACTTTTGACAATCAGTGGTTTTTCCCAAAGTCCTAACTAACATTTCCCTTCCCGAAACAGTCTCTTGAGCCAGCTGTGGTGAACAGGTCCTGAAAGGGTAGTAACCGTTGCCACCCTTGCCTTCTCCATTACTGCCTTGCCGTTTTCCATGCTCATGTCATAAACATTCTGGAATGAAAGCTCTATAAACCGAAGCTATTTGATTCCATAAGGAAACAGACCATAAAGAAAAGAGGTTTATAAAGACATTATTATTACTTTTTTTTTTTTTTTTTTTGCCAAGAGAACTGAATGTATGCTTTCCTTTCTTCATGAATCACTCTTAATGGTAAGATTTTTTTTTAAAGTATTTTTGAGGACTGTGGAATTTAGTAGTAAATACACAGAATAATTCATCCAATATTCCACATCATGGGTCAGAGAGCAGGACGTATTCTGTGTGGGTGGCATTCTGTAGTGAGCTTTTACAAGGAGACTAGAGCTTGTCTTTAGCAGAAGAGGATTTCCTCATCACCCAGTAGCCCTCTTTGAGAGAAGCCCTGGGGGTAGAAGAAGATAGTTTCCATTTAACATGGAAAAACCAAATTTCTAGTAATAAGCATTTGCAGAAGGTGGAATGGCCTCTCTAGGAGGAGTGAGTTCCACATAACCAGAGTTTTAAGTAGGCAGCTGGGTAGTTGTGAAAAACTATAAAAGCTTTCAGAAGTTCCCAGTGCCTTTCAAATCCTGAGTCTACATTTCTGAAACTTCATTTGGGGGCTACTGTTGCACACATACCCTCATCATTTATGTATAATTTTCAGGCTCAAGGGTCAATGGGTTGGGTTTAACTTTAGTTAAGCAGACAATGTTGGCCCCATAGGGCCACTGTCCAGGAGAGAACTAGAAGGAATGATGTCAGAAATGGAGGATATAAGTGTGACAGTGAGCATTACAGGTTCAGGAAGCTTTGCAACCTTCCCTACATGACCCAAGCATATGAGATACTTGTCAGTTCCTTGTCTGCAATGGTGTTTATACCATTCTTCCTTGTTTGAATGTCTTTCTTCTCACTCTATCTCCACTCATGGAAATTTAACAAGTTTTCCTATCCCAAATCAAATGGAACTTACCCCACAAAACAATTTTCTGATCAATAAAATAAAATAAATAGAATAATTTCCTGTTCCATGCTTCTCATTCTGTCTCTTCATCCTTTCAGTTTTACCATAGGTCTTCTCTTGCAGGACTTATTCTATTACCTATTGCTTTTATTATAAGAGTATCTTTTCTTAGCTACTAGAATCTAAATTGAGGACAGAGGTTGTGTCTAATAGATCTTTATGTCACCTACATGGCATAGGTCCCAACCTTATGGCTAGCTAATCTCAATAGATAGATGTTAAATGAGTAGGTGAATGAATCAAACATACAAATAGAGGAGAAATGGCCAAGTTGCCTTGCCACTGCAGGGCATTTCTTTTTTCTTTAGAAATCATCAATATAGTCTTTTATTTCAGACTTCAGACTGGGAATGACAGGGTCAAGATAATCTGAGGGACAGAAAGTTGGGAATTTGTCAGGGTACATGCAACCTTGTGAATATCAGTTTGAAGACCAAATTACATTTTCCCCCATTTAGATAAAGAAAAGAGTGTGTGAGGGGAGTTAGAGTGATGAAGGAAATCAAATGAGGCTTAATCACTTATCATACAAGGTGTTGAAATGGGACCATTGGGAAAGTTATTGAGAAAATGACTTACCTTCATGAACGTAAATCCTGTCAACAGCGTGAGGTAAACCTCACTCAACAACCATGCATGTGAGGCAAGTGAGATTTCAAGCCACTTGAATACTATTGTGTTGATCACTTCATACAGTACAGAAATGTCAAATCATTGTGCTGTATGGCTGAAATGAATCAAATATTGTATGTCAGCTATACAGTAATTTTTTTAAATACAAGGGGAAAGATTTTTAAAACACCAGTGATTCTTTTCCATGTTTCCATTTAGGTTCTACCTATAAGAAAAATATTCTCTTGTATTCCACAGCAATAACTTATTAATATATTTTTTTAATACACAGCAATTGTGAGCCAAGGAGAAGCTCAGGCAGAGACATTGAACAGCCACCTTGGCTGTCAGTTCCTAATATATGTTCCCAGGGTTAATGCTCAGCAAAGCAAAGATGATGCTGGCCAGATAAAACAGCCACTCCTCTGGGTGGAAAATGACACTGCCAGGCCAGCCAAAATATAATTTCTCTGCTGACTTATTCTCCAGGAAGTCCTTTTGAAAAACACCTTTCCAGCACAATAGTCATTGAATCCAGTTGTATATTTTTAGACACCATTAACCATTCTTTTAAAAATTTCTTCCATTTCGAGAAAACTCTGCACATCTGGAAAAAACAGCAACGAAGAACAGGAACTGGAGTATTTGTGCTCGGCTCCTACTGGGCATGTTTCATTTAATTTCCTATGTTTTTATGACACTTTCCTAGGCTGCCCCTCCAGACATTCAATAAAACACCTCACCGTGAAGAAACCATAAGGAAAGGAAAATCTAAAGAAAGTCCAACTGAAGTCTTGGGCGTCTGTCTGGTCACCCCAAAGATCGCAAAGGCAGCAGGAGCAGGCGTCCAGGCTTCTGCTCCACTTCTCTGGGGTGTCCCCTTGCCATCTGTGTGCGATCTCATCTGCCCTTTGTACCCATCGGAAAACTCAGCTGCCCTTTGCAGCCACTGTGCTTACCTTCTAGAACTGACCCACCTCTTTAATGTCAGAAAGAAAAAACACAGAAGATAGTGTCTTTGATTTGGTTTTCCATGCTTCACCCATCTGTTCTGCAATTGGTCTTTCCATTGGGCAAGTGAAAAATCATTTCCATTTTTCCTTCCTTCCTTTTTCTTTCTTTCTTTCTTTTTCTTTCTCTTTTCTCTTTCTTTCTTTCTTTCTTTCTTTCTTTCTTTCTTTCTTTCTTTCTTTGTCTCTCTCTCTCTTTCTTTCTTTTTTCCTTCCTTTCTTTCTCTGTCTCTCCTTTTCTTTCTTCTTCTTTTTACATTTATTAAGAATGAAGAACTAGTTATGGATACTATGTAGAACAACATCATGGCCTGGTTGAGACAGGAAAGGATGAGGTATGGGATAAACAGATGCAGAGACAAGTTATGACCTAGGCTTTAAGTGTGATGGAGAAGCAAAACAAGGCTGAATTATTAGATGCCTAGGGAAGCCATTGTTTTAGAAAAAATAAAGAATATTTAGCATCTACTATTTGGGTATTGATTATCCATGAAGGAACTGGCTTTTGCTTATTTGCAGTATGTGAACGAGTTTTAAATCCTTGCCTAATAAATAACTGGTGCACAGTGGGGAGAGTCTATGACAATACTGGGTATCTACAATATGTGAGGAAGCAAAATAATAATAATAATAATAATAATAACAATAAAATAAAAACCCAGGAAAAAATGCAAAATGGAGAGGACATGAGGACTAAAGCCAGTTTTTTTTCAGGGGATGATTCCCAGCGTGTATTTTAAATATCCAAATTCACATTTTACTTCACCACACTTTCTCCCTGACACAAGCATACTTCCGGTTAAAATATTACTTTGTCACATATCTGTTTGGAGGGGTTGTAAATAAATCCCTTGGCTTATTGTTTAATTTTTTAATTCAATAAGTATTCATTATCTTGTCTGCTGTAGGCCTGTGCTGGCCATTGGGATTAGAATGGTCCTATTGAAAATTTTTAAACTTAATTTTTAAATTTAATTTTGGGAAAAAACACTTAGCATGAGATTTACCTCTTAAAATTTTAATGTACAATATATTATTGTTGAATATAGATACAGTGTTGTACAGCAGATCTCTACAAATTATTTATCTTGCTTGACTGAAACTTTATGCCCATTGAATAGTAACTACCAATTTTTCTCGTTATCCAACCCCTGACATCCACTATTCTATTTTTAACTCTATGAATTTAACTTTTTAGGTACCTTAGATAAGTGAAATCATCCTGTATCTGTCTTTCTATGATTTTCTTATTTCTATATAGTTTCTTAGCTATCTTAGGTAATAGATAATTGAAATTCCTTGACACACTCCTTATTAATAGGAGAAGAAGGCTTATCTTGTGTAAGAAGGGGTTGTTTTTGTTTCTCTCTGTTAATGAGCCTAGAATCAGCTTCCCATGACAGATGTCCATTCATTTCTCTGTGAATAACACAATCTTTTAGAATAATTTGACCTTTTATCTACCTGGCATTGAAAATCTAAAGAAATAAGACCATGTTTCAGCATTTCCCTAACTAATGACTTCTTAACAGTCAAGACAATTGCTGTTCTCAAAACAACAAATGGAAATTCAACATGGAAAACTCAATATGGAAAACTGCCCACTGTTTCCCAGATTTGGAAATCACATTCTGCTGGCTTCAACTTGCCTTCACAAGAATTACATTTGATCTATTTCTCTATTGATCACTCATGTTTCCGAACGATGGAATACTGTTGAACCTGAAATTCAGAATTTAAAGGCATTGACTCCTCACCCCCCTGCCATAGTTGATAATGTATGTGTAGCTTCTGACTCTATAGTTGGCCCTTCACATCCAATAATTCAATTAACTGCAGATTTAAAAAACAACAAGAAAGTATTTCCACATTCTCAACCTCAGATTCCCAAACACAGATTTCCAGTGACAAACCAAATTACTATTCCAAAAATACATTTGGGTTGAATGTGCAGATAGGAAACCTGAAAATAGGAAACTCTGACTGTGGTTATTGAAGAAAAATTTACATATAAGAGGGCCTGTGCAGTTCAAGGCCACCTTGTTCAAGTGTCCCCTGTGAAGGCCATGATCCCAAGATATTCAACTATTTGTTCCCAATTGGGCCTCTGCCCCAAATTCTATCTGTTCAAAAAATGTCCCTTCAACTGGCCAGCAGTGGAAGCCTCAACAATTCCATTTGTCCTTTACTTTGAGGCCTAAATCAGAAGTAGAGAAACTAGATCCTTGCTTCTTAGTACTTGAACCCCAACCTGACTTTTCTAAGGGAAAACACGAGGCTATACTCCTCAGAGACAGTGACAAAAGTGTCAAAGAATGCAAGACACAGGGAGGTTACACAAATGACTTCCTGAGGATAGCCTTATCCTATAGTGAAGTTTCTTTCTAAACTATGTGCAAAATCTTTCTGCCCCCATTGCAGCATTTAGCATCAACATCAGATATGTTTTCAGTGTTATACCCATCACTCTACTGCCAATGTGAGTTCTGGTCCCCTGGGGTCTGTGAACACTGAAGTACAGAGGCATTTATAGATGGATCCTGTTTTCTCAGGCTTTCTTTCCAGAACCATGCAATTGGCATAAGGGCTGCAACCAGTTGTGTTGTGGCAAGACTCTACTATTATTGCACAGATGACAGATGTGCGTTCCATATTTTAGAGAGACACTAAGTGTGATGTAGTTAGGCTGAAAGGGATTAACACAAAATAATGTATGGGTTCATCAATAAAGAGTGGAGAAGAATTTGATATGGAATGTAGTTGGTGATTATTGTACAAGTTTCTGTTAGGCGGATAAAGCGACAATTATGGCAAGGGAGCCAGGCTTGCCTGTTGGTATTAAAGTAGCCCCTGGGGATTTGTCTTTAGGTACAGATAGATTTTATTCCAATTTTACCTGTGTCAAACTAGTTAGGACTGGTTATTCAGATTCTAACCAAGTGGTATATATATATATATATATATATATATATATACACACATCCCAGCACTCAATCTACTGAGTCATACCAGCTAGGGCAGAAGATAACCATTACTGAATATCTACAAAGTATCCAGGCATTTCTTATGCTTACAAGGATTTACTTCTTATAAAATGTTGAGCTGGAATTAGATTCCTAGAACTATGTGAATGGAGTTTGGTGGAATTTCCATGTTCTAGGTTGGAATTGAAACATAGAATTTTTATTGGGTAAGTAAAAGACTTCTCAAAAGTATTTCCTTTGTATGACTTTTCCCTAGGAAGTGTTGAGTGATGACCATAGTTAATGAATTAGGACATAATGGTTGGCTAGTTGGAGTTTTCTTTCAAAGATGAATACATTAAATACTTCAGGTTGATGAATTCCTGTCTACATATGCAAGATGGATTAGGCAATTATTTAATAAATCAGGGTGAAAAACCTATTACAGAGCAAAGATAGGGGTGAGGGTTGTTTGTAAGATGGATGACTTAAATTAGTTAAACTTACTATCTTCTAATTTTCCTTGCACAGGATGACCAAACAAATAATTTGCGTAATGGGTCAGTGTCATGCATGTACAAGGACCTTTAGTGAATATTTGTTGCAAAAAATTAAACTTAATATAGGGATGCTTTCAAAACATTTTGTATCATCTAAAACACTATGATTTTGTCTACTCTCTAATATTTGATTAATGCTTTATTATATTTTATTTACTCTTTAAAAGGTAAAATTATGGTTTTAAAATTAATTAATTTTAAACATTAATGTCTGAACCACAAAATATCAGGGAGAAACAAATCTGTGGAAGAAGCACTTGGATAGTTTGATTCAAACTTGAGGAATGAATGCACAACTAAAAGGAAATTCACCCAGATATTTACATAAGCACCTTCAGAGACATCCCACTCTGAGGATGTCCCCTTGACTTACCACCATTCCTTTTCTTCTCTATTATTAGTGTTATACAGCTTTGGGCATGCATCTCAGATGTAAAGTAGCTCCCAGCCTTTTCCAGGATACATTACTATACTGTCCTTATCTTAAAAAGAAAACCCAAAATAACCTATCAATCATTGGGGTTAATAAGGTCACTTGGTTGCTGGACAAAAGATTCAAAGCACCGAAGTCAATTGTATTTTTGTGCACCAGTAAATAATGCTTAGAAATCATCTTAAAGCAATGTAAAAATCTCATGGAAATGAGTGTATGACCTTAGCTAAAAAATATCAAAGAAGACCAAAATAAATAGAAAGTAGACCATGTATATTAATAGGGAGAAATCAATATATACATGTTTTGGTTTCCTTCAAAATGGATCTAGAACAGCCAAAAAATATTATTTTGGCCAATCTGACCAAAAAATAGGTGTAATTTTGATTGATTTACAAAAAAAATAACAGTAGTAATTACCCTTTTTGCTTGAAAGTAACTTTTTTAAAAATCCTGTGCCTATACTTGTATGTAAGGATTTCTGGTATTAAACATTAACCAATCAGATGTAGCTTAATTATGTGATGTGACCAATAAGATGCAACTCCATTACATGACTGATATATTTATGGTTCAAGATAGGCATTCACACCGAATGATGACCCTTGGTCATTTTTTAAATTTGACAACCTAACAGAAATTAGGTCAGTGCCCCTGACTCAATAGTCAACTGTTGCATGCTTTAAAAATTCTGATGGTGCACCAGTTGAAAATTGCTGAAAAGTTTTTCATGAAAGTAGATACGTAGATTTAAAAATATATATGAAGAGCAAAGGGCCATAGGTGCCTTGTCATACCTTGTCACACCTGAAGATTAGGTCAGGAAGTCTTGCCCTGCCAAATATAATTTTTTTTTATTTATTTAATTTTATTTTTAAAAAAGATGTTACTTATTATTTCCAGAGAGAGAGAGGAAGGGAGAGAGGCAGAGAGGGAGAGAAACATCAATGTATGGTTGCCTTTCACCTGCCTCCAGCCACGGACCTGGCCGGAGACCTGGCTTGCAACCTGGTTATGTGTCCTGGCTGGGAATCCAACCAGCGACCTTTGAGTTCGCAGGCTGGTGCCTTAATCACTGTCCTACCAGCCAGGGCTCTAATTTTTTATTTTAAAGCTAATAGTGGATATTGATGTAGGAAAAGCCAGGTAGATTAATGCAATGAGCAAAGAATCCAGAAACAGTCAGAACAGTAAGAACTTCTGTTGTTCCTAAAACAATAATGAGAAAATAAGCAAAGACATGATATCAGCCACATTTAACCTTTAGAACTATCAAAAGCTAGTGTCCAGAACAGATGAATATATACATACATTAACAAACAACTCAATAGGAAAACATGCAAAAATGTGAAAAAGTAGTTAATAAAAGAGGAATCGTGAGTGGCTACTACTGATATGAAAAAATACATAGTTAAACCTCCACTAGAAATCCAATGTTTAAAAGTAAAATAATAATTAATTGCTAATTAACACCCCTACCCACTGGGAATTTTAAAAAATCTACAACTACAAATGTTCAAAAGATTGGAACTCTTATTAATCACTTGCTCTTTGGAAAATAATTTGACTTTATCTAGTCAAGGTAAGCATGCACATTAGCTATAAACACAGCAACTCCACTCCTTTGACTATACTTTAAAGAAACATGAGTCTACATGAACCAGGAGACATGTATAATGTTCATAGCTGCGACTGCACAAAAGCAAAAACCTCAAAACAATTTATTGTCTTGTGAGATCAGAATGAATAAATGAGAGTCACACATTTAAACAAGCATGAGCCTTAAAATGTTAATATTGAACAATAAAAAAAAATCACACACATAGACATGTACATATATATACATGTGGTAAAACTAACGTGACTTTTAGGAATGTTAATATTTTTATATAACTATAAATCAATTCAACATACTATAATAGCAAAGGTATTGGTAATATATAATGGTTACTGAATGGGTATTTGCCTTATTATCACTCTTTAAATATTATATACACTTTAGGAATATACTTTAAAATAATATAAAATAATGTGGTTTGAAAAATCAGTGAAGCAACAATATCAACTCCTTTTTGGGGCAAGTTACAAGAAGAGTTGATAGATTTTTTCTTTTCTCTGTAGATAATAGTGCCCTCTCAGAAGTTAAATATAGACTCATGCAGTTTTGGTTAAATTACTTAAATGTTGTTTTCAACTAGGTTTTGTGCTTCCCTGGTTGCTTGTTGTTTATAAAACCCCACAAATTTCTATTTTTGTTATGTCATTTCAGTATCTATAAACTGGCTTATGCCTTCCTCCCAAACACTAAGTTACTGTTGAACTTATCCTTGGTTTTCCTTTTTCTAATAAGCATACTGTTTTATTTAATTTTATTTATTTTAATTTTGTATCCTCACCTGACGATATTTTTTTTACAGAGGGAAGAAGAGCAGGGAGAAACATCAATGGGAGAAAGAAGCATCAACTGGTTGCCTTCCATATGCACCAGGATGGAAACCCTCATCATAGGTATGTACCTTGACTGGGAATTGAACTCATAACCTTTGGTTACTGGGCGATGCTCCGACCAGTTAAACCATACCAGCCAGAGCATAAATATTTTCTTATTTAAAAAATGCTATGATGTGATATCAAGTCATTAGAGACAGGGGGAAGTGGGGCAGCCTGAATGGCTGGACTCCCTGGGGCATGAGGAGGACTAACGTATAAGAGGTGGAGATGGTTCTTTACAGGGGACAGAGAACATGTGACCAGTGTTGCCTCCCACTGCTCCTTAAATCAGTGCAGAAGAGCAGGTGAGGGGACACAGATGGTGGGGAACAAAATATAGGCAGGGGGCCAGCCATATGGACACTGCTTGATCTAAAATGAGCATCTACCCACTCAGGGCATGGCCCTGGACAGGACATTTGACTGCCTTGCATCTAAATTAATGCAACTCGAGGAAGGAGGAAACAGTACAATCAAATTGAGAAACAGACTGTATCCAATTTGGCATTTCTGAGTATAAATCCTCGTTAATGTTGAGAATTAATGGTTGGGTAAAACTTATACTCCAAAGCCTGGGATGTGAGTAAGTTTATTTTTAAATCATTACTTCCATACCTCTTTCTGTAAATCATAGGCTTGGGACAATAAGTCACACACTGAGCTCCAAGTGAAATATGCTAATCATCTCTCTACTGTTTCATGAAGAATTTCACAGCAGAAGAAGCTGATTTGGGAAAACACTTATGTTGTGGTTTTACAAATTTTGGCAGCTCTCTTAGAAGCAGGCAGATGATATTATTGTTAAGATAGCTTCCAGGAGCTATTTATCACTTAAAGAAAGCACGCAACCATAAAAAAGCAATTGGGCTAAAACTTAGGAGAGCCAAGAAATTATGACACTAAAAAAAAAAAACCCAAGAAGTCACTGGTTCGATTCCCCAGCCAGGGCACATAACCAGGTTGCAAACCAGGTCTCCAGCCAGGTCTGTAGCTGGAGGCAGGTGAAAGGCAACCATACATTGATGTCTCTCTCCCTTTCTTTCTCTCTTTCTTGCCCTCTCTCTAAAAATAAAGAAATAAAATCTTAAATAAAAAAAAAAAGACAAAAAGGTAAAAAAAAAATTCTCTCCTTTATTTTATTTGAGAAGCTCAAAATGAAATACTGTCTCTTACATAATGGAACAGAGAGGTTTGATGCAGACAGAAAATGGTACTAAGTGCTCATTACTTTTAACTGTGCAATTTAAATAGTCAAGTGTATCAATGGAAAGAAGATTAAATAGCAAGCTTCATTGCTATTTGCTCCTAAAAGAAAACAATCCCTACAGATTACTGCATTTTGTTAAAGTCAACAAAGGGATGAATAGTCATTTTGCAGTTTGAGAAGAAGACAGGCGTGTGGGAAAACTGAAATGTGAACAAAACAACAGTTGGGCTTTCTTCCGTTGTTTATTGGTGCTCTGGGAATTCTCTGCCTCTTTGTCTTTCATGGTTGCTTAATACATAAAAGTACAGTACGCAGTCTACACGTTAGGGGTGTGATTCACAGAGTGGTACTGATTCACCCGAGGGACCCTGCCTAGCTCAGTCAGAGGCACATGTTCTAAGCATTTGGAACCATATTGGCAATTTTCCTAAAGGCCAAGGTCTTCGGTTATTTAACTAATCATTTACATAGACCAGCTTAAATTATGCAGCCATCTGTATTGTATTCTTTGCACCTAGATTAAAATAAATTTATAGTCTTAAACTCGTTCATCCTTGATATCTCCTTCACACGGATATTTATTCCCTTCAAACAAGCTGGAGTCTGGTACACGCTGAGCACTGCGCATTCCAAAGGCTCATTCATTTGTCCCCATTTGCTGTGCTGCCCATCACCCTGCCTTCTCAGTGCTGACCACTGGGCCGACCACAGACCCACGTGCAGTTGGCACTGTGGCTGGGAAAGCAGACTCTGGAGTTAGTCTGCCTGGGTTCACATCTCCAGTCTGCCTTTTGCTCATGTTAACATTGAGCAGATGACTTGCTTCCTCTGTGCTTCAGTTCCTCCCTTCCGAATTACAAATGAACTTGGCATATTGTTCGGCATGCAAGTAAGGACATAACATGTTAGGCATGATTATCAACATCACATTATTGTTCCTCTGTTGCAGCCTAGCTGGGCTAGGCTAGGCTACCCCAGCCCTGTGGCAGCCCTGACTCTCCAAGTTCGGACGAATGTCAGCTATTATGACACAGGGGACTAGGAGAGGAGGCCGCTGTGTTTCCCAGAGATGGGAGCTAATGCACAAGGGAGCTGCAAAATATAGAAACTCTTTAGACAGCATTTATATTATGCAACTTTGCTAATGTCAGATGAGTGTCAGGAGGGATTTCACGGAAACTGGAGTGGGAGAAAAGCAAAGGGGAATAGTTAAAAGCCGGTGACTCAAACATATGCATAAACCCAAGGGCAACTCCAGGTGCAAGTCCCACTGATGCCTGAGAAACCTGGTGATTTGGGAACCAGGGATAAATGGCAGCATGTGAGAGTGAAAGGACTTTTGACTTTGAGCACAGCCAGTATTATAAGCAGAAAGTCATTTTAAGCCCTGAGGAAAACAATCACTCATTTAAAATATATATTGGAAATAAGTTTGTACAAATTCTAAGGATATCAGTTCATTTGTTGGCATCAGCTGATGAAGTGGCTGAGGAAAAATAGCTAGATTTTTTTCCCATGCTGTTTTGAGGAGGCTGGCTTATTTAATTGCTGGAAATTAAATTTGTTGATAGAAGATATTGCCAGGCCTGAGACACACGGGTCCTGTACGAAATAATTTTTTAATAAAAAGGTTTGAGGTGCATCTTGCATACTAATGGGGTTTTTAAGTAAAAAATAAATAAATGTTCAATATTAGTGTAGGAAGTGTTTTCGCTTCCCTTTTGTGTCCTGCCTTGTTGTCACCATCCTCCCAGGGCATATATGTATTTTTGTACCAGTCACAGTCCCAAGACAGGAGAGGAACTGTAGGAGAAGCAGGCAGTTTCTCCCATTTTAGTGGAGTTAAAAATGGCTCACATAATGTAACATGAAAGAAAATCTAGTCCCCAATATTTCACCTGCCCATCTACCCTGATGCATCCAGATAGAAACCTATTTGCTACAATTAGGCCTTGACCTTCTAGATTTAAGCAGCTTCATTAATAATGCAATTCACTAGGTGTGCAGTGGATGTTGGCCATATTATTCAGGAGCTAATACTGGAGGGAATACTGTTTCAGAGAGTACTTTCCTTTGACAGTCAGGGCTGAAAAAGCATCGAGAATGAGAAGCCAACCCCAAAGGGGTGAAAGATAAAAAGCAATGGTATTCTGAGCATGAGCCTTGAATTAAGTTAAGGCATAAGCACAGAAATGTCTGTGCTATCTACATGGCTTGGGCAAGTTAACTGACCAAGCTAAGTCTCCTATATTCCACAGGAAAAATGAGGACTTCAGTTTTTGTCGTGAGCATTAGGACATACATAATTAGCTCTCACTATTGAATAATTAATACATCTGCAAATGACTTGGCTGACTTTGCATGAGTATAGATTTAAGAGGATGACAGTAGGTAGGACATGGGTGTAAATAAATTGATAATGTGAAAACAGAAAGAAGGGCACATAAAGTTCTCATGTCATAGCAATTGTCAAATATTATATAGCATCACAAGAAGCTTCAGCAATCCATGTCTAGCCCTGAAGTTTCTAGACTTGCTTCATGCTGTCTCATGGCCTTGGCTGGTGACATCTTAGCCCCAGTCACCGTGGGCTCAGCTACCTTGGGCTTTGTTGCAGCTTCAAAAACACAGAGGCCATGCATACTTCCACTGGTGTCACCATATTTGTTTTTCTCCTAAAAGTTGATCATTGGGTGTTCAACAATGAAAAAGTAACTTGATTTTTGTTTTTCTTTAATGGATTTGTTCTTGCTAAAGCCATTTTCAAGATAATTATCATATAGAATAAAAGAGAAAATTGTAGAAAGATTAAAGGTCTACTTTTGTTTTCTTCTTATTCTTTCTTACCATTCCCCAGTCACCTTACTCCTTTTCCCCCCTTTGATACACAAATCACTTATCATCAATTTACTTCTGAATATCTTGAACATTTTAAATGACCCAACATTCCCTCTGAGTCACAATAATTGGATAACCAAATGTCCTTTTTAATATTTCACATTAGCCATACCTTTGGATTAAATTATACTGGAAAATTCTATCCTACTGAATTAAATATCACACTTCAATAGCAACACTCCATTGAAAACTCTGAACTTGAATTGGTATAATTTTAACCCAAGAGAAGTGATTGGTATGGAGTTTCCACCCAGCCAGTACATGTTTTGACTAAAAAAAAAAAAAAAAAAAAAAAAAATTTGAACGGTGTCTGATTACTGTCAGGGGTTAGGTCTGTTCTTTTGTCCTGACAAAGCTCACTTTTCCATTCTTGCTGCCAAAAATTTTTGCCATTGTGGGATTTTCCAAACTATTGCTTGAAAACCAAATTAAAGGTCTTAGGCAATTTCAGCTTAAAAATGCCATGTAATGATAGAATGAGGTGAGGGTGAATTCCACCAGTGAACAAGTTGAGTCAGGTCTACACAGCTATGGGTGAATATGGCTAAAACCAAAATATGCAGGCTTTCTACTTTGCTCTTACTTTGTAAGACAGCCTGTGTGGGGGAACAATATCTATCGTCGTATTGTCAGAGAAAAACTTATTCTAGATTTTCTTTTTATAGACTCAAGACCCTCAGAATATTTAGGAAATACAATGGATGTTTAGTGTGTAAATCTTAAACCACATTTTTTTACATGCTGAGTGGAAGTAACTCTCCTATAGGGCCAATCTAACCTTCCTTATACTTCTTTGTTCTCAATGTCAATCGATCTTTCCCTACCCAACATCTGAGTTGGCTAATGATTAGGACAAGGTAGGGAAAGTGATTTGATTGTGGATGGTTTAACTATTTCTCTTCTGCCTTGTTCCCCCTCCTGACAGCCCTAGGTAGCTAGGCTACCTTGCTGGAACTTGACCTCTGAATTCTGAAAAGCTATAGAAAGAATAAGTGGCCAGAATAAAAAGAACCACAAGTCAGAGATCCCTATTGAAAAATGGTGAGAGAAATAGAAGAAAGGGAGAAAGACTTTGGGAAACACAATAACATGCAAAGAGGAGAGTGTTCTGTTTAAACAATGTCCAGACTCATAGGATAAAACCTGTTCACCACTGGACCAATCCAATAAGAATTTTCTGAATGCTTCCATCTGCCCTTGATCTCTCCATCCCCAAGAGCCCTGGAAGGGCAGATGTAGCAGCTATTGAGAAAGAAAGAGAGAAAAGAAGAATAGGGAAAAGTGATCATCACTGTCTTCTCAGCTGTATGATGGGGGAGAATTGTATTTGAATGAAGATTGAATTGTTCATTATTTCATGTAACTATACATTTTAAAAAATTTAGTATGTCTTTTGTGCCTTAAAAGTCACCATTTGACTCTGTGTTACAAAAGAATACTCAGATAAAAAGGGGACTGCTTTTTTCTCCTTATTCCAGAAGCATGGTAAATTAGGCTCCTACAAAACTTAATGAAAATAAGAATTTTCTGATAAGCACCCTATCCAGCATGAAATTTGGTCACATCCAGAACCCTAGAAATTTAAGCTGTCCACAAAATACTGCAAAAGTATAGAAAATCCAAACTAATCAGAATAGTTCAAGGGAAGGGATAAGTATTTGATCACCTGTAATACATTAATCAACAATCAGCAGTTGATGAGGAAGGCTTGAAAAAGAGCTGACCAAAGTTCACATCACGGCTGATATCGTAGCATCTGAGGTACCTCAAGTCAGGAACACTTGCAAATTCTGATGGAGGCACAAAAGGACTACGTGGCACATTACTGCTGACTCTTGAATATAATACAACTTCTCAATCTTGTATTGATCAAGACAGTCAAGATCACTTGATACATAAGGCCAGAGGTCATATTACAATTCTTAAGCTTTGCTTTTGAATAGCATGCTTTTTCTTGCTGAAATCTGCATCAAGTATCCTGAAAAACCGTAAGCAATGTGCTGGTACATCCTTTCATACCTTAAAGGATCGTACGTGTTCCAATGTGTGATTCTAATTCTTTCACAGGAAAATTCTAAGGCCAGAGGATTTTAGAGAGCGAAGTGGTTGTCACCAGGCAGAGGGGATGAGCAGGGTTAAGAATAATCTCAACTGTGTGCCACTAGGGATATAGGTGCCCCTTATCCAAACAGGAAGATGAGAGAGTTCAATTGTAGGTGAAAATGACACCATTTTTACATTGTAATGTTGATTAGGCAGTTGGAGATATTTGGAGCTTTAAGGAGACATTGCTGTTTGAAATTAAGATTTAAGGATAGTTAACATAAAGGAAACTTCAGCTGCAACTATGAGAACGATGCTCATGAACTTTGAGGCTGACCGCAAGTGTGCCATTTCCAAAGTCAGAGTTAAAAGTACAAGAAAAAGCCTCAAAGTTAAAGAAAGAAAGAAAATGTTTCTTATTTTAATCACTTGAACTCTTAGGAATAAAAAATAAGAATACCTCCTTGTGAAAATTAATAATTATTTATGAATTTAATCATAATTAGTAAAGATATTGGTCTTCATATTGTTTTCTTTTAAGTCAAAGATGAGTAAAAGTATTTTAAAATAATGATGGGAGTCTTTCATATTTGGAGAAAACATGATCTAGTTATTCTGTTCATGAAATATAACTATATTATATATAGTTATAAAGTATCAAACACCTTTGCAAAATATTAGAAAGTTAAAACCAGAAAATATTTTTATTAACTTTACTTATCCCTGAGATTAAACGTTTATTGTCATAGTCTCAACTTCTAAAAGTAAAATTTACCAGGAAGGGTTGAAACAATTTTAATGTTCTCACTGCAAAAATCGAAGTGTTATATTCATTGAAACCTTTTCAGAATAGCCTTGCCTAGTTATAAATAAGTGTATTTTTAACTTTTGAAAATGTGAAAATAACTAATAAAAAATCCAAAAACCTGTCTTCCTTCCCTCTTTTCTTTCTTTCTTTCTTTTTTCTCCACCCTTTACTTTAACAAATACATTGATATTCATTCCAATATTCTGTATTGAGTGCTTTGACTGATAACAATGAGAGAGTCCAGAGATAATATAGAAAGTACAAAAATAATTGTAACACAAGTTAGAATATTTTCTGGTTCATTAGATATGAATTATTGAATGGTGGTTATAAATGTTAAATGAACTAAATTTTGGTTCCTTTCTGATTATTTTTAGGTAGTAGTGAAAATGAATTAGAATGGAATGCTAGTTAATTTCAAAAATCACAATTCTGTAATTTTAAAACAGTAAATAGGTGTATTACGAAGGAAATAAGCCTGTTGTGTACTTTCACTTTTCATATTGACTTGGCTTTCTACAAAATTGTTGCACCAATGTAATTAATCTTGAATGTCCAGATAATGTTCATGTCAGGCACAGATTTAATTCACGGCGAGTTCTTAGAAGCAAGAAGTACATAAAATCCAAGCTGTTGACTATTAGCTTCTGTAAGTGCTCTGAGGCAATTTTAACAAGTGCTCTTTAGGTAATTCAGATTTTCAGACTTGATCATAAACCTTTCTAGAGTATTTCTATGCCAACTAAATTTTAAATATAAACAGGAAAATTTGTAGGCTGGTATGTCAATAAAGTCTAATTTGGCATGTTAAGGGGAAAAAAAATAACTAACCATGAAATTTTAAAAGTTAAAACATTGCTTACTATGCACTAGTCAGAGTTGAAAAGAATTTCCTGAAGATTATGAATGCACTTAGCCGTGCACACACATCTTAATTACATAATTACTCGAAGCAACTACTCTAATTCATCTTGTTCATTTTACACTGTATAAAGAAACAAACTAATTATGGCTTTACTCTGAAGACAAAATACAAACCAGCGCCATATTTACTGGGTTCATTCATTTGTGTTCACTCTGCCTCTGCCTAGCCAGAAAATGAAGAAAAACACAAGTGGTCATTATAAGTGTGCGTGGTAACCGTGCTCTTGACATGTGAAAGGTATCAGTGAACCCGCCCTGCCTAAGGGCTGGAAGGCAGGCTGGTTTTCTTGTGAGAAAGTGACAGCAGCTTGCTTATCCACAAGAATAACATAGAATGGGTAATGTGGATAGGGTGAAGATTTATGTGCAGTGAGGGAAGAAAGAAGGAATTGTTAAGACAGGGCACAGGCCAATCCGATGACAAGTGAAACATTACTGTGAGCTCTAAGTCAGGCATACAGCACAATATACAAATAAAGAGCATGACAGTGGAAATATTTGAACGTCTGCTTATGAAGGCATGCACTGAACATACTAAAAGGAGCACAACATGGCCTCTACAAAAGCCTTTGCCTGAACTATAATAACATGGGATATGGGTGCCACTTACCCAAACAGGAAGGACAAATCAGTCACTCGGGGACCGAAAGAAATTGCTCGAGTGTGTAGTATTGAAAGACTGCAACCATAGATACTATCAGAGACAATAGCATGGAGCTTAGCTGGTCCAAGAGATTTAATCTAGTCTGAAGCTCACCAAGTGTGGTCCTAGATGAAGTTCATGCAGGATTAGTCATTGGTCTATAACTCAAATGATTTCTGTAAATTCTATGGCAGCTCCTAAAAATGTCTCTCTTGTTTAAGGTTCCCTGCATAAGGCATAGTTCTAGAAAAAATACAACATTGCAGCTATCAGAGCAGGCAAGCCTCAATTTATGCCCAAGGTGAGAGTTAAGGGTCCTTCCTAAGCAGAAATAAGCTTGGATGTACGTCATTGCTTGAGCAAGAACAGTGAGCAAAGCGATTAGGTGAGTCATGTGCGTGGATAATGACATTTACAAACCTGACAAGTTTACATTCAAAATAATGAAATCACTTCAATCGCTTGGATAAATATATTACTGGGTAGCACGTGTCAACTTTTATTTTAGGTAGCAATAACGTGCTTTTAAACTACTACTTGAGGATTCTGGTCAAGATGGAGGCATAGACATGCTTCAACCCCTCATGCAACCATGGAAAGAGATAACCAGATCTCAAAAACTAATAATACCCAGGACCATCAGAAAATTGAGCTGTATGGAAGTCTGACAACCAAGAATCTAAAGAAGCCACATTCATCCAGATGAATAGGAAGGGCAGAGTAGCAGAGATGGGGTGGAAAGGTGGTATATTGTGGAGAGGAGGCAGCGGCAGCAAAATGGATGGTCCCACATTCACACATGGTGGATAAAAATTGGGAGGGATATGTTGGGAGGGAGCAATCCCAGTCCCAGGCCAGACTTCACAGTCCAGGGTTGTAGCACCAGGAAGATAAACCACCATTACCTCTGGATGTAAAAACCAGAGAGGTAGCTCTGGCTGGTGTTACCTAGAATAAAGTCAGTTTTCTGGTTCACACACAATTAATTTTTATATTTTTACACATTTGTTACAGAGGCAAACCAATGCCCCCACATGCATTAGTTGATTGATTTTAGATAGATGAAGCTGTACCTCTAATTGTAAAATTCTCCCTTGATCATTTTCAATGTGTATATCATTCTTGGAATAAGATAGGGACAAAATGGAAACTATTTCCTTTTGAAACTTGGTATTTTCTGAATTTATATATCAGTAGTATTTATCCCACATTTACATGTCATTTAGTCAATTAACATTACACTTAAAAAATTCTCAGTGAGAGAACATTTATCATAAAATCCATTGATCACTATTAATTTGATTAGATTTACATTGCTTTTTCTAGGACCAAAATCATGCTTACTAACAAATAAGAATTTATTTTACACATCTATAGCAATATATTTCTTTATGTGTCTCTTTCTTTTCTTTTTTCTTTTTACAGATTTTATTAATTATTTTTAGAGAGAAGGGAAGGTTGAGAGGCAGAGAGGGAGCGAGACATCAATGTATGGTTGCCTTTCACCTGTCTCTAGCTACAAACCTGGTTGGAGACCTGGCTTGCAACCTGGTTATGTACCCTGGCTGGGAATTGAACCAGCGGCCTTTGGGTTCGCAGGCACTTCAGTGCTTATCGACTATGCCACCAGCCAGGGGATTCTATGTTTCTCTTTCTTTCTAATGAGTAGAAGATTTGATTTCTGTTGTTCTGTACTATTTTTTTCAAGAATTTTTTTGTTATTTAGCAAACAACTTTGGAAAGTATAGTGTCTCTTTCTCTACAACAAAAAGCAAGTTTGCTAAATATAATAATATAATATAATATAAATAATATTGGGTTGGCCAAAATGTTAATTTAGTTTTTTTCGTAAGATGTCTCTAGTGGCGCTTAGCTGTCTTTATGTTCATTCAAAACAATTTTGTTAGATTACATTATGACTATTGTCATATCAGCATACATTAAAAAATCTTATCAAAAGGGTGAAGTTTTGTGTAGTCATTTTAATATTAAAAATGGAAGAAAATAACACTTTTAATATATTATGCTTTATTATTTCAAGAAAGGTAAAAATGCAACTGAAAGGCAAAAGAATAAAGATCTGTGCAGTGTATGCAAAGGTGCTATGACTTATGAAATGTGTCAAAAGTGGTTTGCCAAGCTTCATGTTGGAAATTTCTGTTGTTGGGTGGACCAGTTGAAGCTGATATTAATCAAATTGAGACATTGAGAATAATCAATGTTATACCACATAGGACATAGCTGACACACTCAAAATATCCAAATAAATAAAGTTATTGGTGAAAATAAAAAAAAAATGTGTACATTATTTTACAGAAAAATACCATATAGATGTTTTGGCCAATAATAAATATACTAAACAATATAATATATAGTAATATTATATAATATATAATCCTTTTGAACAAATGGGTAGGCAGGATTACAGCTCCTTATAAAACACTTGCATTTCCTAAGCTCAGGGTTCCTCTCCTCTAATTCAGCCCCTAGCAGGTAGGATGAGTTGTTCCTTCTTTTGAGTTGGCCATTGAGAAGTAGGCTTATGGAAGTGGAACAAGAACATGCTCATATTCTAACTACTGCGATTTCTTGAATAATGAAGTCCTTTGTCTCTGACGTATGAGTCTCATGACTTCTGACAGAATCCATGAAATTACCGCAGGCTAACTTATTAGCTTTAATTAGGATAAAATCTCAGACCCTTTTTTATTCTTGGCTACATCATGAAAAAGATCAAGTACTATGGGAATACTATAAGAAGGGAAAGAGGGGACAAGGTTTTTTCTCCGTGCACATTTTCTGATTTTTTGCCCTTGGCATAAATGTGGGTTGTGCATTAAATTATTACGTTTCCTCTGTCATTATCTCTTTATTTGGTGTGTATCTGCATGTGTGTGCGCACGCAATTGCGTTTGCCTGTGTGCCTGTGTGTTTCTAAGAGAACAGGTTCCTGACAGTTGCTACAAGGATTCAGGAGCTTAGATTTTAGAAACAGCTGGCTGATTTGCTCCCACTACCACTTTGTCTAAGAGAAAAGAGAGAATCTACTAGAAGGAAAAGTATATGTTACTTTTTAACTTTAGGTCTATGGAATACTGAGGGGTATTGAAATAAGACTAGACAGGCTTCTGAACTGATCGATAAAATGAACTGTGTGCAGTCTTAGTCTGTATGTATTATAGTTTAATGAACCTGGTCAGACCGTCTCTCAAATTCTCTTTGTCTGGGATGGAATAGGGGCGGTGTGTCTTCTGAAAAAGCTGGATTAGCCCCAAACATATGGTGGGTTTTGGGGGACTATGGGAAAAGTCTTCCTGAAATAACTTATCCATTTGCTCTCAGATGCCTTGAATTCTTGATCACCAAAAGGAAATCCTTTCATCCAATGTTTGCAGTAGAGGATTAAAACTCGCATACACGGGGAAAGGAGACTCCCTGAGGAAACGACCCTGCCGCACACAGGAACAGATTCCCTGAAAGCTGGCCTTCAGTCTGAAACTGGTAGCTGGGTATAATTTTATAGAGAAGAGAGATAAGGGGTCATAATGATTTTGCTATTTAAGATAGTTATCACTAACCTAATCCAAGGCTCGCGAGTAAATTTTATTTTGCACGCAAACCCTACTTAATTATTAGCAGGTTCCTAGAGGGCTGTTCATGAAGATTTTCTAGGGCATAGCCACATTCAGTGAAATAGTTCTGATGTCAGCGGCCCACGACTGCCGAAAGTATCTATAGAGAGTTGGTACTCTCAGGTTGGATATTTGGAATCTCTGACCTACATTATTAGTTGCACATGGATTACTAAAAGTACACGTCTATTTAGGCTCTAATAGTGCAGAGTGGAGAGGAACTCATTTCTTCCTCTTCAAGTGCCCCTTCCCCAGTCCATGCCCACGGTTGCAGCTTCTGAATTGAGAATCCAGGTTCCAGATAAACCAGAAGGTCCTAGGTATTGGATAACTGATAAATTCTGGTGTGTCAAATGAGCCAGCAAGAATCTACTAGTACCTGGTTAAACTAGCTAACGCTGTAACTGTTAAAAATATTTTGCCACAAGTGACAGAAATTCAACTTGGATCACATTAAGCCAAAGGAGGAAACGAATGGCTTGTGTTACCAAATTACAAGAAGGACGGGAGTGAGGCCTTGGAGGTTGTTAGAACCATGGATTTAAACACTGTCACCTTAGTTTCTTACTGCTGCCAATGTTTGCTTCTCTGCTTAATTTTTATAGAAAACATTCTCTTTGATGTTGGCACCAAGATACCAGGAGCTTCTGGGTTATCTTATGTCTTGCTGTTACACAGGAAGGGACACTCATTTGTTAGTCCCAATGTTAAAAAAATGACAGAGAGCCAAAGACTTTGCACAGTATCATGGTATCCTATGATTGACTTTTGTGGCTCAAGGATGTCCCTGGTGATAGCTGTGGGCAGAGAGGTATGTCTGTAAGAATGCGTTAGTTCCCTCTTCCACAAAGTTGAAAGCAATCTTTCCCAGACAGGGAAAGAATTTCCCACTGATTTGATTGCTGGCTTGTCCAAACCAGTTAACTGTCCCAATAATTCCTAGAGTCCATCAACAATTTTGATGAGAAGGAACCTTACCTGAAAAAGTTGTATTTTATTTCTTTAAGACTAAAAATATTTATGCTAATTTTCTTATTGAAAAATTTAGTAGCTTTCTATCATCTACAGGGAAGTGTTATCATGGCTTAAATGGTTCTTCCCAATCTTTTTTCTATCTTGTCTTTTCATCTTATTTCCTAGTGTTTCTTATTACATTCCATGGATCTACTTTTTCTCTGTAGATTTGTTTATTCTGGACATTTCATATAAATAGATAAATATGGGTGGTCTTTGTAACCTGCTTCTTTGACTTGGAATGTTTTTGAGGTTTATCCACATTCTAAAATGTATCAGTACTTTACTCCTTTTTTTCTGGTTGAATAATAGTTAATTGCATGGCTATAACACATTTTATTTATACACTTATCAGTGGATGGACTTTTGGACTATTTCCACTTTTTGACTATTATAAAGAAAGCTGCTATGAATATTCGTGTACAAGGTTTGTGTGTATGGTATGTATGTTTATGTGTGGATATATATTTTCATTTTTCTTGGGTAAATACCTAGAAGTAGAATTTCTGGATAATGTGGTAATTCTATGTTTAACTTTTAAAGAAACTATCAAAAAGTTTTTCCAATCTGGCTGCACCATTTTATATTCCAGAAATGTATGGGGGTTACAATTTCTATAAAGCTTACATTGTATATTAATAATTATTTACATATCTCTCTCCCAGTAGACTGAAGACTGAGCTCTATTTTAAGCTGGTTTTCATTTGTCTCTCCATAGTCAGGATTCTCTACTAATATAAAAAATAGAAGACAGAAGGAAGACTGAGTTTGAATATAATTTGATGAATAACAAATAATCTATGATATTTTGTTGTTTTTCTTGGACTAATTGTTTTGACATTTTAAATAGGTAGCCTGATTTCCACACATATTATTATCAGTGCTTAATATTTAAAAATAATGCATTATCACTGTTTTCTTAAGATTATGCCTAAGGTGCCATGAGGATATGATATTGCAGTATTATTTCTAAATATAAAAAGTTAATCATATCCAAATGGCTATGTCTCTAGCAGTGATTCCATTAAAAGAAGGCCAAATATTTGTTCATCAAAGATTATGAGGAAGGGATGCATAAAAACTAAAAATATATAGTTTAAACTCAAAATAATTTAAACTAAAAATAAAACTATAAAATGTATAATATTTTTCTCAAAGCTATTAAATGATATTCTCTTGCACAGTATATGTTGAGTTGGCCTTTTCTGTTTTATATAAAAATTTCAAGATATACATAGATGGTATGAGTCACATATTGCTTCAGAGAAGTGACTTTATAATATCAACAATTCCACACTCAATATTCATCTTGAAAGAGGCATGTGTGACTCTAAAGCTTTTCTGTCCAACACCCAGACTTCAGTTAATCACTGGCATTTGTTGATCACTGTCCAGCTAATAGTGCTTTTATAAGAACTTTGGACTTTAAAATATTTCCAAATGTTTTTACATTGTAATTGCTGAATAGTCATTACAAAGCTCCAGTTGGCTTATACTGGACATACACCAGGAAGTCTCCTTGCTGCTTGACAAGGATTTCTCCTAATGAGCTCACTACTTGTGTTGTTGACTTTAACAAATGTACATTTAACTTTACAGGTTTGATATAGCCAAACCCATCACCTATACACAGACATGCTCTTGAAAGGAAATCTTCAGTGTGATTATACAAAATTCCAGCACAAGTATGTCAGATTTTCAGAATCAGTATTTTTTATAGGTCTGACATGGGAATGACCTAAAACAAGTATATTAGTTTCAAAATACAATTTGTATATGCTATGTTTATATTCATACAATACAGAATGAGTTCAGATAGTTTTGTTTTATTCTAAATGTAGTGAGAATGCCTGTTAGTTTGCAGCTACTGCCTAGAGTCCTGCCTTTTAGCAGATTTGACACTTAAAATGGGGTTAGGGGGGTGTTTTAGACAAATATTCTTGAAATATGATTTTATCAAAATTCCTTCAAATGGTCATTTCCTTTAATTATATTGTGTTTGTGAATTGCATAGTTATCATATTTTGTAGAGCCAAAAATAAGATTAGCCATAAAAGAGTACTGTAAGGGTCATACAATTCATATTTGAATTTTATGGGTAAGAAAATACTATTTATCTTTTAAGGTTTTCCTTTCAATAAGAATTCAAAGTCAAATTGTGAAAGAGCATTTAACACAAAACATCTATTGAAATAAATAATTTCTGTTTTATTTTCAGTTGTAGTGCTATATTATTGTCCACAGGTGACCTCTAAAGAAATGGATTATGAATCTTTATTCCTGCAATCTATTTTGATTAATTTACAATTGCTCTGTTTCATGAGTTTATAATGTAAATAGAGGTAGACGTCTCAGTTTGCAATTCATAAAAAGATAGCTTGATGCTAATTCAATTATTAGGAATTCAGTTTTGACTCAGTTGTCGCATAGAGAAGCTTAGGTTTGGTGATTTTACTTCACTATAAAACTTTCCATTTGCCATTGTTATTTGTGTATTATTTTTTGCATATTCTCCACACATATAAAATGGCTATTATCCATAAAATTTCAGGAAGGTTAATATACAAAAATTTAAAAATGCAAGTGTCAAATAAAAATTGTGTGGTGAGCACTGAGTACTTCCATGTAAAATTTGTCTTGAGCTTGGTCAACCTTTTATAATTATTCAATCTTTTTTCTTACAATGAAAAAATTAGTATTTTGTATATTGATCTGTTCACTGATCGGATATTCACCAGAGGCTTCTGGTGCCCCAAACATTAATGTAGGCACTGGAAATATTGCGGTGAATCAAGGGGGCCAGGCCTCGGCTCTCATGGAGCCTAAAGGCTAAAGGGTGAAACAGCCAGACCCTTACCTGCGTAGTAAAATGTAAACATCAGCCCCAGCTGCAAACCAAAAAGTTGCAGGTTCAATGCCCAGTCAGAGCACACACCTGGGTTGCAGGCCAGATTCCCAGTTGGAGGCACATGAGAGGCGGCCACACATTGATATGTCTCTCTCTTTATTTCTCCCCTTTTCTCTCTCTAAAAACAAATAAATAAAAGAAAAAAAAAATCAAAGTGCTACAAAGACCAAACAAGGTAATGTGGAAAAGGAGATTTGGGGGTGCTTCATGAAACGGGACCTTTGAGAATGGCTAGTTGATGACATTTGAGCTGAACCTTCAATACTGAAAGCCTGAAAAGACCTTAAAAATCTCCTTCCAGGCAAAGGAAACAGCAAGGCAAAAATTCTATGCCTGGGATTTACCGTTTGCATTTACTGATCTCAGGTTCTTTATGCAAACACGTTCCCATGCTAACAGGATTTAATAGTGTCTGTTCTTCACTAATTTTACTCAGAGGGTTTTGCAGTTTGGAGGAAGAATCAATGGGTGAACCTTCCCTATATTTGATGTGCAGAGATAACATACTGTGTTTTTACTGGTGCAATTAGCAGTGTGGGTTGAACTTTCTTCTGTTTCCAACACTAAATCCCCTCTTGGGATTAGTGGTGCTGAGAGCCATCCTACAGAGGACGGTGGGAGGGAATGGCATCTGGGAGGGAGAAGCCAAACCAAAACTGCCAGCCTCTGGTCTAAAACGCCAGCAGCAGCAGCAGCCACGTTCCAGCTTTTGCATTGTAAGGAAAATTGATGAGTTTACTTTATTTCCTGATACGTCAGTGTTATCCTTGCTGAATTGTCATTTTCATTTCTGTCCTGAGGGCCACACAGATTCATGAATACTTTAAAAACAGGGATTTTTGACAGCTGTTTTCAAATTGTCCTTTGTGCTTGGTAAAAGCACAGAAAACAATGTGCTTATTATAAGGCAGTGTTACACAGAGGCACTCATACATATATACACATAGATGCATATGTATATACGTGCATATTTATATCAAAACCACTGAAGTCAACTCACTACCATATGAAACAAAATTAAAGTGATACATCCCACAAAAGTCAAACCTACCCAGATATTTACACACACACCCTCAAGCTCACACTCACACACAACCAGTCTGCCCCCAGAAGAAACAGGACTGGCGAGGTCCAAGTGCTTATCTGAGGCTGCCCATACCCGTAGGTTTAGTCTGAGAACAGAACCTAGCATTTGCCAATTGCCAATTCAGCTCCGAGCTCCCTTTTTGGGAAAACAGCAGGCCAGTTAGAAGTACCTGCACAGGCAATGGCCTTCTGCATTCTTTTTTTTTTTAACTCTCCTGATTTGATTATTTTACTTGCTATAGTAGTTTCAGCAGGCAGTTAGAAAAAGGGGAGCCAGGTAAAAATGAACGGGTAGTGGGTGGCTCTGCGGCTGAATTGGTGAGGAACTAGGTATTGATGATGTATAAAGGCAAAGAAGTCCCTGGCTTAATGGGTGCCCAGTGCTGCTGGTAACTCTGACCTTCTTGTTTCTCTGTTGGAAACAGGTCAGAATGGACTTTTCCCATTTTCAAAGGGATAATGTTTGAAACGTTGAACTTTGAAATCTTATTTTATATCTCTTTATTGTTACAGCTCTTCCCATCATGGTTGTGAAAATTGTCCCATAATACCAAGCTTTTCTGTGTGTTTTCTTATCTTGAAGAGTAGTAACTAATAATGATAATTTTTTCCACTTGCTTATTGCTCTACTATGACCAATTTTACCTAATCATTAGCCACTCTTTTTCATGCAAAATGCTTTGAAACACCATTAGTCATAAACTAGTTATCCTACTTCATACCAAGGCTGTTGTGACTGTTTTTGAATATTGCCTGAAACATTTCTTAAAATTCAAATAAGGCTAGCCAGCACCATTGTTCCCGTCAACTCTTATACTGAGATTCTTTTGTCAGCCTCCTACACTTTAATGTGGCTGGTAACTGGCAAATTGTAAGAGGTAATATATATATATTAAATGCTTTGTGTGGAGAACCTGAAAGGACAGTGCATGCATTTCAAATGTCATATCCTTGCAGAGTACTGTTCACTCATAGAGTTCCCTACTCTAGGTGATTATGTGCACATCTAGGACAATGTAAACTCAGCTATAAACTGTAAACTCCTAGAGAAAGGGACTGGGTAATTCATCACTCATGCCTGGTGCATAGCCCAGAGCCTGACCCAAGTGCAGATTCCTAGTGCAGTGTTTATATGATTCATATTCGTACATGTCCTATCTCTCTTCTGATGAAACAACTTTAATCAATCCAAGTAAGTGTATCTTTGCAAGTGAAGTATCTCATAAAATCAATGACCTGATGTATAATTTTGTGTATGTTTTCCACTTTTTGTAGCTGAATCAATGCGCATGATACATAAACACTAAGGTGAGGTGATGCTTTTCTCAGCCCTTTGGTTCCAGAGGGTCCGCAAGGCACAGCTATACTTAATGACTCTGATTGGAGCTCTAAAATAATTGGTAGAAGACCACAAATATGGTTCCCATCACCCTGAATACCTTCCAGAACTCACCTCATGGGCAACTTTTCAGCCCTGATCCTCCCCCGACTTTCCCCACCAGCCAGAGCCTCCTTGTTTCATTCAGACTAATTTTACAAAGAAAATACTCGGAATCAATTGGTAAGTGATTACAAGTCATTAGCTTCTTGCTGAGCTAATTAGAAGTCATTAACTTTAAAAGGACACCAAATACCTTTGCCTTGCGTTTCTGAACCCAGTTTGAGGCTGTCCAGGAACGGGAACATCTTACCAGAATATATTTAAAATGGAGTAAGAGGTTAATTCCTGAAAAGCCCCAGGCATGTCACAAAATAAATAAATGAGCATACAATACCCAAAACTCACTTTTTTGAAAAATGGGACCTCCCATTGAGCTGGACTCCAGCCCAAAAGACTGTTGGATCCATTCCTGTAATCCAAAGTAATTTTCCCGTGGGCAAGCGGACACTGGAGCTCCAGTGCCCTTGACCTAGAAGTGGCTTGGCCCCTGGAGCGCTGTAGTACTGTCAGGCATTACCTGCAGAGCACACACGCACGCACACATACATGTGCACAGGCACACACACACTTACACGGGTGCACATACACACCTAATGACTTGATTCCATGAGAATAAAAGTCAGAATAAAGCTGAAGATGGAAACTCAACCTTTAGAAAATAGTGGTCTTCTTCTAAGTGCTTAAGTCTTATATAGTTATATATAACATATAGTTATTACTAGCATAGTAAAGCTAACTTTGTTAGGCATTCACTGGGCATTTAAATGATTATATCTAACAGTTCTGCATTAGTATTAATGTTTATATGCTTAGGAAGCTATCGATCCCAATAGACAGTTTGTATGAAAGTACGATAGGGAGATTTGAAATTGTAATGATTTCGGACTGCAAACCACGTTATGAGAATTCCTAATATTGGTTAGAACTTACCTAAATTTAGAATTTTGAATCTCGTTCTTACTCAACATGTGGTCCTTGAATAATGTTCTTTTGCTCGTTGTCATTTCATAATAATGTTGATGAGAAAAATGTAATTGATTTCCAGCAGTACCATTGTGTCAAGTTTCATATTCTCCCATGAATTATGTGGGTTTTTTCCAGGTACTCCGGTTTCCTCCCACATTCCACAGATGTGCACATGAGGCAAACTGGAGTGTCTACATTGTCCACATGAGTGGGGCTGTGGGTGTGAGTGGTCCAGCAATAGAAGGGTGCATCCCTCCTTGGACCCTGAGCTGCCAGGATCCTGGCCACCCAGGAACCTGAACTGGAATAAGCATGTTGGAAAAGAAGTATCTTACTTGTTTTTATGTGTCTTTCTTAAATGTATGTATAATTCACATTTATTTCAGTGTTTAATATTAAAAGTATTTTGGATTTTTATTTAGAAGTTTGGTGATGTTTTTGTAACTCAAAAAATATGTCTTAGGATCTTAATTCTTGTTTCTTAGTTCTTTCTACCATATACATAATATAAATAATATATAATATACATATATATTACTGAGCCATTTTAAAACAGGTATAATTTATCCCTGATATCAATATGTATGAAACTAGCAAACCACATGTTTACTGTGACTATAATTTGTAGAGAGGTAAAAAGGTTGCATTTTAATCTAGCCTTATTGATAATGGTTTATATGATTGTCCTCATTCCCCATTTACTTGTCACGCTCTTAGTGACCATTGATGATTTACACACTTGATTGTATGTTACCTAATTGGCATTGTTCTTAAACTACTGTGTAAACTTAAGTGAATAATTTAACCAATCTTCATTTAGAATTAATAATGAAACCAGCCTTATCTCCCATAAAATAAGTTGTTTCGAGTGTATCATGGAAATATGTATGCAAGAGTACTTGAAAGTAAAGATAAAAACTTGAAAGTAATACTATCAAAAACATCAAATGCTCAGGAAGAAATTGAACAATTGATATTCAGTTTCTATACTGAAATTTATAAAACATTGAAAGAACTTAAAGATCAAAGATGACCAAAATGGTAATTTTGCCCACAATGATTCTTTGCTTTGACTATGATCCCAGTCAAATCATGGCAAGAATTGCAAAAATTGAAAAAAACCCTTAAAAATGTATATGGAAATACAGAACACTAAACACTACCAAGAGAAGCTTAATTTTATTATTATTATTTTATTACTCAACATTAATTTTATAAAATGTTGCTTAAGTTATAAAAATTATTTAAATATTTTAAATTTGTGATTAAAATTGTAAACATATGTGATACATAACTTAATTTAAATTAAATTAAAATGCACATCTTTCATTTAAGGTGTACAGGTCAATGAGTTTTTACATGTAAGTAGGCATTCTCAAGTATAAAATATATGGTAGTTTCAAAAATCAAGATAACTCCTCTCTGTCCCTATTTGGTCACATATGCTAAGCAAAATTGCCTTTCTAACTGCTATCACCATAACATAGATTTGTCTCTTCCTGGACTACATGTAAATGAAATCATATGGACTATATTCTTTTGTGTCTGAATACTTTTACTCAGCATGGTACCTGAGATTTATATATGTTGCATATAGCAGTGGTTCATTGTTTTATATTGCTATGTGGTATTTCATTGCATGAATTTATTACATTTTATGTATACATTCTACTGTTAATAAACATTGAAATATTTTCCAGTATATACTTAAGACTAGAATTCTAGGAGATAGTGTAAATATATGGTAAACATGATCAGAATCTGTCAAACATTTTTTAAGTGCTTACAATTCTGTCTCCAACCAAAAATATGTGAGATTTGCTCTCTAAATTCTTGCTGGTATTTGGTTTTGGTCTTTATAACTTAAGCCATCTGGTGGGTACATATTGGTATCTCATTATGATTTTAATTTACTTTCCTTCATGAGGAATGATATTAAGCACCTTTGCATATGGAAATTCTCTCTCACTGTATTAATGCATCAACCTCTTATTGGTCAACCAGTTTTCATTTTGCCTTTCCTTCCTTCAATGTAACCTCTAGACAACTAAATAAAAGATCAGATTATCATTGACAGAGGACATGCTGACCTGAAGTCTACGTGTAGCAGCAAAGAAAGAGAGAACCGTTCAGATTATGAATCTATTTCGGACTTGCTGATAGGTTGGAAGTGAGTGAAAAAAAAGAGAATAATCAATGATGCTCCTACAATGTGGGTTTGAGCTACCAGATGGGTGGTAGTGTAATTTACTGAGATGGTGGAAAGTAAGGAAGGTGGGTAGGTGGTCTTTTAAAGTTTGAACTGAGACCAAAAAGATACATTATTCAACAAGAGATATGTGCATCTGAAAGTCAGAGAAGTTAGGGCTACAGAATCATTAACACAGAGATATCTGGCCTTATAATTCACAGGTTGAGAGAAATAGGCTAAATTATGTCTAAGAACAGAAGACAGAAGACTGAGCTTTCACTGGCAGAGGGTCATGTCTGAGGATCCAAGAGGATAAGATGTTTTAAGAACAAGGAAAGAGAAGGGATCTTTGGATTTGGCATCCTTGACCCTCAAATGAGCCATTTTCATGGAGTGGAGAAGACAGACCCCACTAGGTGGAAACTGAGAGGAAAGACAGCAGATAGCAGGCACAGACAAGAATGTTGACGCATTTTGTTCTGAAAGGAAGTAGAGAAATGAGATAGTAGCTGGAGCAGGGTTTGGAGCAGGGTTCCCTAATTTTTATGGTGGGAGATCTATGAACATTCCAATGTTAAAGAACTTATTGACTAGAATAGGGCAGTAAGAAAGAAGAGCAAAACAGGCCTGCCGTTCAAGTTGGATGGCTTCATGGCTTCAACAACAGTGATCTTACCGGTCTCAAAAAGGTTGTGTGAAATCAGGCAATGAAAGCTAAGTTCAGCTGACCTAAATTTGCCCTTAGAAGTCTTTTTAAAATCCTATTATACTGAGTCTCCTCAGTCTTTCAGAATTTATTGTCAAGCTCTTTTCTTTTTACTAACAAACTTGAGATCAAGGATTTAGTTCCAGAAAAATAACCATGGACACAGAAGTTTTAGGAAGTATCAGTAAGGGTAAGACTGGGGGAAGAAGGGCAGAGGGTCATTTAACTCTGTCTAGTGGGATGTATAGAAGGCAGGGGAAAGGCTGGCGATTGGGTTTAGGAAAAATCAAATTTTCAGTAAATTAAGGAAAATGAAAATTAAGTTGCAAAGGAAACCGGACGGTGAGTGGGAGGAAATTGCCTGTTGGAAGAACTGTAGGCACCATGTGTAGAAGAAGAAGGAGATAGCGAAAGGGAGAGGATGCAAATTCAATGAGTCATTATCACCAAACGAGTGCATACTAAAATAAGCATGCTAACCTTTTGGTCTACTTAGACTCCTTACTTCTCACTGAAAATGTTCAAAAAAGGCCCACATCCTCAAGTGAAAATGGAAAGCAATGTTCTACAGCTATTTAAAAAATTCCAAGTGTTTTCCTCTTCCTGAACAATGATGATTTAGGGAGCAGGCAGACAATAAAATTCCAAAATTGAGAATCACGTGGTGTAATCAAAAATGGACTTGAGCTGTGAGTCACATTTCAGTTCTACTACAAACAAACTATAACCTTGTAGGTTTGGGTTTTCTCATCGATTATGTGAGTGAACTAGAATAAGCCTTTTCCAAGGTCTCATTCAAACTCAAAATACCCTGATTCTATAATAACTTATATTTTCATTTTTGAAGGTGGGTCCAAAGATGGGTGAAAAATATGAAGGAATCACCTTTTCTTGCCTAAAGGTATATGACATGGATGAATCAGGACAGAATTTCCTAATTCTTAACTTACATTGGGTCCCTGGATCTGTGACTGAAACTGTTTTTTTTTTTTTTTTTTTTTTTTGTGGTTGTCTTATGATGAGTAGCATGTGTGGGCTAGCATGAAGGGATTTCATTTTCTGAGAGTTTGGAGACATTACCTGATTATTTAATACTCCTTGGACTGATACTGAAACAAGATAATGGTAACCTGGTATTTGTCACTATTCAAATCTTACTTCAAGTGCTCAGTGTAATCCTCATAATCTTAGCAAAGAGTTACAGTAAAGATCAAGCTAACACCTGACAACTGTTCAACATTTCATTTGTTTTTAAAGCACAAAGCAAACATTCAGCATTGAATTATTGCCTTAATCCTCGTGGATCACTGTAGTCACAGGCAAGCTAGATGAAAGTCAGCAATGCTCTCAATACCATAGGCCTAGACAGATTGTGCCAATCTGATATTTAATAACATACCTTTCAGACTGCACACAACCTTTCATGTATGAGCTTTGAAAAAGCTAACTTGTAGATAGATCCCTTAGTCACTCAGTAAAAGTAACTAGGAAGAATATACCAGACCCAGATTATTAAGTATTCATCTGGGACTCTCATCTACTGAACAGTGAAATTCCCAAGGATTTATTTTGACTCCAACATAGGTTTTTAGCAATTATTTCAGAGCTAGCTACACTTAGCCCCAAGTAGACCAAATAACTGTCATGGCCCAGAAGGGAGCATAGAAAGGAAATATTAGAAAGGAAACCTTTCAATTTTCACATCCTAATCACAGCAGTCAGATCTCTAGAAAAGTTTCTATAAAAGGAGTTTTGTATTTCTTCAGATCCTTTCGGGCAAATAACCCCAGGGCTCTCTGATTTCTGCATCAACATTTCTTTAGCCGCTGTGAAATGTGCAGTCTTGTAACCAGCCCAAGTAGAGTTGCAGTGGCTTCTCTGTCATGAAAGAAGCTTTCATTTGTAAAACAAAATGTAAATCTTGGACTTGGGAGTGTGCAGGACATCCAGCTCACAGCCCTTAAAATTTCCCCTCCATGGTGAAGATTTTCCACGCTTGTGTTCAAGCACCCAAATGAAACAAAGGTCGCACTTCATTTTACTCTGTGACACCAAGTTGTGGAATTACTTCAATATGCTTTGAGAATGAAAGGAAGGAAATTTGAGCTCTTTTTCTTTTTTCTATCTGCTCCTGTGGGCTGATCTCTTAGTCCAGTGAACTGGGCCTTGAAACAGAATTCAGATAACTTCAGGAGTGAAGGTATTGTGATATTAAGTACCTACATGAAATTGGCATACGGCAAAATGACATCTAGTTTGCATTAAAGTGTTTGTAGTGAACTAAAGTATCGTTGGAATCAAATTGCTCCAGAGAGAATGGTCTAATTTGGTGACTTTCCCATTATTGTCTGGGTTGATCATAAATGAATAAGTTGTGCTTATGACAGCCAATATGAGATAATGTATTTTTGTACAGGTTTACATTAATTTTAGACAAAGAAGTCTCTACAATTATTCCAATCTGCTTTAAACTTTTCAGAGTGATATTTCTGCCTCTTCCTTTTCTTTCATTTGCTGGAACATTGCTGGGTTTAGTTTTCTCCCAAAATATGGATTTATAATAATCAAAGTTTTTGATGTGTTTATTATACAACTCACAATGAATTAATGAATACATTTATGGCAAAAGGAACAGTAAATTGATCATACATATGTTGGCATTTTAATCAATTAAAGCATATATATTAGTCTGCAATAGTCCATTATATAACAGAAATTACTCACAAATTATGAAGTACAGGGCTTTCAAAATTTATCATCCCCAGTAAATAAAATCAGCACTGAGCATATGTTTTCCTTATAATTATCATTTAATAGTAATTGTGGGTCTTATTTTAAAAGAGTTTTGGCAGCATAATTTGATGCAGAAGTTGACATACTTTGTTTATTGGCAAGTTCTCTCTCGTTTCTTTCCTGTATTGCTGTATTTTTTAAAACAAATCTGTCAGTATTCACAAAATTAAATAAATCAGAGCAGGAAAAATCTTCCTGGGTAATCGACGCTTTCCTCTGACTCACGCCAAATTACTGTCTCTGGCTTTTTTTTTTTTTTTTTTATTGTTTGGCCGGGTTTTACCACAACACTAAGAGCAACGCATGTGACAGCTCTCACCTGTTTCCATACTCAGGTCTATCCAGGATTTCCCAGTTAAAACATGAATACTTTTCATTTTTCTGTTTTGTTTCTCATCACGTATCTTTCCAAATTGGACTCTGTTAAAATTACATCTAGTAAGTTTGCTTGCTTTTCAGTTTTCAAGTTCACAAATGCCACCGAAGAAATCTGTGTCAGCCTGTACTTCTAGGAAGTTCATTCACCAGACTTGGTAAGATTCATAGAACCATGGTCAGGTGCCTGCATCCTTTCTGGAGCAAAGTGGAACAGAATGCAAAAATAGATAAAGCATTTACATCTCTAATGGGAACCAAACTTGTGGAATCCATTACCTAATTCCTCTCTTTTTTTCTCCCATGTCCCCTCTTCCCAAACCTATGCTGATGTCACATTGACATTTATGCTACTTGGATTCCTCTCTCAAGTTTCCATGAGTTTGCACTCTTTTCTGTCTTAAGATGGTCTTTCTTTTATTATTTTAAAAATATTTTTTATTCATTTTTAATAGCTTTACTGATGTAGAATTGATACATAATAAACTGCATCTTTAATGTAAACAATTTGATGAGTTTTTACTTTTCAATTTTATTGACATATAGTTGACAGAGAATGTGTAACTATAAGCTGTACACCCTATTGATATATATATACACACACACACACACACATATACATATATATATATATATATATATGTATATATATATATATATAATTAATCACCACAATGAGGCTGGTTAACATCCATCACCTTGCATGGATGCTTTTTATTTCTTTTGATTGCCTAATTTCTCTGGCTAGGCTTTCCAGTATTGCGCTAACTGGGATTGGTAGGAGTGGACACCCTTGTTCTGTTCCTGGTTTTAGAGAAAAAGCTTCCGATCTTTCACCATTAAGTATATGTTAGCTGTGGACTTGGCATACATGGCTCTTATTATGTTGAGATGTCTTCCCTCAATACCTAAATTGTTGAGAGTTTTTTTAAAAATCATGAACGGATGTTGGATTTTGTCAAATGCTTTTTCTGTATGGTCATATGATTATTATCTTTCATTCTGTTAATGTGGTGCCTCACATGCCAGGGATAAATCCCACTTGATTATAGTGTGTGGTCCTTTTAACATGCTGTTAAATTCAGTTTACTAGAATTTGTTGAGAATTTTTGCATCTTATATTCATCAAACCTATAGTTTTCTTTCCTTGTCGCCCCCTTGTCTGTCATGCTGGCTTCTTAAAATGAGTTTGTGAGTAGTCCCTCCTATTTAATTTTTTTTTTTTGGAAGAGTTTGAAAAGCAATGGCATTAATTTTTCTTTAAATGTTTAGTAGAATTCTACAGTGAAGTTATCTGGTCTAAGCTTTTCTGTTGGTAGGTTTATGATTACTGTTTGAGTCTCCTTGTTACTGGTCTGTTCAGATTTTCTATTTGCATCATGATCCAGTTTTGGCAGTCAATATATTTCTAGAAATTTATCCATTTCTCTTAGGTTGTCTAATTTGTTGTTTAATTGTTCATAGTGGTCTCATATGATTCTTTGAATTTCTGTGATATCAATTGTAATGTTTTCTTTTTCATTTATAATTTTATTTATTTAGGTCAGATTTCTTTTTTTCTTGGTTACTCCAGCTAAAAGTTTATCTCTTTTTTTTAAAAGATTTTATTCATTATTTTCAGAGAGGAGGGCAGGGGGAGAGGAAGAAAAGGAGAGAAACATCAGTGTATGGTTGCCTTTCACCTGTCTCCAGCTAAGGACCTGGCTGGAGTCCTGGCTTGCAACCTGGTCATGTGCCCTGGCTGGAAATCAAACCAGTGACCTTTGGGTTTGCAGGCCAGCACCTATCCACTGAGCCACCAGCCAGCACCTAAGTTTATCTATTTTGTTTATCTTTTCAAAGAACCAACTTTTAGTTTTGTTAATCTTTTCTATCATTTTTCTGTTCTCTATTTTATTTGTTTCTTCTCTGATTATTATTTTCCTTTTTCTGCTAACTTTGGCACAAAGACAAGTGAAGATGCAAATAAAAGCTCATTGACTTAAGACCCTTTTTCACTTTGTTAATAGGACATGTGATTTTTCTCTTCATTCACTTGAATACCACCTTGTAGAGGTGTTATGTGGTTGTGTCTGTGTGCATTTATAGTTCATATGTGTGTGCACATATATGTGCAATGTATTGTATGTAGGTGGGAAGGTAGCATGAGCTACAAGCCACATGACTGGTGAGGTTGCTAAGAAATTGCTGTTTAAATACTAGAAGAATGACAGTTACTGTCAATGGACAAGTGAAAGTATTTTTTCTTCTACTTCCCAGTTGGATGGTAGTGTGGAGGAAAGATTAGACCTGTGTTTTGAAGAGCTAATACAAATTTTTTAAAATATGCCAATAGCTTATATAATTATTATATGTTAAATGATAGTATTTTAGATAAATTATAACAAATTAAGCATTTTTTCTTCTTTAATATTTATTTTACTCTGGAATACTATTTATGTGAAATATATCATGGAAATGGTGTATTACAGAACTCACTTTTGTGAAAGTTGTCCTAGAGACAGTGCCAAACCCATAGTAAAAACTGAATTTGGATTTTTAGAGTAACTCTTCGAAATCCAATATGTACTTTAAATATGTGTAAAGATATGTTTGTGTGTAAGTGTATTTTTGCATGTGTTTGGTAATATTGCAATGCATATTACTTAAAACAGTAATTCTTTAAATTAATTAATGTAGGCATTTTGAAACAGTGAAATGAAAAACTGTATTAATATGATTTGAGAAGCTGACAGAGGGAGTAATTAAATGGTTAATTGTCTGAATGTGAAAGAAAGAAAAAAAAAAAAAAAAACATTGGTGGCTACAGAGTACACAGGGGAATGTTAAGAATAAAAGAAATGGAGAAGCCAAAAAACTTACATGTATGACACATGGACATGAACTACAGGGGCCATTGCTGGAGGAAATGGAATACTGGGTGGAGTGGGGCAAAGGGGGAAAATTGGGACAACTGTAATAGCAAAATAAATAATATGTATTTAAGAAAAAAATAAAGATTAGACCTGTTACAGAAAATAGAAAAGCAACATTTTCCTTCCAGATATGAATAGTCCGTGTGCAATATCCTTCTCCCCTGAGGGTGAATACGCAAACTATTTTAGGAAAGAGGAGTAAAATTATATTAAAAAATTTGAATGTGTCTTTTTATAAACATGCAATCCATTTGGAGTACCACTCCCATTCCATTTTCTGTCGTGGTATTGATGTCCCTTCTATAGAAATGGTTGTCAGCGCCTGTGGGGGGTGGCAGGGTGGAGGAGGACAGGTCTCTGTGGGTGTCTGTTTGGCTGCCCCTGCTGTGTGGATTCACATGACTTCCCCAGCCTCAGTCTTCCTTTAGGGTCAATGGCGCTTTGAAGGAGACAATTTGAATAAAACAAGGTCCTTTTGCTAGAGAATTGCATACCTTAGTAGGGGAAATAAGACAGGCAGGGATACAGCTATAAAGTAAGAAAGTGAGGCAGATGTGACAGCTGCCAGTGATCAGAGCAAAGGAAGTAGATGTCTCAGGCAAGGAGATGGGGTCCCATTGAATGTATTTCCCTTTAAGTTACATCCCTAGCACTGTGCCAGTGTGTACAGGGGCAGAAATGATCAAGGATGATTTCTAAGGTCAGATGATGTAATGAAAGCTTTAAAAGAATTAGTAAGACAGTTATTTTGTTTTCACAGCAATATAGAGAAACCAGGTTTTCCCAGTTTTTCCATGTTTGATTCTACATGGTTCAGGATAAATGGGTTTTCTTTGGGCTTTGACTTTGATCTTATTCTCTATTCTTTCTATTCCTGCTGACCTATGCAGCTAACTGCTAAGTTATCTCTGACCCGCACGGCCTGTGGCTCACTTCTGAAAAAGACTGGCATTTAGAGACCAGCATCAAAGCCATCGGCTTCTCTCCAAGGAGAGGTGGCAAGCTAGCTGGTGGCTGGACTTTTTAACCCCGGGATTCTCATAGTCATATAATTTTTATTTTGGGGATACTACATGGATATTTCAAAAGCAGGCTCAGTTCTTTCTAGGAGTCATAATATACAGCATTGCTCTTTCTGTGAGAAAGTAAGCTAATCCTCTTGGGGAAGCTGTGGGAATAATAGCCACAGTGTTATAACTAATCTACTTTAAAAGCCTGATTCTTAAAAGTTGCATTTTGCAGTTGTCGAAGAATATAATTTTCACAGCTGAAGCGCTGAGGGTAAAGAGGCCCACAGGGTATTTAAGAGATTAGACCCTGTATTTTATCAGGACATATTTTCCCCATGATTTCATAGCCTTCTCCTCATAGAAGGGGGAAAAAAGTGTTTCCCTCCACTCTCTCCTCCTTCTTGCTCTTATAATTGTACTCAGAGTTCTTGGGGGAGAAGAAGAAGTTTCAAAGAGGCTCAGGCAGCCCCCCGCCCCCATTTAAAGCGTGTAGTATATTTGTGGCTGAACTAATGTCTTGGCACAAGGCCCAGTGGAAATTGGAAATTCAGCACCAGAGGGCAGCGGGTCCCAGTAGTTGCTTCGCATAACTCTTCGTGGCTTCTTCAGGAAGCTAGAATAGGCCTTCCCGTCAGGCCAGGAGGTTATTAGATCTCCAGGAGGCTCCTTCCGGCTACATGCCATGAATACTATTCTGTCAACACCAACGTCATCTGATTCCGCTCAAATTGAATTACTCTTAGCAGTTTTACAGCTGTCTTACAGCATTTGACAATGACCAAGAAACGCATCTTGGCACCAATGGGAATTCTTCACTGGGCCGATTTATGTCTACCAAGTGTGAGAAGTAAGTGAAATAGCAGCGTCACTATTTCAATGGGTAAAGTTTACAAAATAAATCGTGAGATTTTTCTTTCGAATTCTGGGGCTGATTTTTTTATACCACCCACACCCCTCTACCACTACCTTTATAGCTCTGGTGGCTATAAATAAGTTGCAGGAAAATTACTTCTCTACTATTTCACGAAGCTTTCCTTATCTGCCTGCCGCAGCTGTCACACAGCCAAATGCTCTTATTCAAGATATCTATGGCTGGAAATATGATTGCTTATGTTCTTCAGTGGCTAAAGAACATTATCATGTTATGTCATGGACTTAATTCATTTCTCCTCTTTTGCTTCAGTAACTTTTTAAGGTCTGGTTATCTTTTAAATATACCAAGTAGACCTTTGGTGTCTCCCATATTGTTCCTCTGTCCAGTGTTAATGTTTATCCAAGAGAAAAATTAAGTTTTAAAATTTAAGGGATGAATTTGACCTTCACAATTTACTCATTAGATGTCAGTATCCCTCATGCAAATACACACAGAAGGGTTTATCCTTCTCAATATTAGTTATAAATCTTCAAAGTCATTGTTTGAGCTCCCAAAATATATGTAAGTGATGAACATTTCTACAAACTTTTCTCTATGCATTTTCTTTGAGTTCTTCAAAATTAGATATCCTCATAATGCACATAAGAAGTAATATACTGCAAAGAAAAAACACAGTGGTATCCACTTGGAAGATTATAGGATTAAAGACTGTTTGTAGTTAAATTTCACATGTTTATATTTCCTTTTAAAATTGTGGTAGTTTGGTTTTTCCTTTAGTTAATACTATTTATTTTGTCTGAGAGCTCTTGTTATAATAATTTTTTAAAATGGGGCTCTTGGGTATCTAGCATAATTCACTTGACACCCTCAAATAAATTAAAATTGCCATTTAATCTTTCATCTTGTTATTGAGACTTAGAATGAGGTAAAAAAGATATTCACTTTTGTCACAAACTTTAGGGCAGACTATTAGTTAACTGTATGAAAATGGTAGAATTTCATATGAAGCACCACAAAGTTTCAGCTTCATATAATTATCCTCCTTTTTTTTTTGTTTTGTTTAAGAAATATGTCATCTATTAAGTAAATGTTAAATTTTAGGGAGAGGGGCAAAATCATTACACACAGGTACACATACATAAAAGAAACAAAACATTGAAAGTCATTGTGAAAAATAACACACAACTCTGATAATGATCAAGAAGGTAGTATATAATTATTTCCCACATCTCTCTAAATACTGAGACAGGTCCATGATAGATAGAAATATAAAAACTTGAAAACTTAAATAAAACCATATAATATTAAATTAAATTAAAGTACCAAATGAAGTTCAAATTATAAAAGCTGCTCTGTTTCACACAGCTGATGAACAGCTTTTTGACATCTCTCTATACCAGCCCTCTTTTTACCACCTTCAACTACAATAAAATAGGGAATTTTAGGTCCAGCTCATGAATGCAGTTTATGACAGGGATGACTGCTCTGTTGGATTCAGAATTCTTAAAGTACCCAGTGAGGATCTAATGAAAATCTGAATTATTCTTTATAGAATTTTTAATCGTCATGACAGTATCCAATGGCATAATGTCTATACATCACTAAGAGAGTATCTAATGGGATACTCTCAAGATGACCTTCATTATATCAAGGGAAGAATGAAGAGAGAGGAGAAGGGAGAAGAGGAGAGGGAAAGTTAGGTTACTTTTGGCCCCTGATTTTGATTTTTACAGAATTAATGATCATGTTAAATTTTAATTTTAACAGGTGAAAGGCAACCATACACTGATGTTTCTCTCCCTCTCTCCCTTCCCTTCTCTCTCTCTAAAAATAAATAAAATCTTTAATTTTTTAAAAAAATTTTAGCCCTGGCTGGTGTTGTTCAGTAGATTGAGCACTGGCCTACAAACAAAAGGGTCACCAGTTTGATTCCGAGTCAGGTAACATGCCTGGGTTGTGGGCCAGGTCCCCAGCTAGGGGTGGGGAGTATATGAGAGGCAACCAGACATCGATGTTTTTCTCCCCTTCTTAAAAAAAAGAAATAATTTTAATTTTAAAATCTATATGTGCTTTTTTATAAAATGAAAGGCAACTTCAGTGACTATCAGATAAGTTTTCCAAAAAAAGAATTTCATGAAAATATATAAGATGAATGCTCTGGACTAATTAGGTAAAATAAAATGTACACAGCAGCATACTTCTCAAGAGTCCTAAAAGGTATTTTGATACTTAAAAGCAAATATTTAGCATGATCTTTATGCATTTACAGAGTGAATAATTTTGAGGATTTGCCCAAACTAGACATTCCATTGGGCTAATTTTACCCAAGTTTCTCACTTTTAACAGTAGTACTATTGTTTAGTTGAGTTTTGTTTCTCCTCTGAGCTGTTGGATAATCATTTCAACATAAGCTTTACCTTCTCCAGCTCAACTATGAATTCCTTCAACATCTAACTCTAGGATCTTGCATATCACAGCAGTGCCGTGTTATCATTAATTTTAAATAAGTTCTTCCTATCTTTTCACAATGACATCAGACAGAAGAAATATATAGTTCACTGTCTTCCAAAATGTTATAATTGCTGGTTTCATTAGAGAGAAACCTGTTAGTACTGGAGAAAGGTACTGGATTAGTTCTGAAGGTGAGGAAGAAATCAAAGGTATTGACAATGGAGTTGGAGTGTCAGAGTGTAGAGGTTTTTTTTATTTGGAGGAAGGAACCTTGGGTTAAAAACAGTGAGAGAGATTATAGAACTGTAAGCCAAAAGTTTGGGTAAATCGCCTTCAATTAGATTTCATACTAAAGGTAACTGAAAGCTACTGGACAATATACTGAAACAATAGAAAGGCAATCTAAGCAGATGGTTTTTATGAGACAAAAAATATGCCACACTTTCAAGCTTATCAATATACAAATATTGACACTGGAATGACTTTGGAACATAGTACTCAATTTATTCTTAGAGATATATTCTAAATTTTAAAAAGGCTGTGGAATTTTAAGATTATCTCATCGTTTTGTTTTAATAGTATTGATTGATTTAAGAACCAAGAGTTGCCATGAACTAGAAAAGAGCTATAATCATAAAATCTTAAAAAGTTAAGTAAAACCAGAAAATGTAACCTTGAAAGTACTAAATGAAGTTCTAATTTTAAAAGATAAATTTCTAGCTCTCCTCATTGAAAAAGTCAGAAAGTAATGTTCCTTATAGTACATATCATGCTTAGGTTTTATTTTCTGATTATCATTCATGCTGAAGGCATTGAAGACCCTTAGGAAATAGTTCACTATAAAGTAGGGAAAAAAGGTATCTAGGGGTTGGGAGTTGTCAGATGAGCTTTTTACATCCTGATTGCCTTATGTATTCTGAGAAACGAAGTATTCAAGGTCTAATGGGATTATGTCAAAAGGATAAATGCCAGCCTGAAGTATCTCCCTCTAGTCCAAATTGGGATAGCTAAGCATCAGTAACAACACCACAATAATTATAACTCATTGAAATCCAGTACATCAAATACGTATCACCAAGTAAATACTAACACTAAGAAAAGAGAATATAAATCAAACAAATTTGTCACCACTTGAGATGAATGATATGCCAATTCTTTACTTTGAAAATTAGTAATTAAAGGTACAAAATGTTTTTTAAAAAGTTATCCTCATGATAAGAAAAAAAATCCCTTTCATTTATTTACAGGAGCATAATAAATATTAAAGCAATAGTAAAATTAGAAAATCACCACTTTGCTTATCTTACTGAAACAACTGAGGGAAGAAGTTTCAATGAATGTTAACACTTTTTGGTGAAATGTTGGCAAACAGAATATTCACATAGTACTGAGTATCTCACCACAGGTCACTTGTTAATTGCAAAGGAGGAAACAAATTCATGGTACAAAGGTGTGACTATAACAAAATTAATCCAGTATCACCATTTAATTGAGAACGACCAGACATTCTGTACATAACATGGGGGAAGAAATGCCAATTTTCTCTATGGACTATTTTTTGCACTAAAGTGTTTAACTTGTATCTAATCATGATGTGAGTTTCTTAACTTTTAATTTACTGAAAATACAAGGGATAGAGAAACATATCAAATGCATCATGAAAACAGGATCAGACAAATGCAAAATGTGACCTTCTAAACAGCATCTAGTTAGATGCCTTTATAAAGTTAGTAACTTGATTCCATATCTTGGCAATTGTAAATAATGCTGCAATGAGCATAGGGGTGCTGATGTTTTTTCAAATTAGTGTTTTGAGTTCTTTCAGATATATGCTCGTAGGGATTGCTGGGTCAAAGGTAGATCCATTTTTAACTTTTTGAGGTGTCTTCATGATGCTTTCCCCATTGGCTGCACCAGTCTGCATTCCCACCAACAGTGCAGAAAGGTTCCCCTTTACCCATATCCTCACCAGCACTTGTTAGCAGCCCAAGTGTTCATCAGTAGATGAATGGATAAAACAACTATGGGACATTTACATAATGGAATACTACTTGGCCATAAAAAAGAAGAAATTTTTACCCTTTGCAACAGTGTGGATCGACATGGCAAACATTACACTAAGGGAAATAATCCAGTCTAAGAATAACCAATACCATATCATTTCATTCATAGGTAGAATCTAATGAGCAAACTGAACTAACAAGGAAAATAGAGACAGACTCATAGAGTGCAGAATGCCAACTAAGGGCAAGGCTAAGGGTTAGAGTGATTGAGCAAGAAGGAAAAGGACTCATGGACATGGACAACAGTGTGGTGATTGCTGAGGGGAGGGGACATAAGGGGACTAAATAGTAATGGAAAAAATACAATAAAAAAAGTTAGTAGCCCTGGCTGGTGGCACAGTGGATAAGGCGCTGGCCTGCGAACCCAAAGGTTGCTGGTTTGATTCCCAGTCAGGGCACATAACCAGGTCTCCAGCCAGGTCTCCAGCCAGGTCTGTAAATGGAGGCAGATGAAAGGCAACCAACCACACATTGATGTCTCTCTCCCTCTCTGCTCCTGTGCCTTCCCCTCTCTCTAAAAAATAATAAATAAAATCTTTAAAAAAAATAGTAGCTTGGGGAGAAAACAATTAGACAACTCTACCTGATTTTTAAAAACTTAAGAGATATGAAGAAACGTATTGAGGGCAATTTGATTGTATTCCAATTTAGAAAATATCAGGAAATTTGGGGAAATTTTAATATAAACATGATATCTGATACTATTAGGGAATTATTGCTTTATTTGGTGAGATAATGCCATTGTGATTATATAGGACTGTATTTATTTTCCTATTAAAGAATTTAAGAAAAGTTGTCATGATACCTGTAAATTATTTAAAATAATACAGGCAAAAAGAGAGGCATAAATAATAATATAAGTATTGCTGGTGGAAGTGGGGTTCTTGCAGTGTCACAAAAAATAAAAAGGATTTTCAGGGACCCACAGAAGAGGATGAGGTCCTGCAAGATTTGGAAAGCAGAATAAAAAGAATGCCCTTCTAATGTCCAATTTCTGTCTGCTCCACCATGTAAAATTGGGACCAGAAGTAGCCAATGTCCATAGATCCTGCGCTTGGTAAAGCTCAGTGCAGCCTGGCATCTGGTTAGTCTAGTTTGTGTTCCAGGCTGCAATCGGTGGCCAAGCTGGGTTACCCAGACTTCCCCCCCGAATCCTGCTTGTGGAATCATTGTGGCCATCGGCCACTGCTGCAGAAAGAGAACACGTGAGTGCATGGTGCAGGTCAGGAGCAAGAGAGAGGGAGCTCTTCATTTCCCCTGGTTTTACCTAGGAACTTTTTCCAAATAACCAATCAACTTTCCAAGCTTTGATAGGCCCACCTCCTAGTTAGATTGACAGGCCTCTGTCGTATAGCACTTCCCACTGCACCCTGCAATAAACCAGTGCCAGCATCGGGGAGGGGTGTGAACACCCTTAAGTGAGCAAGGCTATGATCCCAGGGGGTGTGACGCGGTAGCCTCCTGAAGAAGCAATCAGGCTCATGCTCCCCAGTTTGTTAAACTCAGTGTCTAATACCCTTTGCTCCCCTTTCTTAATAGCTAGTTAACTACCTATGGTAACATTAGTATATATTTACATAGAGCATACAGGTCTGGATTAACATAAAAGGAAACTATTAACAACTGTTGAATCTAGATGGTGAGTGTATGCTCTTTTTATGGCATGCCTTCTTTTTTTCTGTATGTTTTAAAATTGTTATAATAGAGTAACTTTTGTTTATTTAGAATACATATAGTCATAAAGGCCCAGAAGTTTCCATAAAACATACGCTTGTTCCAGTCCCTCATTAGAGATTCAAATAGCCTCCTTTTCAGATGGAACTTCAAAGAGATAAAAATTTAGTTTTGTCAGACCATTAGTTCTAAAGGTAACTCCATTATTGCAAACACTGGAATGGATATTTCTAAAAAGGATAGTACATAATTGCTTTCACCTGTATTTTTAAGAGATTAAAGTACCCTGGAGGATTCTGGACTCTGAAAACTCTCTGGGTGTAGTTCGAAACTGAGATGGCCCCAAATGAACCTGCAACCCTTTACAGGAGCCTCCCTGGAGCCCAGCTGTGCCATGGAAGTCCCCCAGCCCAGTGCAGGTTAGGGACCCTACCTCCTGACCCGGGTACTTTAAAAATCAAAGTAAAAGCACTGTCTGTCTTGGAATTTGCTTGTGTTTCTGGAAGAGCAGGAGAGAGAGCCTAAAGGTCTTGGTTCCGGGCCATACATTGTCCCCACACCAGAGAGGTCCCTGCGATGTCAGGTTAGTCTAATAAATTCATCAGCTCAGAACCACTTGGCTCATCAGTAAAGGCCTGAAAATACATGATAAAAATGTCTTATCCATAAACTTCCACCTCGAGTCAGAGCACTAAGCATGACTTACAGTATCAGCAGCCTCTTGAACCATCCCTGTCTTATGACTGACTCTGCTTCCTAGTACTTCAATATGAATTTCAGTGACAGTCATTTATTTTATAGGGAGAATGTTTTTCACTAGACAGGATTTTCTGTTTCACCTTACTAAAGATGGAACATAATCGTTCAGACATTTTCATTCTCTAAAACATAAAACATCTAGTGCATGGTCATTACCTTAACTATTAAATCAAAATGCTCTTTTAAGGTAGAACGTGTTAGTACTTAGAGAACTCATGAAGTCAAAACTTGTTAAGTCAAAAAATACTCACTGATATCCTACTGCCTGAAAAGTGCAGCTTTGGTCACTTAAGGAAATCATCAATGTTAGCCCAATTCTATGTCCTTAGGGAGTTACAGATATTTATGAAAGGAGATAATCAACCTGATAGGATTTTCTTGAATTCAGCCGTAAAATGTTAATTTTGCTTATATAGATTTTCTGCTTGACTTCTTCAAACGCTGGAAGTTAAAACAATGAATGTCACTTCTGATTATGGTGAGCATACATTTTCTTGAATCTTGTAGTTATTTATTAAAAAAAAATTTATTTTTACTTAAGCCCTGACTGGTAGCACAGTGGATAAGGTGCCAGCCTGCAAACCCAAAGGTTGCTGGTTCAATTCCCAGCCAGGGCACATAGCCAGGTTGCAAGCCAGGTCTCCAGCCAGGCCTGTAGCTGGAGGCAGGTGAAAGGCAACCATACATTGATGTTTCTCTGCCTCTCTCCCTTCTCCTCTCTCTGAAAAATAATAAATAAAATATTTAAAAAAATAAAAATAATAATTTATTTTTATTTAAAGATAGTTTGTTCTTTTGTTTTTAAATGCCATGAACATAATCTTACCAAGTGTTATGTCTAGTCGGTAAAAGAAAAGAAAAAACAATTATGAATTTGGCCTGTGGATGCTAGCATTAAAAAGTAAAATCGGATTCTTCTAGACCAGAACAGTTGGATGCAGGATGTGGTTTGATAATATGGATTGCCTAGTCATTACCTGTGTGCTTTCAACTTATGTGTCTATCAATGTTCTCTATGGCATATTTATTGAAGCTCCTAAGCAATCTGTATTCAGTATCCAGTGTAATGACTTCTAAATAAACACCTCTAGGGGAGAGGAAAGCTCTCAGCTGAATTAGTTATCTTTCCCCCCTGCCTGGCTGCTCATTTGGTTCTAGGTGCATTGCAAGTTCACACTGAAACAAAACAAAATAAATCTGAGGGATTATGTAATACTCAAGGATCAGCAATGCCATTTGGGAGAGTTTTCAGTGGAAATCTCATCATGGGGGAGACTTGGGACTGAAGGTGGCTGGCTACCTAAGGTCTCTGCTATTTAAAGGCATGGTTCTAGCTTGGGATTTTTCCGGGAGGAGAAAGGATACTTCCCAAGGCCCTGCAGAGACAGGAGTTGATAAAAGAGAGAACTGTGCTGTCCGGAACAGAACTCCTAACCTGGCGCTCAGATTGGAGTCTCAGTGCGGCTGTTCCCGGTACCGGGCTGCGGGATGCCCACCTGCTTCAGGTGGGGGGACTAAGGCAGATTTTATGGATCAGCTCCTCTGCTTATGCGCCACCCCTCCATGACTCCCGTCGTTTTACCACCTCCCACTCTGATGAGATGGAAACTTTTAGGTCCAGTTCATGCTGTTAATGATAGGGTTGACTACTCTGTTGGATTCAGGGTTCTTAAAATACCCAGTGAGCACCTAACGAGAAACTGAAGTATTATTTCTTATAGATAGAATTAATCATCATGAGAGTTTCCAACGGGAGAGTATCTATTAGGCTACATACATAGAGTTCATCCTCTCAGGATGAACTTAATTGTATGAAGAGAAGAAGGCGAGGTGAAGAGAGAAGAGGAAAGGTTACTTTTGGCCCCTGATTCTTATGGAGAATGAAATACAAGGATCAAGGTGTTTTTTTCCACCACTCAAAACAGTTTTGGAATTTATTGATTGTGACGCCTTTTAATGCTTCTATCATGTTTTGTTTCACCTCTTCTGCACATCAGCAAAGTATTTCCCTTTGAGGGCTTTTTTCAACTAAGGAAACAAAAAACAGTTGCTCAGGGCAAGATTGGTCAAAAACTGCCGAACCCTCAGCATGGTGTGGGCAGGTGCGCAGGTTTCTCTCCGTATGAAATGGACAGATGTGTTGAAAGAGTCTTTAAACTCAATTCACTGAAGCCAAACACAGGCTCTCACAACAACACCAGCTGGTTCAAAGCTCTTTCTATCAACAAATTCTGCTCTTAGTGATGAATTGATCAAAATCTTAAAAAAAAAAAAAAAAAGCCATTTGGCATAATTTTTTCCTTATTTAGATATATTTCTCATTATGATTGATAAATATTCCAAGAAGTACAAAGCATTATTTTACTATATACGTGATACCACATATTTGTAAGTCACTCCTGAATTCCTGTTATATATCAGGTCCTATATTCAATGTTTGGCATTGAAGAATCTATTAATTCTTATAAGAACCAAGTATAGTAGGTATTAATTGTTCATTTTACTGATAAAGAAGGCATTTCAATTACCTACATCTCCACAAAACCAGAAGCAGTAATTGAACCAGAATTAATTATTTATTATTATTATTTTAAATTATTTAATTTATTGTTTTTCAGAGAGAGGGGAAGGGAAAGAGGCAGGGAGGGAGAAAAACATCAATGTATGGTTGCCTTTCACCTGCCTCTAGCTATGGACCTGGCTGGAGATCTGGCTTGCACCCTGGTTATATTGCCCTGGCTGGGAATTGAACTAGTGACCTTTGGGTTCGCAGGCTGGCACCTTATCCACTGTGCTACCAGCCAGGACTTTGAACCAGAATTTAAACCTATGTTGTTCTGCTTTCAAAACTGTTCTTCCAAAAAAGCAGTTAACAATAAAATGATTTTTAGAAAACTGGCAAAGAAGAAAGATACTTAATCATTCTCATCTATTTAAATAAGGTAATTCTCATGAAGTGCTCAGTCTAGTACCTAACATAATCATATAATTAGAACAAAAGGCAGCCACAACTGTTAATTGAATGGTTATAAAAGCTGAGTTCTACATATGTATTAGTAAAGAAAAGCTAATCGCTATTAAAAAAGAATCCAAAATGTCAGTTACTTAACAAAATAAAGGTTTAATTCTTATATCTGTTATAGGCCAATGGTGATCAACAGGGTCAAGGTGAAGGGTGGGTCCATGACATTTCTCAGGGACCTAAGTTCCATCTATGAGCTGAAATCTTTGGATCTCTCCACTGAAGGACTCCATTTTATTCAGAAAAGGAAACGGAGGAATTTTGGAAGATCACAAAATGTTGCCAGAGTCAAACTTGAAAATAACATAAATCACTTCCACATACACTAGCTTGACCAGAATTTAGTCACATGGCTCTACTCTTAACTATAAGCCAGGCAGGAAATGTCTCATTGTGTGTCCAGGAAAAAAATAAAAGAAGACTTGGTGAGCACATAATGTTGTCTCTGCCCCAGCAAGCAAAATACATCATTGTCAAAATCACAAGTGGAGATAGAGCTTGGAAGTGAGTTGAAAACCTCAGAGATTAGGAATAATGTCAGAGGTCAGAAGAAAAATCCATCCTTTGAGAAAAAACTTAGTTTTGGTTTCAAAATTACAAAACAAGCTACCAAAGTTTATTGTTTTATTTTAGCATCAGACATAGGTCTTACTAGTTTGTCCTTTTTCACAATGCCATGATGTAAGCTAACTTTGAGTGTTTTAACTATGATGATTTTGTAGCAAATTGACATAAAACTGAAGTGTTTCACAAATTTCTATGTCATGACATCATTTTTTCGGTACTATTAACTCACACCTTATAAACCGTGAAGATTGTGAAATTAGAGTTCATTTTTAGAAATGAGAAACTAGTTTCCTTAAAGTTGAAAGTTGTATCATTCTCGAAATAAAGAAAAAGGCTAATGATACTATCTTGTGCCCAAATGTAGTAGAAGCAACCGTCAAAAATGGTCTACTTCCAACTTAGCCAATGCACATGATTTCTGAAATATATTTCCACACCTTATTTACTGTCCTTGGCTTGGCTGCAACAGGAGACTGCCGCTTACTTCTGAAACAGCCAGAAATTTAATTTTTTCCTCATGGAAATATTTTACTGCCTATATTTTTCCATGCCCATGACTTTGAGAAGAACTTTGCTCCATATGGTGGCTGTTTGGCAAGTCTACCTTATCTTCTAGGTGACAGGTACTATGTTTAATAGTAGAAATCTAGTTTGAACAGGTCCCAACCCTTGAGTCAGGTTCTCATGAGGGAGACCAACATGTGCTTCAATAAATAACATCTAGGCTGTGAAAAATGTTATCACAAATGGGGTTTCTGTGTCTTTTTATAATAATTGGGCCTCCAAAGTAGAGGAAAGTCTGGAGAATCTCTTAGATAACTTGGGAGATCAGAACATGTAATAAGGTGAAGTTGGAACTGAGGTTTAATGGATGAGGAAATTGCAGTCACACACACAAAAAGAGGAAGTTGGAAGGCCCTGAGATAGGAAAGAGGTTGGTGTACAACTGGGGTAGAATTCAGAGTCTGGGGAGGGGGGAATCTGCTAAGCAAATAAGGCTAGGCTTTGTAGGGCCCACTCGGGGGAAGCCAGGGGTTAAATGGAAGTGTCATGCTCCTATGTTAGGACTTACATTTTTAAAGGAACTTTATTTTTGTGGCTTCAGGGGAGAGTAGTTTGAAAGAATAAATGTAGACATCGGGAAAACTGTTACTGTTAATGAATAATTGAGAAAAGATAGAACTGTGGTTTGAATCAGGGTGGTGAAAGTGGAAGTGAAAGAAATTAGGTGAAGATCTATTAATATTTGAAAGCACCAAAATGGGCTGATGGGAAGATATGAGGAATGAAAGAAAGGAAGGGTCAGAGCTGAATCTTCGGTTCTTGGCTGGAGACAGAGTGAAAGATGGCACCATTTACTGAAATGTGGATGACTACATCAGGAACATGGATGGGTGGGGTCACACAACATATCTGGAACAGCCAAACTATTTTAATGTGGTTTTCAAAAGAAGCTAGATATCAGCCTAGATCTATGAAGAAAGTTTGGGTTAAGGATGTAAATAATTAGCATCTGATTATAGATGATATCTACATCCATGAGAATGGTTAAGGTCAACTGGGAGGAGTGCATACAAAGAGAGAACTTAGAACCCTCTGTGAGAAACTTTAATATTTAAAAGGTAAGTAGAAGGAGAGACCGATGCTTAGAGGCTATATCCAAGTGGCAGTGACTGGAGACATACTTCATTAAGGTCAGTAACATTTTCTCTCATAAGTAAGTGTCTAAATTATAGGTACTTAAGCTAACACAGGGGCTAGGATCATGTGTGCCCACCAGATATTTGGGTCAGGTTCTTTATGACAAGTATCATATAAAAGATGTTTTAACATTCATAACAGACTCCCTACCTGATGTGTCTTCTCATGTTCATGTGCATTAAGCTTTCCACAAAACCATTTGCATTTTTATTTATTTTATCTAGATGTAAAGCAGACAGCATGTCACATTGCACACATTGCTAGGATTCCTGCAGTCTAATGTATACACAGAGTTGTGAATTTTTTAAAGTTCATGAATATGTTGAGGTTGGTTTGTTTTGTCTTGCCAAATCCTGGATATCATGTTTTTGTAGTTTAATATATTTCTTTAGAGGAAAGAAATGTTCAGGCTTCAAATAGATGCAAAATTGTTAGAGAGAATAGAGGTTAAACATGTAGAGGCCCAAATATAACACGTCTTTAAAAGTATTAGAAAAAGCTTCAAATAGTCTAGGCAAATGCATTCAAAGAATTTTATTTTTCACTAAAACTTTAAAGAACATAAGGTTAGCTTTTGAAAAAAGTAATGACTATTTGGGCTTAAACGTAAAAGTTAAGTGCTCCTTTATAAAAAAAATTTTTGAAGCATGTGATAAAATTTTTATTAGTGATATTAGTAGTATTATATATTATATAGAGATAAAAAATGTATACAAGCATTTAGATTATAACAATTTTATCTCAAATTTCATTTCCATGATAACCTAATTGATTATCCACACCTGTCAAGTTGATGGGCAGGAAAGTCAACTTACCCTTGAATGCCAAAGGCTATTTTCAGACCCTTGTGTTGTCCCCTTAATCTAATTCATTTTGCATGCTTCCTACAGGCTCTTTCTAGTCCAATTTGCTTATGTTCCTTTCTTAAAATCTATTTAATAGAGTCCTCATTTATTAGCTCAGCATTCAAGCCCTTCTACAACCTTGCTATTTCTCACCTTAAATCTATTTCTGCCGGTCTCCACCATTCCTAATGCAATCACTGTTATAATATGCCTAATTTAGTCATGGTCCTTTATGTATTTCATGTAATTCTAAGCTTAAATTATTTTCTGCATATTTCTAACCATACGTTGTGATCACCCTGTTGTGTCATCTCAAGATATGTTTCCTTCTTTTACAGAAGAAAAGGGGAAGGTTTAGTTTAATGTTTCTATGTCTCCCCTGAGTTGCCTACACTAATGCAGTCTTATAGATAGCAGGTTAGCAATAAATGCTTCTTGCTTAATTGGATGATTAATACAGGATCTTTTTGATGAGAAGGATGAATAAACATGATCAGGGAGGTTAATGGAATTAGATTAAATCTGCCTTCAAAACTCACATCTTTCATCCTATTCCACACTAACTCCCACAAAGGAAGGGAGGCGTGTCGCCACTCACCTCCGACATTCCATTTTTCAAGCACTTTTATGGGCAGAGATTTCCGGGTCAGTCCCTGGTCTTTTAAAACAGAGGCTCTCCTGGTGTGTGTGTGATATTCATAAAGAGAATCTTATGGGAGGATTTTTGCAGGGCATCTCAGCTCTAGACTTGCCTGAAGAATAATTTGAGCCTTGTGCTGCCACGACATCATGTGTCAGCCTGGCCCTGTGCTTGGTCCTGCTCCCTTCAGTCCTTCACATGTACATACAATTCCCCAGACCAATCCCCAGTAAATCTCCAGGGCACGACTCTCCAGTTTCCGGCCTGTTTCCTGGGAAGCAGGCTAAGACAGCCTCTATTCAAAGCAGGCGTTATTAACTACCTGTTCTTAAACTTCGGCATAGGGGAGAGATGTGTGTGTGTGTGTGTGTGTGTGTGTGATGTTTTTTTGACTCCTTCAGAGCTGTTTCTTTTCTGCTTTCTACTGTCTCCCTCAAGTTACTAGAATTAATGTCAGTATTTTAGGGATGTATTCAATGTCTCTCCCCCCACCAGCTACCACCAAACTATTTATGTTTCTTGTACCTTTGGATAAGTGGCTTGGCTTAAAAAAATAAGCAAATGACTAGAACTCAGAAAACTTGTATTTTGAGTCTTACCCTAATATTTTCCAGTTTTTAACCTGTTTGTGTGCCTCAGTGTCTGCATTTAAAAGTCAGTTTAATTGCATCCATCCTGTGGAGTTCTGCTAACATATCAAATGAAAGCACATAAAAGTATAAGCTACAAGTAGGTTATCATTTATAACCATGATTATATTTTTAAAAGAAAAATACCATTATTAAAAATAATCAGTGAATTTCACAATCATGCTCTCCTTAATTCCCTATGATGTTTTTTCAATTGGAATTTGCATTGTGACTTAATACTAAATAAATTTAGAGCCTCAGAAAATTTTAGGCATTATCTATTCTAATTCTCTTTCACCCCCATGTGGAAATGGAGGTACTATAATGTTGAGTAATTTTTCTATTGTTATATGGTTAATTAGAAAAAGATTCACAACTGGAACCTAGGGTTTCTCATTTCCCCAGTGTCTAGTAGGTACTACTTCTAATTTCTAGAGGTAATAGAGATTTTTGTCATTTTTTAACTTATAATCTCAAATTTCTAATATTGTGTTTTATAAAATTATTTCATTGTTTACATTTTGAATAATTCATCTTTGTTTTCTTTCTTTTGCATTTATTTTTCCACTTTGATATCAATAAAATGAGCTTATATAGGATTGTACTGAATATTGACTCCACAAAAAAAAGAGCATGTAGGCCTCTTCAACCTGAAATTGAGATATTACTAGGTATAGATTTAATTCTGTAAACCAACATCTCAGCAAATGGTCTTATTACTTCTATGGACAAGTTGTTGACATGTATGTGTGTTCATTTTAAAGAATGGCATTTTCACATTGCCTCAGAAGTAGTTAATATGAGAATATAATTCACATTTGCTATGTAGGAGTAGAGGCTACGGGACTGGTTGTAGCTGACTTCTGTCTCTGATTTCCCCATTCCCATTATACCACTTGACATTTCTGAAGCCAGTTTTACATTTTAGTGGAGCCATAAATAATGGCAATAGGCTGGAAAGGCTGGAATATACAAAAGAGGAGGAAAGAGATAGAGAACATATATATTTTCTTATATCAAAAGGGCACAGAGGTATTAAATATTGGGTAAACCCAGTTCTAAGCAGAACACTGAGCTACTGAAGAAAAAAAATGTGTATCAGCCTTCGGCCCTTCAACTCAAAGGCAGGTGGGCCTTTCCCAGCTCAGAACTCCTTCCATGGTAACAAGGCCCTGGCATTCACTGACATTCAAGCAAGTTTCAGGTGAGAGGCTATTAGTATCCTACCTGACTACTCTTAAGGGAACAATCTTCCCCATGCTCTGCCCCAAAGGTCAGGCCACTGTATGGGACAACTCTCGGGAGAACCGCCCCATTCACGTCTTCACTTCCGTCCATAGGAAGGGTTCCTTCCTGCTCATGGCCTGAGCAGCTGTGTGCCCATTAGACCTTAGAGAAAAAAATGTATTTCAACTTTTTTTTGTTGTTGTTCTCTTGAAAGCCTTAGTTTCACTTATTCTTGAGAAATAGGTATTTAAATTCTAGATTTTCCTTTTTCATGACAACGCCAGATGTACACAATTTACTTACAATTTATAAGCTCAGCAAATGTATGTGATCTGGGCACTGCCTGGTCTTATGTTTTCAAATCTGGTTCAGAAAATGGCTCTGCCTGGTTTTTCTTTGGGCTTTGGGGGCAGCAGGGTCCTTTCTTCATCCCCAACAGTCTAAAGATTTTGAGAGTATTCACCTCTCCAGCTTAAGAAGTGAGTGATTTCAGTGCAGGCTGGGGGTTCCCTGAGAAAAATAATAAATAGCATAGGTAGATACACTTCAAAAGTGGAGGTAAGAAGAGAGTTTCCATTTCCTGAACCTAAACACCTCTCTGGAGAGTTGTTTACAAGAGGGCTGGAATGGAACCAGGGGAGGACTGGTTCACAGAAGAGCAGAAGAAGCACCTGCCAGGTAGACACCTGGGGAAGCTTATTACTCAAATCGAGTTGCAAGGGCTTAAAGACGAGCATCTTATTGATAAGTCTGAAGGCAGAACTTCCAGGATTTGAGAGATTATAAACATTATTAAAAAGGACACAGTGGCCACGTGCTGTTGTTTTCAAACCACTTTCCTGCCTGAATAATGACAAGAATCCAATCAGGAGCATCCACCTACCTTGGGCACCTGCCTTGGTGCAGGGGAGAGGAGCAGGGTCTAGGTAGAGCTTAGCTGTCCGGACTCTCAGGCCGGTAACGAGATTCGTCTTTTCTTTCCAATGCATCTTTCATCACAAAGCTTCACGAGCCATCCTGTCAGGGAAGCCAGCAAAGATGGCTGGGAAGTAAATGACTGGATGTTGCAGGTCTGCCCAGCATTTCAGCTGCTCAGACTCAGCTGTCAACGCAGTGAAGTGAAAAGAAAATTAGGGCCAAATGCCTAACACCTCAAAAAAATGTCATGGAGAAGAAGCAAAAACAAGTAAAAAAGAGTTTTTCTTATTTTGATTTTGTTTAATGTTTCAGATATATGGATTTTGTTATCAGCACACCGAAAATGGAATCGGTGACCCATTGGACCAAATGTTTATGCTTAAGAAATGCCTTGAACTTTAAATAAACACCATTTTCTTTTCTCTTGGATTAATTTACTTGCAGATGTGTGACACGGCTTGGGAATATACACCCGGCTGAAAAACACAGACAAGGGCAGAGCAGAACCTAATTTTCTTACTGTTCAGACTTTATTGAATAGACAACATAGCTTTCAAAAGAAACATTAACTTCTCCTCATTTTTATTCACTTCAGGGACAGAGAGATTGAGTGGAAAGCAGAATTCAGAGTTTTCTCCAGTGACCACAAAATAGCGTTTTAAAATCTGGTAATATCTTGTTTTTACTGCCATTCTAACTTTTTGTTTTCTTCCCCTTTGGCCAGCAAGCTTGTGCTTTGCCAGGTAGCCCAGTCTTTCTGTCTCTGCAGTCCTGCTCTTATTCACAGTGAAGGTGCCTTAACTAGATCTGCAGATGTAGGGAACCCACATCGCCTCTCTGGGCCTTGGCTTTTTCTCTGTATACTGAGAGAGCTGTACTAAATCACTTGCTGCCCCAGTACTTGGGCCTATCTTCCCAGTTTATTGCCTGGATATCTCCCTGTGGGAAGGCAGGAACTCTCAGGATTGCCTTGAATACTAAAGAATTAGCTAGTTAATGAGCTGCCTTCAAAGACAGCATTCCCAGCCTTGAGGAAAGGACCATGGGAGGTGATTCCAGCCTAGAGTCCTGACAATATAATGCCTCCTTTTCTGCTGTTCAATAGATTTGAACCTTCTATAGATTTGTTCTACACTTTGGTGTGTAAAGAAAAAGGAATTATCATCTCTACTCATGATTAAGAAGCAAAACTTTTAAAGAAGTAAATGCATGCAAGAATTTTCACATCAATACAACAACAATAAAATTAAAGAAAAGAGAATCTTCACATCTGAGACAATTAAGGAAAATATTCATATTAGATGTTGCATCTATGTCAAATAGTCAACATTTTAAAAATATTTTAATGCCTTACAGTAACAATAATTTTAAAATTATATTTGTAAAATAACTGTTATTTAAGAATAACTTCTGTCTTCATGATTATTTGCTTATTAATGAAACTAAATATTATCCATGTTAGTGTTAGCAGAAGAAATTACAAGACTATTAGTTTCCTAGGGCTCCTGTAATAAATTATCACACACCAAGTGGCTTGAACCATAGAAATATTCTATCGTAGTTATGGAGAATGGAAGTCCCAATTAAGCATCAGCGGGGCCAAGCAGAACTCTGAAAACTCCAGGGGAGAATCCTCCCTTGACTCTCATTTAGCTTCCAGTGGCCATCTAGCAATCTTTGCCATTCCTTGGCTTGTCTGAGCCTGTTCCAATCTCTGCTGAGATCTTCTCCTCTCTGTCTCTCTGTCTTTTCCTTTAGAGTCTCTTAAAAGGACATGTGTCATTGAATTTAGGGCCCACCCCAATTCAGGATGATCTCATCTCAAGTCCATTACCTTTCTTACATCTGCAAAGGCACCCATTCCCAGTGAAGTCACATTCTGATGGTCTTTGTGGGCATATGTTTTGGGGGACACCATTTATCTTAGTCACTTGGAACTGCTGGAACAAGATACCATAGAGTGGGTGGCTGAAACAACAAACATTTATCTCTCACTGTTCCAGAGGCTGGAGGCACACCCAGTGTTGGGTGAGAGCCTACTTTCTGGTTGACAACTGGCTCTCCCCTTGCTGTGTCTTTGCAGGGCGGAGAGCAAAGAAAGGAGGCAAGCTCTCCAGTGTCTCTTCTTAAAAGAACACTAATCTCATTCATGAGGGCTCCAAATACCATCACATAGGTAATTAGGCTCTCACTGCAGAAATTTGCATGCAGAAGAGTGCAGCACAAACATTGTCTTTAATACCATTCAGTCCACCACATGGTGGAAATTACAGAACTCAGTGCAACTAGATCTCAGAAGCCACTGGAAATAGCTGGGAAGTCCCTCAAAAACCAAGCTCATTCTCTCAGTCATCTCTTCTCCCTCTTGGGCTGCCTAAATCCTTACTCTGCATCTTCTTGTGCATCATTTTCAATAATTTCCCCCTGCACCTCGCCCTCCTTATGCTAGAATAGGACCCTGTAGATTTCAGACTTATATGTCTTTAGCCTAAGAGGTCCACAGAGAATGCCTAGCCTCTCTAAATCTCCATCCTAAATTCTTAAAAAAGAATGATCTCATGGGCCAGCTTAGATCAAACATTGATCATGAGTCCCTTTAGTTGTTGCTTGGGGATCAGTTAGGTAAGTGAAGTCCTGGAAGTGAATGAAATTAAATAAAATGACAATAACCTGAAGATCAATGGTAAATAAGAGGTTTTTACACTCTTTCCAATGATGATTGAGAAACCATTTAAGTTTTAAAAACTATTCCCCAAATAATTCAAAGCTAAGGAGGACTGTCAAGGTAGTTTGAAGTGACTTTCCCTGAAAATCTTTTAAGATTTGAGGATAGAACAGTAGGCTCCAGTGAGTTCTGTGAAATTTTCTGAGTGTTTATTTTGGAGGTGGTCTTTGGGGCCGATACGGTGTGATCTTTTTCTTCTGAAAAGAGGTCACTCCATGGCAGTATTGGAGGGACCTGACCTGGAAAGAAGGATGTCTCTGTGCTTGGGGACACCGGGGTGGTGAGGGAGGCATGTGTGTTAATTGGCATGACAGGAAGAGAAGTAATTAGGAAATGTAATGGTAGGAGAGGGAAATCAGAATGATATACTGGTTGGAAACCAAAAAACCACAGGGAGAGAGAGTAAAATACGATGGCCATAATTAAATGAAGTAAGTTCTCCTTTCCCTTGACAAATCAGTGAGCTTTCGGAAGTGTGCAAAACTTGGGTTGCAGACATGAAATTCAAAAGCACATATGGGCATCAGATGACCTGCGCCAGATCTCAGAAAGATGGGAGGATAAACAACTTTAGGAATCTTAGAGTAAAATGAGGTTGTTGAACAAGCCTGAATAGGAAAAGTGCCGCAGTTGAAATCTCATAAAAATGGAACCGGCATGTACAAGGTAAGAAACTGGCTGGCAGGAAAATCGAGGCTGTTAACTTCATATACCACCTGCTGAAGTAATGTTCTGTGTGTTACCTGAACTAACCTAGAGAAAAATGTGATAAGAAAAGTTATTGTGTTTTTGAGCTAGGCCTAGAAGGTAAAGAAAGTGTCCCGTAAGGGCTATAGGACAAGTAGAATGAGCTGACAATTAATATTAATTCTCTGAATAAAGATATACAAGAATGGTATAATATGGTTGTTATATAGCACGGACTGATTGTGCCCCCTCCCCAATGCATATGTTGAAGCCCTTACCTCCAATATGACTGTATTTGGAGAAAAGCTTTCTAGAAGTAATTAAGGCTAAATGAGATCATAAAGGTGGAGCCCTTCTGAGAAGATTGCGGCTTTATAAGAAGATCAAGATCTCTCTCTCTCTTTCTCTCTCCCTCTCCTTCTCCCTCTCCCTCTCCATACTCACCAGGAAAAGGCCATGTAAGGATACAGAGAAAAGGCAGCCACCCACAAACCAGAAATTCCAAATCACTAGAAACCAATCTTGTAGGAACTTGATCTGGGACTTCCAACCTCTAGAATTACCAGAAAGTAAATTTATGTTGTTTATACCACTCAACCTATTGTATTTTGTTCTAGGAGCCCAAGAAAACTTAATAAAAATAACCATAATATGACCATAATTATACACATGTATAGCACAGGTTTACATATTTTTTCTATAAAATTACCCTGACATAATGCTTATATTTAGAGTAAAGGCATCACCTATTATAATTTTTTGGATGGTGTAGCATTTTGTGGACAATTGGATTTTTGATTAGATAAAATGCAGAATCAATCTGCCAATATCATGGCAGATTAAGAGGTAAAGGGAGGTTAGAGAGTAGAATATGGGAACAATGTAAAGAAATTCAGGTCAGGAATTTATGGTAACAATTCTCAAAGAATATCTCAAAGATATTCTTTTCCTAAATGAAGACATAACCTTGTTGACCATAATTTCCATCAAGAACCAAGAGACATGCTAGCGTCTGCCCATATATGTGCAAATTTTTAGCGTGTTTTTCTTGAATAGATATGAAAAAGTTGTTAAATAGTAAGAATCTGAGATGCTCTGTTCTAGCAAGACCCTGCCTGGCGTGAACCATGTCTAGACCTTTGATTAAATATATTGGGAACTTAACCTAATTTTGTAGGGGTTGTTTATTCATGGTTTCTTGCAGCTGAATGGTAAGCCCACCCTAAATAATAAACTTTTCAATTCCTTTGTTCATTCTGGGTTCTATGCTGGGGCCTATCAAGTGCTCTTTTAAGACAGATACCATGGGCATTTTCCTAAGGGGAGCGAATTAGGAAGAACGTGGAACAGCCCTGGCAGGTTAAGGTAGTGTTGGGAAGCATTGAGACCTTGGAACCTGTGGGAGGTTTGGGACAAAAGGAGCAAGAACATGTTTGGAAAAACAGTTTTAGAGGTTTAACAATGAAGGAGCTTAAAAAAGAATGCTTAAAGCATTTCAGTACTAGAAGCTGGGTAGAACACAATTTACTGAATAAATTTAGTTGGAATTTATTGAATTTGTGTTTTCTGTTTGTGATTTGACATCAAAGACATTTGCCTAATTGTTATCTGTTATAAAGATACAGTGAATGTGCTTTTCTTCAAGTATGCATTTTATTAGCCTATGAGCCAAAGATATTTTTCTAGCAATGATTCATTCAAACATTATTGCTTGATCCAAAACAGTAATAGGTAGGACTTCTTGAGAGTTTTCCAGATCAGATCACAATTCACTAAATTCTCCCAACAATCAGAGGAGGGAGTCAACATTACCATTTCACAGCTGGGGACACTAAGGCTTAGAGAAGTTCAGGAACTTGTCCAACATCACACACAAATACTAAAAACACTAGAATCAAGATATGAACCTGGATATCCCAGTCCAGGGCTGCTCCTTTTAACAATTTTATTAGACCAATTAACATTGAACATAGTTTTTTTTTCAAAATAATATATGGCATTCTAGAGTTTGCAACTTGGATTTTTTTCTTCTATTCTGAAGTCTTAGTCATTTAATCCATTTTCACAGATCAATGTATTTTTGTCATAATGTCATGGTAGCATCTAGGCATGAAACCTGAGTATGTTACCTTGAGTTTCCAAAATTTGACACAGTAGTATTTGAAAGCATCAGAAGCTATCAGTGTTGATATATATCCAACTCGCAGATGTCTTACCTTTTCCTGAAGGCTCTCCAATGACTCAACATTAGCTAGAGTGAATATTAAGCAAGGCCATGCTGCTGGCAAACCATAAGGAGAAAAGCACTGGAATGAGGTTGTAGGGCAGACTGAGATGTATGTGGGAGGCACAGTGAAAACCAGAAGCCTGGGGTCACAGTGACCATCTGGGGCTGGGAGCTCATGGAAGCTATTAGAGGTTACAAAAGCAGCTGTTAGACCTGAAGTCTTTTGTGCCTGTTTTATGACCTACGAATGTAATTTAGAGTAGAAATTGTCAGGGACGGGGGACAGATAAAGGGGCACACTCAAGAGAGGACTGTATTATCAAGTAAGTGCTTGTAGCTGTGAGCTGGGACTAACTTTCATCCTCAGAGATCTGGAGTGGATTCCACTAAGAGTTTGTATGATACCCTAAGTGCCCAGTAATAAAAATGGGATGAAATGATGGAAGGACTGGATCCATCCTTCAATATCCTCTAGGTACTGGCATGTACCTTGAACAATTGGTAGCTGTGTTCCAAGCAGGTTCTCTTGTGCTTGCCTCACCTTCAGATGCTATTCTGTAAGCTTCCTTTCCAGCCAGGGCGTGCTTTTTGGCATCCTAAGTAATGTGGACATAAAATGTGAAGCTGTCCTGTGGAAGTTGACTTGAGGCTGTGCAATGTGCCTTCATGCTTTTGTTTCCTGGTGAGTAGCATTTTCAAGGTTGCCACCAGAGTTCCTGTGCAGGGAACAAAAAGAGCCTGTCGGGGAAGAAATGACAGGGGCAAGTCCCCATGAAGGTTTAAATTCACTGACAATCCAGTAAAAGAAAAGACATTACCACCTGCCTATTTGAGCACATTATTAAAACACCCACTCAGGTTTTGAATTCTCCATTTAAAATGACTCAATTAAAACCCAATTATAGAAACTTTCTATATGAACAATGAAGCATCCATTTTATTATCATTCTGCATGTCAGTGGTCTTTCATTTCTAGAGATTAACAGCAGTACCTTTGAAAAAGAGCATTAAAAAGGAAAACCTGCATAATATCTCAAAGATATCTTCACCTCAGTTTGAGAACATAAATTCTAGTTTTTCCCTCTAATATGGAAACAGCAAAAAGCAGTCTCAGTTCTAAGTAGGGATATATGTTAGTATTTGTCCCTCTAAAAGAAATGATAATCTTAGGCACATTCAACAGACAACTACAAAATTAGAATTTTGACAATCATAAACATTATGTACATATTATAAATGATGTTTATATAACAGGCCATTCAATTGCAACTTTTTAAAGGTATTCATTCATAAAATTTAAGTTATTAAGCATTTTAGAAACCCTGAGAAATGGAGTCATCTGACTGTAAAGCAAGTTTTCCAGAAAGTCACTCCCCATTTCATATTTTTGGCCAAAGTCCCCATTCAGCAGATATGAAGTGAGACAGAGCTCATAATGGTCCTGGCTCACCAAAATTTGGTGACCCACCTTCCTCAGCTTGTCACAGGCCTGAATTCCATCCAGTCTCCACATGAGTACTGTGTCCTGTGGCCCCTTAGGGAAGCCGGCTTCCATCACAGTTAACAGGAATGGCACGTTTACTGAACTTCTTACTGGATTCCATGAGGTTATCAGCTCCTTTGGATTTCTTTTTATTGTATGTCTGAGAGCCTCCGAAATCAGGCTATAATTTCAAGCCAACTGTAAAGTAGCACCAAGGACAATCTGACCTAAATGCCTGCAGATCAAGAGTCAATGGAGCTTGCCATAGCCATCCCAGAATCGACATGCGATTGGCAGGATTGTAAGCAAATCTAGATGTGTCTATACTGTCCTTGTTACTGTAAACAAGAGATTACGAGTTTCTCACTTAAGAATGTCTCTTAACACATTTGCTGATTTCCTCCTTCTCCCAAAGTTTTCCTTACACAGTATATTTGTAATATAGGAATGCACAAACATGTCAATGGTTATACATTGGAAAATCAAGGTTTTAACATGAGTGTTGGCACGGGGCCTTTCAGCGGGCTTTTCCCTTACTTGAAAACATTTGCGTTTTCCCTGTTTTCTACATTATCAATCCCAGACTCCTCTGTCTGTCTGTCAGACCCCTTGCCAATCTGGCTGTACCTATCCATCAAACAATGGGTGCTCTGAGTTCCCAATGTTGTGAACATTCTCGTTAGCCATGACTACTCTTCACCTATCCTCACTTCAACCAATCTTCAGGCAACTCTCCCAATTTCATCAAAGATGAAGCATTTTCAAAAAAAAAAAAAAAAATAGATGAACCATTCAAATACCTCTGTCTTGACATACTCGACTTTCTAATTTAGCACTGAATTTGGTACTATATATTACATCAATTTATAATGTGATATCATTCTTTAATTATTTTTGAATGTCACTCAACTATTCTAAAAACAGTAGACAACTCTTTAACAAAGAGCTAGGTATGAAATTCAGAAATGATCAAGTGTTCATAATGCTATTCCCTAGGTCAGGGCAGGATTGGGATGACTGAACATACAAGGCACCCTCAGAACTGGCTGATTCCCAGCAAGGATAGATCTGCTCCTCTTAGCAGAAGCTGCATTTTACAGGTGTTCGTGCCCCCATCCTTCCAAAAGATGCCATCCTATACGACCTTCCTGCCCTGGCTGGGTCCTGAGAAACCAGGGCTGAAGAAGTACAAATTGAAACAATAGTCTACAATTAACTTAAAACTTTTCATTATTATAATGTTGTCACTTGAGAAGTGATTTTTAAAATATAGCTAAATGGAATTAAGTTTGGCTTCTCTTTTTAATCTAAATGAAGAAAAAGGTGAAACATTAATGAAATATGAATCTAAGATGACTTTCTAAAATTTTTATTTCTTTCTGGAAATAAAGCAAAAGCTGTCATAAAATGTTTATAGATCTTTAATATATTAAATGTAAGTAAAATGCATACAATTGAAATACATTTATCATAATTTGTATACAGTTTTATAAAGTTTAACACATATACTTGTATGTACAGTATATGCTTCTATATTTGTACAGATTTCTTTGCATAGATCTATACCAACAGATACCATATTTTCACTTTTATATATCTTAATCTGCAATGGGAAATAACAAAATGAAATAGGTCATTTCTCTCCAGGGTGAACTGATGGCTGACTCCATGCTGTGACCAAATGATCTTTCTTTGAGGTCAAATGAGAAATATGAGAATGGGCTTTTTTCCCCCATATGTGTAACTTCAAGAGTCCATTAATAATTTTACTTTCATGATGATTTCCTTTTTGGAGCCATTTATTTTATTCAAACATTTAAAAACTAAGGGAGGAGCTTTTTATCTTTTCAAAATGACATAAGTTTGGCTGAAGAGTTTTTTTTTGTTTTTTTGTTTTTTTTTTTTTAATAGTAAAGAACAGTTGTGTATTTGGGAGGAAAAAAAAATGGGGATTGATTCAAAGTTCAGTAGTTAAAATATCTTTACCTTTATAAAATCTATACTCTGAAGACAGAAAATATGCTCCAATTTTGAAAACTTTAGTTAAGGCTAATTTGTGTTTTTCTGCTCAAATTCATTCATTCAGTTTGCTAGCCCAACATTGTCATTTTTCTCTTTATTTTTTTTAATTTTTAACAAACTGGAACATAAACAATTCTGACTTCCCTAAGAAATTACAGAGTTGATAAGGAGTACATAGTTTCTAATATTTATTTATACCTTTTCTATGCTCTGCACTGTGCCAAATTCTTTGCATGCATCATCTAATTTAATCTCCACAGCAATCCTATGAATACATACAATTATTATCACCATCTTCTGAGGGGTGGACTAAAGTTAAGAGGGTGTAAACTGCCTAATGTCATAGAATTTTGGCACATCCAAAATTTACACCTGAACATTCTGACTTTGCTTCCCAGACAAAAATAAGCCTCATCTTTCAGCGTATTTTTGGCTGAAGGTGAAACTCTTTTTGAGAACACAGTTACATAATGATAGCCCAGAAAGAAGCCTAAGATTTTGCACCCAATTTTAATGTTTTTCCCCATACCACGTCCTGTTTTCTCTCTGCTGAGGAAACGCTTGTTGACCAAAACAAAAACTTAATGCTGAAGTAGATACAAATGGACTGGTAAATGCATTTTTCACAAGCTCACAAGATGGCTTCAGGATGGGTATTATCAATAATTAATCAAAGGTCTGACATTATTTAGTAACAGACAGAGAGGTCACCGTCTTTTTCTGGTGCAGAAAGTTCTTCCACACATTTCTGTCCTTTTTTAAAAAATGTATTTTGACTCCCAGTGATCAATAAAAATTCAGTTTGAGTTGACATAGTAACAAGGGTGCCACAGTGTCTCTTCCTTACTCTTCTGTCTTTTCTCTTGATCAAATACCTTGCCCTTTCTTTGGACCAAGTTACTCAATAACTGAAATTCAAATGGTTATACTTAAAAATATAAAAGTAAATTTGGAAGTCTTGAAAGATCATTATTTTAGATTCAGTACATCAGTTTGCCTTCTTTTTGGGGGGCACTCTTATTTTAGATTCAGTACATCAGTTTGCCTTCTTTTTGGGGGGCACTCATATATATGAAAACTGGAAATGACAATTATTAATACTAAAATAAAAAATGTTTTTTAATAAGTAAATCTTGCCCTTAAAGGACCATAAATCATTCATCACCATAGGAAGCTCCTATATGACTGTACATTCCACAGCTGAATCGTTGGAACATTTTATAATAATAAGCATATATAAACAGAGTTAGTAAATATGGTGGATTTCATGTTTTAGGATATAATCTCATCAGCTGAGGGTCCCAGAGAAGCATTTGTTTTCACTCCTGTTGTTACGCATTGACTATGCTATTTGCATAACAACTCTTTCACCTGTTTCCTGAACTACTTATATTTGTCTGACAGCTTTAAACCAAGTCTACTCTATCTGTAATTAGGAATATTTCATTCATTAAATAACCTTACTATAATTACTCAACTTATTAAGTGTAATACTCTGTATTAGAAAAGGATATTTTCTTTAAAAATATGAAGCAATTTTCAGTCCAGATATGGACAATAAAATTAAGGTGAATGTGAACTAGTTGGTAAAAGACACACTGGGGTTCATTTGAATGATACTAAATTTAAAGTTTTCTGAAAAAAGAAATCTCTTTTGATATGCCTATCAAATGAAATGTCTTAAATGAATGACCCTACATGAAAGTTAATTACACTTATTAATGCTGGAAGTGATAAGTGAGCAAAAGTCAATGCTTGGTTTTAGGATATATTTTATTCCACTTTAATAACTTAAAGTATTTCTTGATAAATCACAAAAATCTATAAAGTTTTATCTATTTGAACCAAACAGCAATAATTTGAATAACAATAAAAATTCTGTGCATTTTAAGGTGTTAGGGCCCTTTCAACTTAACCTTTGTGGGTTAATAAGCCACGATATTTTTTTTTAAAGAACCATGTTTAGAAGCATCAAGTAAATTCAGGTGGTAAATTATTTTCAAGTAGTACAAGAATTCTAAGAGGTAATTGACTTTTTGACTTTCTTAATAAGAAATTAGAAATAAAATTCATAGCTAGAGAGAATCTTTTAGTCTTTGCTTTGCAGAATCATGTAATTTATTTGTACTGATTGTCATAACTCCAACTAGAATTCTGCACTTTCCAGTTGGTTTAGAGTTCAGATGAGCAACTGTCCTTGTTTTAGCACCAAAAGTCCCACGTCCAAGTAAACTTTTCAGTACCAGATAAATCTAGGTGCTCGGTCACCCTACCCTGGCTTCATCTCTATGTTTCATCTACTAAGATGTTGGCAAGATTTATTTATGGAAACTCATTCATTTTTTTCTTTTTTCTTTTCAACTTTATTTTATTTTATTTTTAAAATTTTATCGTTGTTGTATTACATCCATCCCCTTTTTGCTCCCCTCTGTCCCCCTCCCCACCCACCCATTCCCCGCAAAGTCAATCCCACCTGTTGTCCATGTCCATGGTTCCTTTATACTAGGTTCTTGCGTTTTTTTCTTAACTCTTGCTACCTTCTTCCTAACACACACCACCTCTCATATGCTTTTGGTACTTTTTTTTTTTTTTAAGATTTTATTTATTATTTACAGAAAGCGAAGAAGGGAGAGGGTCAGAAAGGGAGAGAAACATCAATGTGTGGTTGCCTTTCACCTGCCTCTAGCCATGGACCTGGCTTGCAACTTGGTTATGTGCTTTGGTTGGGGATTCGAACCAGTGATCTTTGGGTTCGCAGGTTGGCACCTTATCCACTATGCTACCAGCCAGGGCTGGTATTCTTTTTTGAACCCAATTCTTTCTATATGGCATGCTACTTAGGAAGCAATCCACACTTTATTTCCAACAGTCACATCCAAACTTACTCCTTGATGTAGAACCTCGTTTGTTGTGAGGGGACTACAAGTTGACAAATTAAACCGTGCTTGTTAAAAGATGATGCATAGTAGTCATTTGTATTTCTGGGGAAGCTGGCTTAGCACTAAGAAATATCTGCTCCATAGTAGGCATACTTTTTTTGAAAAAAAAAAAAAAAAGCTCTATAATGAAAGTAGAAGGAAATAAAAGGCTGACTTGAATGAGCACTAGGATTTTAGCATCGGAAGCCTAAAACTCTTTTACTATCAGTAGGTGTATACTCAGGCAAGAATGAATGATAGCACCTTTCTACAGAACTTGAGGATATTTGCAAAGTGGAGCAATCACCCCTTTCCACTGTGTGACTGTGGAAAAATAAAGGATTGTTTTGCATCACATTCACTGATTTTCTTAATCAGCTAACTTTGGCATTTGGCATTATGGTTTATATGTAGACCTTGAGTAGACTATATTGTCTGGGTTGTAAAATTGAATGATTGTACCCTATCTCCTGTTCTCATTATTTTATATTAGAAAAAATACGTGAAAAATAAGTAACAAAGAATATTATCTCAGGTGTTGATCCTCAGCTTTGTTCCTCAGAAAGCTCAGATGTGCTAGGTCATGTATAAGATACTGAAAAAAAGTAGGGAGGGTTTCTAGGTAAATAAGGGTCCAAGGACAATGAGGTGATATGAGAGAACTTGATTGCGTGTTTTTTTTTGTTTTTTAAGATTATTTATTTATTATTTTTAGTGAGATGGGAAGGGAGAGAGGGAGAGAAACATCAATGTATGGTTGCCTTTCACCTGCCTCCAGCTGGGGACCTGGCTGGAGGCCTGGCTTGCAACCTGGGTATGTGCCCTGGCTGGGAATCAAACCAGCGACCTTTGGGTTCACAGGCCAGTGCCTTATCCACTGAGCCACCAGCCAGGGCCTGATTGCGTGGTTTTCTTTCTCCACTTTCCCCCTGCCTTAGCCTTAGCAGGAACCTGTGTTAGACCTCTTAAGAGGAGATATGGACACAAAATATATGGAAACACAATTTCTCTAAAGGCCTGTGAGGTCTAATTTTAAGTTCAGGGCCTCCTGTGTAGGGAAGCTGATGCCATACTGTATAACCATGTGGTCTGGGGATTGGGTCCAGTAAACTATGACCTGTGCTCAGGGAAACTTACAAGGCCAATATCTGAAATAGGAAGGGGATTCCTGGATGGTGAAGAACAACATCCATGTCATGAACTAGTCAGGATGAAGTATTATTTCTTTTCTGACCATCACACACTCTCTGAAGGAAACAGTTTTGGCCACATTGACCTTTTTCTGTTTTGCAACTTAAGGTGCAAAGCACTATTGAGAAATAATCTAATAATGCAGAAAAAATGCTTCATGTGTTAAAAATAAGCACACAAAAATTGTCAAACACCAACCCCCCCCCAAATATTAGCCTTCATACATTGTTAGTTTATGTTACCTTATACTTTCATCATTTGATTTAATTGGATATTTAATCACTTTTACATTCTAAAACTAGTTGTATACCAAATTCCTTTAGAAGTAAACATTGAATGGCTAGCACAGAATTAAATATAATCTTCAAAGGAATCATCCCTCTAATCAATTTTAGATTTTTGTACAAGTTGAGAAGATGCATTTTTCAGCATCTTGAATGGAACCTAGTAACTCAGACATTCTACATTAAAATAAAAATGAGTGCTAAATTTTCATTTCTGATATCTTCCCCCAAACCTCACAACTAAGCAGATATATGGGAAGCACATGGAGGTAATAATAACATGCTAATGTTATCAAACATAAGAGTCTTTCCCACATTCAAAACTGTATTTAAAATTTTAAAATTTATTTCTTTGAATAAGGATTTCACTGAAATAGGATGAGGCAAGATTATAACAATCTTTTAACAGACAACTCTGCTCCACCTTCATAAAGCATTCTGCTTATTACCTTGCAGCTTCTTCTTCTTGAAATGATTCACCCATTGATAATGTGTTGATTCCTCCCCTTCTCATCTCCCCTCCTCCTCCCCCTATAATTTTTTTTTTTTCAGGTAGAGATGCTGAGCTTATAAGTGAGACATTTCAAGGGTCATTTCTTTAAGTTATCAAGCAATAAGCACATACAGAACACAGGCAGGCAACAGTTTCATCATGAGGACCATACTATGAGCCCCATTTACCTTCAGAGTAATTGACCTTGAACTTTGCCATATTACTCTGTTATGTTCCCTCTCCTCATTTGCATAACCATCTTCCCTCATCTGAAGCTACTCACTCCCCTCCTTGTTTCAAGCAACAGTACATAGAGGAGAGAGTGACATGAACAGGAGAGAGTGACATGAGGTACACCTGCAGGGATAGATCTGAGGGGTGGGGAGGCTGCTCACATACTCCAGGGTCCAATTACCTGAGCCACTTTACACATCACCCTCTTGCAAATACAATGGTGGAACCAGAAATCTCACTGTTTTATTGTACACTAGGCGAACGATTCGTTCATCCAGTGGTTAGCGGATTGTTATAGTTGCTAAAAGACACTGCTCCATATTACCGCTTTCTAGTACCACAGCAGAATGAGTGAGAGAATACAAAATTACCGGAATAATCTCTCATCACTTACATCATCGGTGTGCATTTTCTTCCAGGCATGTCGCTGAGGAGTCTATGAAACTGGTCTATAATTATAAATAAAGTAAAAGAGTATTCTCTGTATGTCTTTGAAGGGAATTGTGCAAGAGAGGTCATCTCATTAAATTTGATCTAGCCTGAGGGGTATCTCTGAAAAAAAGGGTAGAAGTGATTTTTGCAATTCAGGAAAAGTAATGATGATGTATGGCTCACAGATGTTTCATCATTTAAAAAGCAAACATGACAAAAGAGGTCAAATGTTAACTATAATGTATAGGATAACCACATTACATGTTAGGTGCGAATAATAAAATAACAAGTCAGAACTTCTAAACTGAGATGAACACAGTGTCAAAAAAGTCTGGGATTGCTGTAGAATTTTGCGGTGACCATTTACCCAGTTTTAATTCAAGTACTATACACAGAAATGTATTGAACACATTATTTAAATTAGTTTTTGGCATATACACACAGGGCATCAGATGTCTTTTTCCCTTTTGAAGAGTCTATAAGGGGTCATTGACAACGAGAGCCCTTACATTGCCTCTAAAAATATGGCATGTGCCCTTCTTGTTCCAATTACTTTTCTATAACTGTGAACACTGGTTATTTTCTAGGGAGCTTTTTCTAGTACATATGGATATTTGTGGCCCAAGGGAGAAAGGAGAGGAGAGGTTATCTAGTTGGCCTTAAATCTTGTGTTAATTCAAGTCTATTGATTTCATCAAGCCTGAAAAAATAAATCATTTTACAGCCGTCAGTGAATTTAAAAAGGTGAACCATGTTACTACCGAACTTATGATCGCATTGCTTGAATGGAAAGTCTATTTCAGAACACAATTTACAAAGGGACATGAATTTATATTTTGGAAACATGTACATATCTTTCATTGGAAATGGACCTTGTGGGAGGCTGAGCAATGAGGGGTGAATGTCCCCTTCTGTCCCTCCTTGCTACCCTTTTCTACTTACTCCCATGTCCCTGAAATTGCACTTCTTAGTAAAAGAGTCGCCTCTGCCACCACAGCCTTTGCTTTAATGGGTCCCAAGTGAAAGCAATGATCATTTATTTTGTACTTTGCACTTTGGTCCATAGCCAAAGTGAATCAAAATAAGTAAGCATAGCCAAATTTTGCATTGTATGCTTGGTAGGGTGATTAAACTCTTCCCTCACATTGCAGAGTTCCTTATCTGGGTCATGTGAAACTGGATATATCTCCCCTCAGAGACGGGGACATTTATAACACTTGCCTGTCAGCTTGCTCAGCCTTGATTGCAAAAGCACCGTAGAAAGTCACAGAAGGTGACAGGAAATTTTGAAAGAGAAGAAGGGCTTGATTGAGGAAGAATAGCCTCATACAAACTCAGTATCCTTAAAAATATCAAGGATTTTAAGAAAGCCTTTTAGAAACATTAACTCATTTTCATAGACTCGGAGCAGGCTCTTCTAGAACTTTCAGCCTTTTTGGGGCACAGATGGAGTTTCTCGTGCAGAAGGGTCATCCTGAAGTATAGCCCTGCTCTGTGGTGTTGGAGAAAGGTCTGCTGAGAAATGAACGCAAAGTGACACTTCTCACGGTCCCAGTCCACGGGCTTCAGTGAAAGAAGACAGGGACCAAGAAGCCAGGGAAGAGCGACCACTCCAAAACCAGGAGTGGCTTCAGCCAGGCAGCCCCAGGTCAGGCGCTCCAGTGCTGCTCTGTCTGTTACAAGCTTCATGGAACCTCTCTTCTCATCTGATGAGAAGACAACCATAGGACTTAACACAGAAGGATGCAGGAGCCAGCTGGCCATTTCCTTCATGTGCACATTTAACATCAGGGTCTTGATCATTGCTAGTGTCATATAGTAATTGATTCATCCCAGACTTCTATAGCGCTGATTATAACTTTTGTTTATGCTCTTTGAGATACTTTGGTCACGATCCTTGATTGTTCATGTTGGGAACATGAAAACTGCTTTAAATTTCTTTTCTTTATTGTTTTATAAGCACATGATTGATTTCATAATGTAATCACTTTTTTCTCTCTTGTTTTTTAAAAATGGTGATCTTTAAAGGGCTTTTTGATAAGGAAGCCCTTTTAATAGTGAGGAAATAATCACTAGGTCTTTATTCAACCCCAGCCTCCTTTTTTCACAAAATCTGACCTGCATCTCATATAATTATCTAAAAGTAGTGCTGATCGAGGTTACTTTAGGCTCATGTGTTTTACTCACGAAGAACTTTATTATTAAAAAAACAACTGAGAGAGATGATGGATATGAGCATCCTTCACCCAGGTTCTTTTATAAGGAATCCTCCCTTGCTGGGATGTGGATATTGTAGAGTCTTGAGCTCCCTCCCATCTTCAGAGATAGACTCAGCTTGCTGTGTTTAAGTTCTAGACCTGATCCAGTTTTCAGACATAGCACCTTTTGCTTGAAAGGAACTAGATACCAGGAGGAAAGACCCTGAAACAGCATAGCAACTATTTACAATAACAGCCTTCCAGTCCCTCAGAAGGACCTATGGCCATTTATTGAGGTCACTTCACACTGGACAAAGGGGAATATTGATCCTAAGGAATGCTAGAAATAAGAACCAACTTGATATTGATACCTGAAGACCCGAAATGTTATCATATAATACCTCTGTAAGTGTAATTTTGTGTGTGGGTGGGTGGGTGAGTGAGTGCAAATAATTAATAATGTTCTGTCCAAGACCAGCTCGTAGTGGGTTCACATGGTCTGCTAAGGTACTTGGGGGTCATTTTCCTGGCATCAAATATGTCATTGGGATAGATGAACTTGGTATTTGGTACAAGTCCACATTGGGTCCTCTGCCTATAAAGTGAGAGGTTGATCACAAGGCTGCCAGATAAAAGCCCATGAAGGTGGTCCCCTTTCTTGCCAATACTGTAAGTTAAAGTTCCTACTGCAACCCAGGATAAGAAGGGTGAGGGCAGAAATTAGTATCTCATCTAAGAGCTAAAATATGGATTTCATCATGTCTCTATTTAATTCAATGTGTCAGCTCTTCCAGAAACCAGAAGAATCCAGAGGATGACATAGACCACAAGTAGTAGCCTCAGTTGTAGATCCATGCCAGATGCCCTCTTTCTGATTCATAGGACCTACGGTACATGCCATATGGCCTTTGATTTGTAGAATGAGGTTTTTTCCTTTCCATATTTAAAACTAAGAGTCAAAAACAATTTGAATTCACATGGAAGTATAAAGGATGTACAAAAGCATACATTTATAGTTTTGCCCTGGGACTATGTTAAATCTCCCTTTCTCTTTCATGATATATAACCTAAAGTGTGCTGAACTGTCTGGGTATTCTGCACAATATCACATTGACGCCCTGAATCATGCTAGTCATGTATGATGAGCAAGAAGTGACGAGCCTTGTTTACATACATGATATCTACAGGGGATACATTCCAAGACCCCCAGCGATAATCAATTTCTACTTTTCTGGAAACATGGCAACAGCTTCTTTGGTAATTTTTATATTTTTTTAGTGCAAAGCTATTCTTGAATCTGTGTAACCATCTCTTACGTGCAGGGGATGGCTTGGTGTCCCTTGTTTCAGAGGACTCCTTGCCAAAGTCTGCCTACGGGCTCAGCACTCCCTGGCACGACATTGGTGTCACACATGCACATTTGTGCCTTAACTCTGACCCAGCCACCTCCTACGCAGAGCGTATAACTTTGGCAGTTTGAGGTGTGATGGCAAAATGAGCGCAGATTTCTTTTTCCTTCTTCACACTTTCAGGAATACATTTGTTCTTACTATAGATCAGCATATGATTTCTCCCTTCTTTATTCAGTGGGGAGCTTCAACTTCCTCATGGAAAGGAAGCACTTCACCGCTTCTCTGACTGCTCTTTGGCACTTGCATGGCCAACATCACTACTCCTGCACTTTGGGGCCATTATGGAACCAAATAAGGGTACAGACACTGCTATACTTACACGGTTGATCTGATCACAGAAATGACTACTGACTGACTAATGGTTGGGGACCGCCTACAGCGTGGAGACCTGGGACAGGGGGAGGAATCACGTCGCCGGGAGGAATGGGATGGTGCAAGGTTTCAACACACTAAAGGCGCAAAATTTAAAACTGGTGAATTGTTTATTTCTGGAATCTCTTATTTCTGCTTTTAGATTGCAGTTGACCTCGGATGGCTGAAGCCTTGCAAAGGAAACAGTGGCTAAGGGAGGATTACTATAGGGACTCCAACGGGTGGGGGATAAACCTTGTGATTACTCATATGCTTCCACATCGCTAACGTGCTTAGGCAGCTGGTGATCGTGGGCCAGCCCAGACACCCTAGCCAAAGCAGAAGACAAATCAGGACATCCCACTCCTCCCACCACGAATTTAGAAAATGCAAAGCCTTTGAGGATCGTGACTTAATTACTTAGTGACAAACGGGCCTGCGGGCTGCGAGCAGGGCCGGAACAAGAAGTACTTCTGCATCCTGTTCAGACTCTGGTGCCATGGCCCTGCCACTTGGGCCACACAACTCAGCAGACCCTGTGACAGCAGGGGTTTCTGTGGTTGGAAAAGGTGCCACGTGGACTTGACCGCAAGGCCTAGGAGTGCGGCAGGACGACTCTGAACAGGCCTGGCGGGCAGAGGAGCTGGCCCTTTGGAACAACAGCTCCCAGCAAACTGCTCAGGTGCTGATGTCCGATGGCAGCTCCCGGGCAACTGCCAAATGACCGTCTGCCAAACTCTCACCTGGGGGCTGCAGCCCTGGCCGTTACCCCCAGCCTTGGTGCTCCCTCAGCCATTTCAGACAGAGCACTGCAGTCTTAAATGTGTGGATTTAATAGACGACAAGCAATGAACTTGGAGTTGGTCAGTGGTCATGGGTTTAACCTTCAGTTCTGCCATTAAGAGGTGGTGAAGTTAATACACCCTTTCATTGGCAAAAATAATAAATTAACCCAGAATGTTTAAGGAAGCGTTCATTTAAAAAATGAAGGTAAGATGACCTGTTTCACCTGATACCTATCAGAACTCATTTTTCAGGTGAGTTTGAATTCTTAGCCACAGAACTTCATTTCTTCTTGCCTGATCTTTATTTTATTTCTACTCCCCGCTCCATAAGTTATTTATTATTTGGTTCCTTTAGAATTTTAAGTCAAGTCCAGACTTAAAATGCATCCATCAAGATTTATTTACAATTATACAGATGAAAACAGTTCCAAAAGCTAGATAGTATCTTTTCAGCATTAATTATGCTATCATTTTGAAAGCTATGATTACGATAAATGCCTTGACTTTTCATGTGGGTAAATCATTTCGATAATTTGCATAGCTCTGTAACAGGAGTAATCAATTAGTTTACTTCACTGCTTTTCTTTCCCGGTGAGCTTCATAATTACACCTTGTGATTAAAGGTATTATGTTTTAAAATACTTGCTGTCTCTCCCTGGGAAGGAATTACAATTAGGCTTGACCACATGACTTATTTTGGCTGATGAAAAATGAGTTAGAAGTGATACATGTCCCTTTGAAGAGGAACCTTTGAGAGCCAGGGAGTGTTCTTTCGTGGCCACAGGCCATCTATTTCCCAAAATAATGTGGAAATAATTTCAAAGATTTCCTACAGTAATGGTCTTTCCGTAATATTTTCGATCTATTATTGTTGTATTACAATTGTTTCATTTTTTTGCTCATGAGGCTCCCCTATCTCTCCTCCTGTCTCCCACAGTCAATCCCACCTCCTTGTCCAAGGCCAGTAGCTCCTTATCTAAACCCCACCCCCTTCTTTCCTTTGCTCTCTTCCTTTCCCCCCCTCCCTCTGGTCACAGTCACTTTGCTCCTCTTGGTTCCACGTCACTGGTTCCATTCTGCTCCTCTGTTTGTTTTATTCACTGGTCTCCTGTATTAGGTGAGCTCATATAGTATTTGTTTTTCACTGACTGGCTGATTTCATTCAGCATAATACTCTCCAGTTGCAACCATGCAATCGCAAAAAGTAGGAATTCCTTCTTTCTTTCCACCATGTAGTATTCTATTGTGTAAATGTACCACAGTTTTTTTTATCCATTTGTCTGCTGATGAGCACTTAGGCTGTTTCCAGCACTTGGCTATCATTCTGAGCCTACATGGGAGGGTCATGGCTGGACCTCCATGGACCTAGAACGTGAAAGCGAAGCAAGCCACTGCTGTTGTAAGCTACGGAGATTAGAGACTGTTCCTGTAACTATGGTTACACAGAAAACCGTATTAAACACTATTAGGGGAGGAGAAGGAAAAAGAGCAAGAGCTGTTTAATGAGGTGGGGGGAGAGGGAGTCACAGACAACCATATAATTTGTGCATGGCTGTTACTAAAGCAAATTTGAATTTGAAACATGTGTGTGCATGTTTGAGGGAGAGAGAAAGAGGATAGATAATAGGTAGGTTGTCCATAAAATTCAGGAAGGAAAGAAGATGAATGAAATTCCTTTGGTGGAGTTTAGATACAAACATCCCACCAGTAAGTCCATGGTCTCTGAAATATACCCGACCAGGCCCTGATCCACCACTGTGTGAGGTGTAGTCTGGGACTATTTGCTTTTCTCCAAATAAAAAGACTCATTCAATCTACTGAGACTTAATAGTTGGAATCTGTGGATTAGAATCATTGTGAAAATACTGGTTCTTTGATGAACTTTTCTAGTAATGAGCATTTTTACATCTTATTTTATAGCATGAGATTTTGGTGAAAAATGAAAAATGGCACAGAAATGTGTAAGAAGATAGATTTAAAAAATTATAAATCTGCTCTCCAAAGATTCCATACTTTATGAAATGTTTGGTATCCATTTTTATAAATATGTTTTCAATAAAAGTGGCATTTTGTAATAAATAGAGTTCTATTTATTTCCTTTTGTTTAACAATACACCTTGTTAATGAACACATTCATCAAGTACCCATATTTACTAGTCAAGTAAAAATGAATGTCAGGAAATGAATGACTAGAAACCGACCTTGGTTAGTTCACAGAGAAAGGGAAAATTTTGGAATGCTATTGGATATCTTGTAGTATGAGTGAAATCTGAAAAGAGGTCTAGGCAGGAACCAGAAAGAGGAAGGCTAGGTGAGACCCAGCCTAGGACACCAATCCTAAATTCTACCCACCCCCACCCCATATTGGTGGCTACCCTGGGAATCCAGGGGCTTTGTCAGGACTCTTGCCTGCACTTGGAAATGTGAATCTAATGAGTGGATTTGTGTTCTGTTATGTAAAATGGAATTATGTCCTAGGTATTAGAGGTGAATTATTTTTTCAATAGTCTCTCAGGACATCTTAAGGGTCCCTGGACCTTGAGCGTGTATCCATTCGTGGACAGTAGGGAGCAACACAAATCCCCTGTAGAATGGCCGTAAGCATGGGTGATCCTTCAGAAATCACCGTAAGTTCCCTAGGATTGTCAATGAAGTGGGCCGAGGAACCTGTGTTCTATTTTAAGTCATTGCTCAGCCTGACTTTGGGAAGGTTCAAGGCAAGTGACAGTGGCTCTTTACCTGAACATGTTGCACATTGACAAGCTAGGAGGATGGTACCCAGCAACTAAGGAGAAAGCACTTAGCTCCAAAGTGTTAGCTATTATTTTCTCAGGACCAGTTTGATTGCTGTAAAGCCCGGTATTCATTATCACCTAGCACTGATTAAATGTTCCAATGTGCACAATGCTGTTTTAGGAACCACACAAGAGAATTATCCTGCCCTGCAGCACCTTAAAATCAAAAGCCAAAACTGATTACCTAAGAGGTATCATTTGCTATCCTGGATAAGATGAGAAGTGAGTGGTCCAATCACTGTAGAATGTTCTGGGCTCTCGGGCATGTTGTTTTAGCTTGTGGAACTCCCTTGAATTTTTCCTTTTCCCTGCCATTTAATCTCCAAAGCCTGGGAATAATACTGAGTGTGCAGAGAAAATGCAAATTAAATGTTCACTATGATTTTATTTTGTTGATTTTATTTTCATAGACTGTATCACAAAAGAGTTTTTGCTTCATTGGTTTTGAACCAATAATTTCTTGAGCAAGCCCCACTGGATCATTTCATATAGCCACAGTTAGCCTAGAAGAATCTCATGGGGCAGAGTCCCACTAGCCTGACTCTCTGTTCTTTGTAGGCTGTATATAAGACAGCTCACAGCAATTCTCTAATAAACTGTGGCACTATTTACTATATCCATCATCACCTCATGATCCAAAATATTCTGAGGTGACTTGGGGTTTTCTTGAAGCACTTTCTTATATTAAAGTATCCATGAACCTTAATATTATCCTGGAAATCCAAATATTTTGACTCTTGAGCCTCATCTGCTATTTTTGTACTTAGAAATGGTGCATAAACACACACACACACACATACACACACACACACATACAAGTCTTCATTAAGTGGTCTGTCCTGATTTTGGTTTAGTAACAGGTACACAGCTGTGCCTCTACCATTTTTAGTATTTTATCAATAGCTTCCCTTTACCCACACTGCCACCACAAGAAAAGCACAGCCTTCAGAAAACTCGGTGCAGCCCAAGTGAGCCCAGGAAGCAAAAGCTGACAGATTTGTGCCTGCTCAAAGAGCCTCCAGAATGAATTGATAAAATAACATTATAAGGTTTCAAAATTTTTATGTCATAGGTGAAACAGTTCGCCGTGTTGTTGATGGCCTCCCATGCAAAGACAGTTTATTTTATTTGTGTCATTTTGAAACTTCATTATTACTCTACTGAGGTTGTCTGCGTGTGTTCAGTCTTGCAGACACTGTGAATGCATGAGCATTGAGACACAAGGCACTTTGAATCACCTTTGGGTCTTCTTTCTCCCCGAATGTGATGTTGTCACCCTTACAACCTGTCAGAGATGGGTGCTGTGAAGACTTGTGATGATGGACAGATCATTACTGAAGAGGTGGACCTGCCCAAAACCTTTAGCCAAACAAAGTGGCAGAAGCCATTGGGCAGCTGGTGAGGCAACTACTGGATGATATTTGACAAGTGTGACCACCACTTAGAAGCACTTCAGCAAGAGTTTCTCTTTTATTCCTGGGCACAATTTGAGACTAAAAATTAGACCTTCCAAACAAGGATGCTGACCCATCATTACCATGACTTAAATATTTGGTATCAGAGATCTGGCACTACCTTTCTACCTTGCAAGCAGTACAACACTTTGTGAATGGGGTGAATACCTTCATGTTGTGAAATCTGCACAAAGCATCATTCCTCAATGTCTCTTACAACAATTTCAGGGTTAGTCATAGTCTTTATGGGTACAGTAAACATTTACACTTCTCTCCAAGTTAAACAGAGATGGATATTGAGGACTTCAGGGTTTGTGTGAACAAAGATGAAAAATTAATGACAGCAAATGTACAGAGTTTATGAACAGGAGTTAGAAACAAATCAAGTCATCTGTAATCATAAGTAATGACAACATGAATTCAAAGGAAAACAGTCACGAAAGGATATTATGCACTTCTTAAATTAAAATTGTTCATTTTATTATACTCCACTTTAGTTCCTGAAAATTTATTTTTCTAATGTGCTCTCATAAATAGTTAAGGAGATTAACTCATTCCCTCACTTTTTCTTAAATTCACTTGACTCCTTAGATAAAATTATAAGAGCATTCAGAGTATTAATTATTCTCCCAAGGACTCTGAAATCTTCATAATCTAGTTAGACTATTTTTCTGTTAAAATCAAATTCAGTTTTAAAGTTATCCAAAATATTGTTCTAATTTTACTTACAGAGCTATTCCAAACTCTGAGCTTATCTTGAAACTCAAAATGCATAAATAGGTGTTAATTATCATTTTCAAGAGTATTTAAGCTAACACTATCTAACAATATATTCTAAACCTCTTAAATAGTCATGTACCTAGTAACTGATTTTTCAATTTTGAAAATGGCCTAATATGTGCCATGCATTCAGCTAAAAATTGAGAGACAAAATGCACCAATAGAATAATAGTGAAGTAGCTACTAGATACAGGAGTAAATCAAATGTAAGTGCAGGTTTTGAACAAAACATCCTGTCTGATTCAAGTGGATATTTCTGACTAACCCAGTGTTTATCCAATGAAATATTTTATGGAAATGTAATAATCTTGCCAAATGTGTAAATAAAGTCTTAATCTCACTTTAAGATGCATGTGTTATATAAAGAACAACTGTTTTTCAAAAGCTGCTTTGGTGTGCAAAGACTCTATGTGTTTTTCTTATCACACATTTGTCTCCTCATCCACATCTTTTTCCCTCCTGCCTTTGAACTAACACTTGTGAATTTCTAATGCAAAGACAATTCTTTATTCTCTACTGAAAATCCACAGAATGTCCCAGGGCAATGATAACATCAACACACATATAAAGTTTCAAAGTTGCAAATCTGCTACTTGTCTATCATGGCTTTTAGTACACTGTAGTGGTTATAGTGAAAGTTCCATGTAGAAATTATAAACCTCAGGCAGTTGATATTGTATTTATTGGTGGCATTCTGCCAAACTCAAATGCAGCCACTGTTTCTTACGATACATTAAATGGGATATTAGTGGGGAAAATGACCAGAACACTATTGGTATATTTGCCTATTTGTAAAGCTGCCTTTCTGCTAAAGGTGAAAGCATTTATTAATTTTATTATCAAGAGGAAGTAAACATACCCTTTTTTTAAAACCTTTTTTTTTTTTTTTTTTTTTTTTAAGATTTTTAAATCCATTATTCTTAGAGAAAAGGGCAGGGAGAGAGGGAGGAAGAGAGAGAAACATCAATGTATGGTTGCCTTTCACCTGTCTCCAGCTACAGACCTGGCTTGCAACTTGGTTACACGTGCCCTGGCTGGGAATCGAACCAGAGAACTTTGGGTTTGCAGGCTGGCACCTATCCACTGAGCCACCAGCCAGGGCTTTAAACATATCCTTTTATTTGAGGGAGAAATTTTAAACCCAAGTGAAAATAACTTCAAGGTCATGCCTATATTACAACAAGTAAGTTAATAAAGTAGCACATTATGAAACAGTCACAAACTGGTGAACTTAGGGCAAATCTGTCCCCTACTCTTATTTTTTGGGGGGGACACAATGTTTAAAAATTTTCATATTATTATTAGGTAGGGAAAGCACTGCTAAGCCCCACTTCCCTCCAACTTGAGAATTCACAACTCCGAACTTTCTGAGTCCAGCGGACGTTTTAGTTAGCTACCCTGGGGTATGAAAATGTAGAGACTTAGGAATCAGCCAGTGCTGCATTCAGAGCTCAACTCTTCTAATTACTAAGTAACCTCTCAGAGACTCACTACATCCACTATTCTATGAGAATAATATTTTAAAATTTATATACATTTTCAGAAAACTTAATAAAACCACCAGGCCATGAAAAATATTTGTCACTTAGCAAGAACTCAGAAATGGTCCCTTTTTATACTTAGCGTGTATAATCTTTAATCAGTTCTGTTCAATGGAAAGAATGAGAATCCCCTGATATTTTCAAATAGCTCACTTCTTACTGTGTCTTGCCCACCACCAATTCCCTGCTCTTTCTCTTTTTGTGCCCCTTATTATAATTTTTTATGAAGTTGTGTGAGTCATTTTAAAGCATAGAGAATTATCCTTGAGGATAAAAGCCTTTTCTGAGTTCTCTTATGCTATTGTCTGATTGTGTTCCTCCAAAGTCCCTCTATCGAAAACCTAATGCCCAAGGTGATGGTGTCAGAAGACGGAATCTTTTGGAGGTGGTTAGGTTTAGGTTGTGTTGGTGAAACCCTCAGGAATGAGGTTGGCGTCCCTTATAAAAGGTGTCCCAGGGGCCTCTCTCCTTTCACCACAGAGAACTCTGCGTCCTCACATGGTGAGAGAGTTGTCACTCCACCCTGCTGGTTCTCTAATCCCAGACTTCCAGCCTTCAGAACTGTGGGCAATAGGGTGTGTTGTTCCTGTTGCCGGATCTGTGGTGTTTTGTTATAGCAGCCTGAATGGACTAAGACATCCTACATTCCATGCTTATAATGAGACTGCCTCCAAGCTCTCCCTGCAACAGTTCAGTGACACTGCACAATGGTGTATTTATGATTTCAATGGGGAATGTAATTTCTAATTTTTCCCAAAGTACGAGGATAAGAAAAGGAAGTTAGCAAATGGTATACGTTACCAAGATAAATAAATTTCCAAATGAGAAAATGTACGTATAAGACACTATTAGAAACAGGCCTAAGGACAGATTTAAAAAATGATGGCCATTTTCTATTTTGCAGAGTCCTACAAACTATGAAAATCTTTCTTGCTCACAGGTGGAAGGAATCTCCTCTTAATGCCTCTAGGTTTCCAACTTTTTCATTTCCTTCTGAACCAATTCACTCTACACTCTTTCTTCCCCCTGGGGCATGTATGCCTTTCTGAACTTATTTCTCTCGATTTTTCTCTTGGTTTATTTTCTTGTCCTATTTCTTCTGGTGCCCTTGGGAATTCTTTCAACACCACTTATAAAGGCCATGTAGATAAGAACAATATTCCCTTTTGTTTTTATGAATGTCACCCTCCATCTGCATAATCAGTTCTAAAATATGTTGAAGTTCAGGTTTTTGAGTGTTGCTGGGGGAGGCAGTGGAGAAAGAAGATTTGACTGGGTGTCAAGGCAGGAGGAGGAGGGGACACCGGGCCACAGCCTCCTACATCCCCATGTACATTAAACATCAGTGGGGTCCTGCTCCTTCAGTTCTGACTTATTCTTTCCTGGAGCTCGATTCAATTCTTCCACACTTTATCCAACTTTTCATTTGTTATCCCTATTCACATTGCCTGTGGATGAAAACTTTAACATATAAAGCCTACTTACACAGAAAACAGATATACAAAAGTCAGCCCTATGTCTTTTAGCAACTTTGTGAAAGCAAAGAAAATCTGATTGTGAATCCTTTCACCTTCTCTTTAAAAGAAGTTATTCAAGCCCTGGCTGGTGACATAGTGGATAAGGTGCTGTCCTGAGAACCCAAAGGTTGCTGGTTCGATTCCCAGCCAGGGCACATAACCACGTTGCAAGCCAGGTCTCCACCTATGTCTGTAGATATAGGCAGGTTGAAAGGCAACCATACATTGATGTCTCTCTCCCTCTCTACCTCTCTCCTGTCCCCTCTCTTTCTAAAAATATAAATAAAATATTTTTTAAAAATAAAAGAAGTTATTCTTTTTTTTTTTTCATTAACTTTATTGGGGTGACATTGTTTAATAAAATTACATAGGTTTCAAGTGTGTAGTTCCATGACTTTGTTACATCATCTAGACATTGCATTATATGCCCACCACCCAAAGTCAAATCTTCTCCCTTCTCTTTTATTTTTCTCATCTCCTTCAGTTATATCTCCATCAGGCTCATTCTCAGTTGGTATCCCTCATTGGGGCATGAATTTTTCCTTCCTCCCAGTCTCACATCATGTCAGGTTTATATAATGACATATATAGGACAAGATACAGTATTTGCCTTGCACATATTAGATCATCAAAGATTGATTGAATTTAATCATATATATTTTTTCATTCTAGATATAAATTATTTGAGAACAGGAACTGAAGTTCTCATCCGTCTGTAACTTTTAGCACTGAGAACATCGCCCCAAGCATAGGATATGCCCTATAAATTTTAATTGAATAGAACTATACTTTTTGCTTTAATTGGAGATGAGGATAATAGAAAGTCCAAATCTATCATGTCAATCCCTCCATTAAAATTCTCCTTTCCAAAAATGTAAAGCCTTGAATATATTTATTCATAAAGTAAAGAGTAAAAAAAAAAAAAAAAACCCTCCTTTTCTTAAATAATATCTATCAAAGCATTAAGGCAGCTATGGTGGTAACAATTCAGTTTTGGGAGTCTGAAGATAGGATTTAAATATCAATTCACACTTGGGGTAGAGGTCTCCCTATTTGAAACTATGAGATGAGGTAAGGCTTTCTTCATAGAATGTTGTACAAGATGAAAGGCTTTCATGTACTAACATGTATCATAATCCAAAGAGAATTTGCATTTGAGAAGGAGGACCTGTGACAGGCCAATACAGGAATAAATAAAAGAGAGAGGCTTTATTCCAGAAACTCAGCTGGATACCTGTCTTCCCCCATGTCTAAGCACTTGATTTTCCTCAATTATTAATTTTTTCTCAGGTAATTGCAACACTACTGATAAAAACTCAATTATACAGTAGATGACTTGGTGGGATATTTTCTCTGTAGGTCTGAAAACTGGCTTAATTGAAAAGGTTCCAATATTGATTTTCCATGAAATTTACCTGAGAGAAGTTAAAGAAGCCAAGAAAGAAAGATTAAATTATAAAGAATTAAGGCAAATCCCCCTATTGCCACTTTCTTAATTTTTATTGCCCTAAGAGTTGACCAAAGTTGTTGTACCATAGAAGAGAATTATCCAGGTAGTTCTTACTACTATTCAGTGAAATTATGACATTCTAAAATAGAACTTTGCAAGTTAGGGTACATTATGCTAGTCATGAGGCTACTGCCAGGATTTATTCTTGATAGTACTCATTTTTCAAATTTATAGGAATATCACATGACCATTTTAATTTTTACAATATTGTGTTTAAACCCTTGATAGTTACCTGTCACGTGCTTTGATTGCCTGAGATGACACTTTAAATTCTCCTAAAGACAGTCCCTGTTAGAGTTAAACATAGTGTGAACATCTACCCCAAATTATCCATTCACAAGTTCACCACATGTTTTTGATTTTTAAAAAAGATTATATTCATTATTTTTAGAAAGAAGGGCTGGGAGGGGGAAAGAAAGGGAGAGAAACATCAATGTATGGTTGCATTTCACCTGCTTCCAGTTATGGACCTGGTTGGAGACCTGGTTTGCAACCTGGTTATGTGCCCTGACTGGGAATCGAACCAGCAACCTTTGGGTTCACAGGCCAGCACCTTATCCACTGAGCAACCAGCCAGGGTAGTGCATTTTATTGCTTTTATGGATATTCTGCTAGTATGTATTATATGAGAGGTAGGAGGAGGCAAATGCATTCCTTGCTTTCGTAAATAATTCATTAAAATGATTTGAGTATGTTAGAATTGATTTGCACATTTAAAGAGTCCTTAATGAAGTGGGGACTTGAAACTAAATTGACCCAGAAAGTCCTTTACATGGGGACTTGGGCCTCCAATGCAGACACTTAAAAGACTGTTAAACTAAGCTATACTGTATTTTGACTGTTGGTAATTTACTGAACATCTGACTGTTGGTCATTTATACCAAAAGTACTCCGATACATAAGTAATCCTGTTTATTTTTCATACTCAGTTACGGTACTAAGGGAAACACAGACCCTATTCAGACCATTTAAGTAAATTACCGCGGCAGAACTTTGGGGTATAATTGCTTCTTAGAGAAAATTTAGTTGAGTGTTTCTGAGTCTCCGTTTTCTAAGAATCTCAGCATTCAACCCAAAATTTTAGTATCTCTGAATTTTTCTAGAGTAAATGATGTATTTATTGCATTGAAGCCACCAATTCAGATACCCTCATCACCCAGAAAGCTCTTTAAGTCACACCAGGTCACAAAGCCTTCTGCAGCTAACTGTTGGTGACCAGGAGTTCCCTTTCCACTTACCTTGTTTGAGTCTTCATTTCCACCTTCAAAAAAACTTGCTGGACTGCTTGCGTGTTCCATGGCTGCTACTAGTTTGAAGTTCCTTTATTTAAGCATACATACACAGTTCTTTTATGTTTGAGACAATGTCTCCTTAAAGTATAAATCTTTACAGAGCAAACCTACCTACCTCCAGCCCTTCTGAGCTTTCTGGGGAGACTTTATCTAGCGGAGTGTGAAATGGAAATGTGAGGCGTTCACTTTTTCTCCGAAGGCAGGCAGTTTGATATGGTGTCTCCAGCCTTTTAGATATTTCCTTTAATTACCTTGAAAGTCAACACACGCCCGTTTGAGCTGGGTTTCCTCAATTAATGAGATAACGGTAGCGTTTGCAAGACGTTAGCTGCTCTGTGTGATAGGGAACCAACTGCAGAAGTCACCCCTGTAATTGCTGTTTGGACGCCGCCTCAGCAAACACGCAGAAGAGGGAAGCTCATGGAACGGATAAATGGACTTCGTTAACTTCACACACGGCCTTCAAAGTGCTGTTTAATTATGTTTCCTTACAGCAGTTTCCCTTCCCCTAACCCTTTGGAGCTTCTTGATTTATGACACAGTAGTTGTAGAATTCCAGTAAAGTCAGGGTTTTCTGCCGTCAGCTAGTGCGGCTCCTCGGTGGCACGGTTCTGGAGATTAAATGAGATTCTAATAGCTCTGGACTATTACCAAAGGCAGGGTCAAGGAATGACTATTTTTTTCTATGAACAGTGCATACCACGGAAAATTCTCAATTAATAAGTTAATTTGTAGAATTTACAGTTCAAGAGATATAAAAATGAATCATGAGATATCCACCCCCCCCCAAATGCTTCCTGGTAATACCATTTTCTATAGTAGCATTTAATCCACTTTACAAGCTATCGGCTTTGTTGTAATGAGGTATACGTGTTACTTATATGGGTCACAATAATATTGGAAGAGCCCAAGGGCCTTTTTTTTTTTTTTGCTTATGATGCATACTTTTCTCTTAATTGGTGCCAAGAATTTGCTTTCTTGGTCTTAACAAAGGCAAATTCGTTTCCAGTGAAATCTGCTGCTCTTTTCTGACTATGTTTTTACCAGAACTTTTCCACAAGTGGTGTGCTACCAATGAAAAATTAAATACGATACAGGCCCTTACCCTTTAAAAACTTCAATGGTTTTACAATTCGTTCCATATTTTGTATCTTGTAGTTATTAGTCGAACTTATGGGCAAATAGCAGTGATCTTACATATGGGATACCCAGTTGAATAAAGCATAGAATCTGGTCCTAAGGAGTTCATTGGTCTAAAGGGGAAACCAACAAGAAAGAAGATCATTACAACAGAGTGAAACAAGTAGCAAAAACACTAAATGAAGAGTTATCACAATATTGCCAAAGCATGTGCAAGCATCTCTTTGAATAATATGGAGGTTAATACTTTCTGTTTTGTCATTTTATCATGAATTCCTGAGGTTTAGTCACTGGTTACAGAAATCAGTGACAAAAATCTTTATGGATGATTCAAGACCCACAGCAAAGAACTAGGCTTCTACAGTGACTCTTGACACTCCTCTATCCAAAAAGTACCACAACGAAATCTCATTTTTGGGAAGCCACTGAGATCCTCCTTTGAATAGAGTGAAAGTAAACATTAACTTTTAATTTTTAATTTATGTATTTTAAAATCTAGTTATATCAGTTATTTTCCATTATAAACTGTAGGACAGGGTATTTAATCTGCACTTATTCTCTGGTGTGTATTGCAGGAACTGAGAAGATACCCCCTAGATTTAATTCAGATGACAGAATAGTTTGAGGTTCTTATCACACACTTTTGTTCTCTGCAAGAGATAGTCAATCTGTGTACATCTGTGTTCATAGTGGTATTATTTAAAATAGACAGGAAGCAGAAGCAATTCAAATGTTTATTAAGGGAGGAATGAAAACACAAAATGTGGTATGTACATAAAACGGAATGGTACTCAGCTTTAAAAAAGAAGGACATTCTAACATTCTATAACATGAGTAAACCTTGAGGACATTACGCTAAGTGAAATAAGACAGTCACAAAAAAACAAATACTGTGTAATTCTACTTATGTGAGGTACCTAAAGTAGTCAAATTCATAGAAACAAAATAGAATAGGGGTGAAAGAAGGGGAAAAGAGAAATGATTTAATGGGTATAGAGTTTCAGATTTGCAAGCTGAAAAGTGGATATCTACTGTATAATAGTGTAAATGCAAATGTATACTCAACATGACTGAACTGGTACACTAAAAGTGACTCGTTTGGTAAATTTTGCTATCTGATTTTTTCCACCACAATCAAAAAGAGATAGTCAATCTGTTGCTTTTACATTTTAAAATGTCGTTACAATATCAGATATTTTGAATACTTGAATTGAAAATGTAGACAGATTTACTCTGTGAGAATGATAGCTGCCAACAAGTGGTGCGTACAGGGTAAGATGGCCTCCAGAGAAGACACCATTAGCAGACAAAAAATGATCCTGCCC